>JAKSZT010038955.1:1564697-1614743 GCA_026826555.1 Tolypeutes matacus | reverse complement strand
CCAAGGAAGGTTTGTGCTCATAAATGTTTTCCCTCAAGAGGAGAGCTCAATGTACAGAATATTCTTACTCATATGCAGGTTGCACAAAGAAAGAAAAGGATTAGGAGGCTGCATGTGATTTGAACAATACTGAGAATAAATACCACCTAAGCAAAAATCTTTATCTTGTGTTAAAAATAAACTAACTGATAGGCTGCATTACCAACTTCAACTGCATTGTAACTCTTGAATATTCTCAGTAATGAAGTTGTTTCAGTTGACACATTCATCAAAGTTAATGAATCATTCAAAGCCATCTATTTTCACAGCAAAATGGCTGCCACCAGATCTGCATCCTGGCTTGAGAATGAAAGGCTAGGGGAGGGGAGCAGAGCCAGCACTACCACCATGTTGGGTCTAAGGCAGCTGTCATAGTTGCCTAAGGAAAGTGTAGTCTAGCAGGCAGATGTGCAGAGTAGGGCAGTGGCATGGATCTGCCTCTCTGTGAGCGGACCAAAGCAGCAGCAGTGGTGCCATGAATGGGGGCACTCCTTACATCAGCAGCAAGATCAGCTTCATCTCCAAGGTGGAGATCCACTATGAGGGCAACTTCTACACCATGGACACTGAAAACTCCACTGTAGCGCTTGCCAAATTTCAGTCCTTTGGAACAGAAGACAGACCCACAGATCGTCCAATACCACCTTGATATGAAGTATTTGAATACATTATATTCTGCACAAGTGATATAAAAGACCTCACTCTTTGTGAACCATTGAAGCCACAAAGTTCTTTGCCTCAGGACTCCGCTCTTGTTCAGGCTTCACTAGGCTCATCTACAATACTTCATCCCAGTCAGTGGGTTCCTATGGAACTTCTGGTAGAATATTGGCATACATACAGTTCACATTGAGTTCATTGGTCAGGCTAGCAGTTTGTGCTGTTGGTGTTGCTGGAAGCTCCTTGACATCCTTTGGAACAGAGACATCAAACAGCAGTAACATCCCAAAGTAGAGCCATTGGCTCTGCCTTAATACATGATACACAATCTCTAAAACCACAGTTATCTCAAGGTTTTTCAAGCCCAAGACCTTTTGAGAAAAAGTCCAACCATGGGACTAACTAATAGACTGCCTCAGCCCACTTACCTGCTCCAGCACCTGTTGGGAGAAGGAGCCCTTATAAACCAGGCCTGTGCCATCTACCAGCCAAAAAGCTATAGAGAATCAAGAGCACAGGTGAGCTGATGCACACAGTCTCAAGGCCAGAAAATGAGCACCTCAGAAATGATAGCAAGAAACAAGTATTTCCAGGAGCTCCTTCTGCTCCAAGGAGAGGATGAGGGGGTCATAAACATGGCAGATGGAGATTTGGTATTCAGAGAGATGGTCCAATGAAATTTGAGAAAGACTGACTTTGAAAGTGCAAAGTGTGAAATTCCTTAATTGTAGATAGATTTGATTAGATAAGTTATACCTGTTTTATGGGTGGACATAAAGAAAAACATCAATTGATAACCCATATCCCATATTGCACAGGGAACAGTGCAGAGAAGCACCTTGAAGGCCTGACCTGGACGGTTATTGGACAAGGAGACAACATGAGATCAGGATTATGGAAACCAGGTACAGTAGTCCTGACTGCATACAAGAACTGTGCTTCCTTTCATTCTCACAAAACACACTGTTATTTGTGGGGAGAACAGTGAATTACAACCCTAACATTTATAGTACAGTAAAGATGTCAGTGTCTTCAGAGCTAATTTCCTTTTCAGGTCCTTAGTAGTTTCAATGTTGATGAGTCCATGCCATAAATACACCCAGAAAATGTCCACTTTTGAGAATAGGAAGGGGTGAAAGACAGAGTAGTCCTGTGCATCAAGACCCAAGAATCCTTTTCTAAATGCCTGTTCTGTCATCCAGAGGCAGGAGGGGAGGAGCCCTGCTGGGCAGCTCTTATTAACCCACAGGGAGAAAGTCATGCAAATACAGCCCCTCCTGTGTTCATGAAAATCAACTTATCTCCTCTTCCTGCAGCTGCTGAAGAAGAGCCCATCTGTGCCCCTGTCTTTCTTCAGGGTCCACCACCATGGGGACTGTGCTAATCTGGGCTTCCCTTCTCATCACTGTCAAAGGTAACCTCCCTCCTGCATCAGGTTCAGCTGTGAATACTCTACCTGGAACTGTTCTGACTCTATTTCTTCTTTGTCTGCAGGTGTCCTGTGTGATGTCCAGCTAGTAGAGTCAGGGGGAGACATGAGGCAGCCTGGGGGTTCTCTCAGCCTCTCTTGCAAAGCCTCTGGGTTCACCTTCACTGATTATGTGATGTACTGGGTCCGCCAGGCACCAGGGCAGGGGCTAGAGTGGGTGGCAACAGTGAGTAAACCAACAGGAAAAGATAAGTACTATTCCTCATCAGTTCAAGGAAGATTCACTGTTGCCAGGGACAACCCTACCAGCACCGTCTCTCTTAAAATGACCAACCTGAAAGCAGAGGACACAGCCACGTATTACTGTGTGAGAGACACAGTGAGAGGAAGTCAGGGTGAGCCCAGACACAAACCTCCCCTACAAAGTGCAGGAGGGGACTGGGTTGCAGAAGGCACTAGCAACCACCAGGGGATACAAAAGACCCTGCTAAGGGGCAGGTACAGGGGGGCTGAGTTTCCTCTGAGATACTGAAGTTTCCTGTTCCTGCCTAGCAAAGCTTTCCACAGCGTACTTCATGGTTTCTTCCTGTACAACTCCCTGATCTCTCTCATCTTATAATAGTCAATGTTGAATGGGACCTCAATTCAATTCTGAATCCTTCATGTGTGTGTTTAGATTGGTACTATCAATATCTTTCAGTAGATTGCTGATGATTAGGAAGTCAAGTAATTTCACTTTAAACTCCGGGCTATGCAAATATTTTTTGTTTGTTTTTCTACACTATTTTGGTCATGGCTTGTAAAATGATTATTTCAACAGACTGATTGCACAGGGGTAATATCTTTCTCTTCTCTTTGTCTGCCTTTCATGGATCTGAAACATGATTTTAATGGCTTGTATGCTCCACTTCCGCTTATCTCCTGGGTTTCTAAGTCTTGGACAGTTTCTCCATTCATTCATTCTTTTGGCATAGCCAGATCAGGAAGCATGATCCATCTCCCTGTATTCTTCATCATTCAACATGCAATTAAATGTATACCTTTATTTTATATCCTCCATGTCTCATGAATTAGTTTCTTCTCTTCATTTTTATTCCCATAGCTCAGTTTGGGTGGCTAATTCTACTCCATAAAATGCATTCACCCACTTCAAAGTATCTGCCCCTATCCCCTCTATGAGGGCCCTTTAGAAATGAGGCCCATCCAACTCCTAATCACAGTGGAAAGTCTCCTACTGTTCACCCTGCCACTGTATAAACTACAGAGGACTTCTATTGCTCTGAAACTGGAGAACAAGCTTCAATGTTTTTGCAAATTCTCAGACCACCAAATGGCACACTTCAGATGTGTATGAATCCTGGTAATCCTAGACTAATTCCAGGTCAATATTTTTGAAATGGTACATGGAATTCGGTAAAATGGATAATTGAGTAACTTCTATAGTTTGTATTTAACAAAAAACATGCATCACAATTCTGTCTATAAAATAATCTTTGTAACATTGGATAATTGCTCTTGTCATTTTTATGAAGACTCAATGTGTTAATTCAATCAATATAGACTTGTTCTTAACCCTAATCACCATGCTTGTGTGTATAAAACCATTATAGATATTAGTTTTAGTTAAGGTGTGGTTAACTTAATGAAGGCTAGCCTTAATCCAGTTTTCTGAATGCATTTGAAGATGACACAGAAGTCACATAAGTGAGAAAGTAGAGGACTTCACCACATGATGGGAAACAGAAAAACAAGTCAAGGAACACCAAGGATGGCCAACTGCAGACCAGGAACTCAACAGTTTTGGGGGAGAAAAAAGCCTTGCTGATATCTTAATTTTCAACTTCTTCTCATCTCAAAACTATGAGCCAATAAATTCTCATTTTTTAAGTCAATCCATTGTTTGGTATTTGTGATATCATCTTTGGAATACTAAGACTGTCATCTCCATCACATGTATCTTTCGGAAGGACTGTGATGAGTTCCCAGTGTACTGTGAGCTCTAGTGGATGTGACCAGCTCTTTGCAAGCTATGACTTTGTGGCTCAGTCATGATGACCACAAAAAATTCTGATCTGGAAAGCTACTGCCTGAAGGTACTGTGCCCAAGTTATTGATTATTCAAGACATCACAGGTTTTTCTTTCCTGTGCTCTCCCTGACTCTCTTCTCTCATTTCCCCTCAATTTTCTATAGGACAACAAAGGTAAAATGAATTTTTATATAACCATATGCAACATTTTAAAAATCCCTCTTTTTCCTCCTGTATCTGAAGCATGAAAACAAATTATTTTAATCCAACCAACTTTTTATGAGACAGTTGTTATTGTTTCTTAAACACAGGATTATTGAATTACCATTGCATAAGTAAAGGACATGAGAATTCTTGTCAGAATTTTAAAATCAGGTTTACCCTTGACTAATAAATATTTTCACAAATCATACCAGGAATGCAAATATCAATTATCCATATCTTCATATATGTGCTAGAATACTTATTGCTTGATTAGCTTCATTATTCTCAATAATACTTTCACAGTATTTCATGAACAGGTAAGTTTATTTTAAGAATATAAACATAGTTCTTCCTTTCTCTTATGAGACTCTTGAATTCTGTGACCCTCATTTAGAGAAAAGGGTATGTGGAATTAGTGGAAGGGAAGTGACAAGTACTGGAATTCACTCTTTTTATTTGTATGTCCTAAAGTTCAGAACTCATGTGATTGTTGTAATAAATATTTAACTGCATCAATGCTGGGAGCTCAGATAGCCTCCTCTCAATACCTGATCTCACAATGGTTGACAAGTTCAGTCTTTTTCTCTTCCTTCTTTCTCTTCCCTTCCTCCTTCTCTTCCTCTTTCTACTGCTGCTTTTCCTACTTCTAATTTCTAGGTCAGGAGTCAGCTTGTGATTGGCAGGAAAAATTGGTTAAACTAATTGAAAAAATTTAAAGACTATAGTGTCTTAATTTCTTTCAACAGGAAAACCAAAATTGTCAGTCAATAAATCACTACTTTCTTTGTTAACAATGAAATATATCTAAGATAAACAATATGACCAAGCTTTTTTACTGTCATGAAATCTGATTTTTAAAATATTTTATTGCATTGCTATATTTGTCACAATCGCTCTTTTTTTTTTTTAATTTATTTTTATTGTGGGTAAAAATCAAAATTCTCACAATACGTACAAACATTTGCAAAATGATATATAAATATATATGCATATATGTGTATTTGCTTACAAAAATGTTATTTATATATATATATATACATATATTTTAAGAGGTGCTTAGATTACCCAAAATATTACACGGAACCCACTGGGATTCCCATGTTGCCCACCTCCCACACCTCCCACCACATCCCCCACAAACATTTCCCACAAGTGTGGCCTACCACCCTCAATGAACTTATACATCTTGGAGCCTTGCCACCAACCATAGACCACAGTTCACACTGTAGACCACACTCTCTCCCACTCAGTTCTGAGTGGTGTGTGCTGATTTAGAATGGCCTACATCATGGGAAGCGGCTGTGGCTCAATCAGTAGGGCTCCCGTTTACTATATGGGAGGCCCTGGGTTCGGTTCCCGGGGCCTCCTGGTGAAGGCAAGCCCGCCCGCATGGCGTGGTTAGCTGACCCAGCGAGCACAAGCAGCAAGGGGGGGATAAATGAATAAATAAAATAAAATCTTAAAAAAAAAAAAAATAGAATGGCCTACATCCGTTGCCACAACAGTACTGAGGACAACCTCCAACTCCCAAAGAAGCCCCTGTATTTCAACTGCTCATCCCCTCCCTACCCCAAAAGTGTCAAGTGGCCACTGGTTCCACCTCATTGTTATAATTTCTTGCATTGCTAGAATCACCATATGTGAACAAGAGAATACCATCAAGTCCACTCTAGTCCATAGTTCTTCCCCCAATCCAGAGGGGACTTGGATGGTGATGTCCACTCCAACTCCAAGTGAGAGAGGGCTTATATCCCATGGATATGGTGGGTGGGATGATCCTGCCTGCAGATGCAGGCCCTCTCCATTCCCTGGGATGGCCATTGCCCATCGTTGTCTCCTCACCAGGTGACTTGGATGAGTCCATTGAGCTGTAGGGTAGGAGTAGCAGCTCCACCTAGATTTCATGCACACCTGGCACATAGGTAGGCGGGAGGCTCCAGTCTCTGGAAGTATACCTAAAAACTCCAACATCACATATAGGTTTGAATAGAAGGGACTGGTAGACCATGTGCAGGTAGGACTTATTTGAGTCTAATTCTGTCACTCTCAGGAGCACAGCACAATCACTCTTTGAAGTGTCCCACAACACTGGAGTAAGTTAAAGTTCTTTAAAATCTTTCTTGAAATTCATTATGAATGCTTTCATGACTAAGAAATAATAAAGTAAAATTTTTTCTGTGTTTCAACAAAATCTTTAGTTGTAAAGGCATACACTTTTAATGAATTTTGCATTTATAGTTTAGGTCTTCTGACAAAAGGAAGTGATTGTTCACTAAGTTGAAAATTTTCTTGTACCTCTTTTGTTTCCACAATGGAGTTAGCCTGGCAATTTACTGAAGGCTTTGAATGGGCCTGACCCCTAATCAAATGGTGGACATTGTGATTGCAAAGATACTTTAAAAGTATGGGTCTGAAGATTTTGGGGAGATTTGTACCAGCTTGTCATCATTGTATACTAAAAACCATGAGATCCACAATATCACTGTCCCTCTCATATGCCAGTGTAGTCCCTGGATTCTGACAGCTGTATTCTTCATGTCACCTTTATTTTGTTCAGTTTCTCAATGCTACTTTCTTATATTTCTTTATGAATAATGAGGAGTCAGTTCTATATATTGTTACTTGTAAATTTTTAATCTTTTTAACAGTTTTACTTTTATATTTTCCCCAAATTTCTGCAAGTTATGAGTATCACATTTATTCATTATTCACTCACCTATGCATTATTATTTTATCTAGTTAGGAGTTCCCTGCAATTTTAAAAAAATTCACCATGTTATCACATGTTTTACACCAATTAGGGTGTATTTTTCTATTCTGTGGTGCAAAGTATTTGTTTTATGGTTCCATGATACCCTACTTTTGGCTCCTGAATTCCATATTGATCTGAGAAGAATCTCTCCATTTTCTCTACTACTTCATTTCAAGAACTAAGCCTTTTGCACTCTGCTATTACAGAGCACATAGTTAGTTTGTAAAGAATGATGGAGGGAATGAATGCCTATACAGTTCATTTTAAATAAACATATTTCCAAAAGCTTTGAAGAAGATTAAAGGTGTATAATTATAATTTCACAATGCTCATACATCAAATTTTAGCTATACAATCCCAATATTGAAATGATATTCATTGCATTTGGCTGTATTGAAATTGTAATTTATTTTCTATTTCTCTAATGTGGATGTAGCAGTTTGGCAGTTTGATGTAATTATGAATTCCAAAAATAGATATTGGTTCATGCTTGTAAAATGGTCTGCTAATCTGGGCATGAGTAAGTTATGATTACAGTGTTAACTGTGCCACATCACTAGGGTATTGAGTCCCACCCATTGGTGGGTCAGGAATCAAATATAAAAGACATGGCAAAGAACAGAGTTGGAACAGTTTTGAGTTGGTGTTGTGATGCAGAGTCTTGAGCTGGAACCCTAGGAAGTAGTGTACAGAGGAGCTTGGTTGTGAGGAAAGAGAGAAGGCCCTGGAAAGAAGAGCAAGCCATTTGCCTGATAGTCTACAGCTGTCCTTATGGCACAAAGCAAGCCTGAGTCCAGAGAGAGGCAAGCCTTGGGAAGAGAGGAACCCAAGAAGCCTGAACTCTGGCAAACTTTGGCAACTGTCATACTCCAACACATGGCAACAGACTTCAGTGAAGGAAGAAATTTATGTTTTCTGGCCTGGTAACTGTAAGCATCTACCCCAAATAAATACCCTTTAGAAAAACCAACCAATTTCTAGTATTTTTCATCAGCACCTGCTTTGGCTGACTAATACAGTGGACATAACCCATTCTTTACCAGAACCAATGACAGTATGACTGCCCAATGGTATTGCATCTGTTTATGTTTTATCATAGCTGATTGCTTCAGATTTTCATTCTTTCTTGCATTCCACTCTATGTTTTAAAATCAGATGTATCTTGAAATTGTAAACTCTGAGGGCTTATTTGGAAGGGAATATTTTAATGATACTTCAAAGGAGAAAAAAGGTAGTATAAAGGAAAATATTGGCCTACCAAGACAATATTTCAAAGAATGGTTAAGTAACAGGAAGAGTGAGAAAATCAAACATCAGTATACTATATTTCCTTAATTCATGAATCCAGTTATATTGCCATGATTTCCAGTAATATTGATAATGGTTCAAACCCAATAACATATTTGTAATATTTTGATTGATATTTACACACTGTACTTATGAAAGTTTTATCTCACACTGCCTCCTTAATTTTGATGTGATAGGGTTTGTATCTTTCCTTATGCTACAGTAATAATATCAGTGAAATAATGCATTTATAGAGAGAGCTTTTCTAAGCACTTTTCAGGAATTATGCAACCTAATTATGGTCAGTACTCAGCAGAAATCATCAAGCTTGTCCTGTGGGGCAAAGAGAATTTAAACCCTGAAGTTTAACTTAGAATTTCTTCCTTCCCAGGTGACATCTGGGAAACCTCTGATTGGTGACCTCAACTCCACTGTAGGATAGTGAATCATTGGCCAACTGGACACACCTTGGGGTGTTGATCTGCATGGCTCTGGTCTGGAGGACATTGGGCCTGGCTCAAGTACATTATAGGTAGACCTGTCCCATCATTGTCTCATTTCTAAATTTGAAAGATGTAGGAAGAAAAGTTGAGGTGCTCATCATGTACTGTATCCAGGTCCACTGTGGACATGCCTGAGCCAGTGGAGCTCCCTTTGCTGGGATATCTTGGGTGACAACACAGTTGCTATCTCCAAGGACAGACACATTTCCTGATTTCTGGGTGAGATCACTGCTTCTACCTCCTACACCGGGTATCTCCTGAACTGCAATGACCAGCTAATTTCCAGTTTAAGGCAGGAGTTAAATTAATGGTGAGGCTAGGGTCTTAGTTTTTAGGTCCCCATAAGATGCTTTTATGTTACTAGGAGCACTAATTACACTCCATTCCATGGCCAATGAAACATTTTCATGCCCACCTGCTGAAACAGCACCTTACCACTGAAATGATTCCCTGTTCTGTATCATCTCATATACACAGTTCTATGATTGCTCTACCCTAAGCTTGTACTTGATACTCTTCTAAAATCAGCCTTCATTTTTTGTGTGATTTTTGGAAGCCATTTCCATGAATAATAATCTTTGTATAGCACTTTATTCCAATTACTGCCCATCTTTCTCCAAGGTTGTCATGCTCTCCTGCTCCATGCTTAAGAAGGAAGTGGTAGGGATCATTTACTCATTGTCCCTCAATACAAAACAAAAATAATTATCCTACTCCTCATCTAGACTTATATTATAAGTGCAGGGAACTGGAGTTTGATGCCACATAGGATGGGAACAAATTGAGATGCTTGGCTTCTGCTCCTTAAAGGCCAGGTTTTCACATTTCCCCTTCCTTCCCACTAACACTGCAGGCTCTACATGGCAGTGGGTGGGAGGCTATTTGGCCTGGGCATTCTGGGAAATGTGACAAGTTGAGGGAAATAATTTCATAATTTCATATGGCAAATGGAAATTTATTCACACTTTCAGGCAAATACAGGAGAAGGGAACAACAGTCCAAAAAATTACCCACAATCTAACTCTGCCAACCCAGAACCTGGCTCACCCCACCCTGAAAACAGCTTACCATATTCAGAGATATGATCACTTCACCCAGAATTGAGCTTGCTTCACTCAGAGCCCAAATCACTTCATTCACAGCCAGGCTTACTACAACAGATCCCAGTTCCACCCATAGAGATCAATTCACTCAAAGATGGACTTGCCTTTTCTGCAGCCCAGCTCACTTTATTCACAGCCCTATCACATCAACAAATGATGGACATACCTTATCCTGAATTGTACTTACATCATCCAATAACCCACTCAGCTCACTCTGTTCCCAATGCTCCTCACTAGAGCCTAGTTGATATCACTTTACTCAAAACTCACCCAGAATCTGCATCATTTTACTCAAAGCTGGGCTAGTTTCCTCTAAAGCCTAAACCATCTCACCCAGTGTCTTGATCACCTTGCACAATGCCAGACTCCCCTTCCTCAGGACATGGCTCCCTGCCAGAACCTGTCTCACCTTACACAGAGCAGACTAAAGGTGCTCAGGGCCTTGCTTTCCATACCCATTCAGATGCTGGGTCATTTTGCCCATCATCGGGCTTTCCTCACTCAGAGCCCAAATTACTTCACTCAAAGTAAGCCTCACCTCACTTCAGCGCTGCTAAACTCATACAGAGCCTTTATCAACTCACCCACAGCCCAAATCACCTCACAGGTGGACTTGTCTCACCTTAAGCTCAATTCACCTCACTCAGAGCCCAGATAACTTCATCTAGAACCTGGTTCACCCCTTCCATAGCCTGATTCACCACATTCAAGGCCAGGCTCTCATTACAGATTTATTCATATCACAGACTCACTGGCCTGGTTGAACTTAGAACCTAGATCATCTCATTCAGAGGTGGCTCTCCCCACCCAGCTTTTGGTTCACCTGACTAGAACCATGATCACTTCAACTACAGACAAACTTAGCTTACCCAGAGTACAGAATACCCCTCTCAATGCTGGGCTCACTTCACCCAGAGCTCACTCACCTCAATAAGAGCCCACTCATTACCTTAGAGCACAGCTCACATCACCCAGAGCTCTCACATCTCAGCTAGGGATAAGATCACTTCCCCAAGATCTCAGTTCCCATCACCCAGAGCCTGTATCACCTTACTCAGAGCTGGATGTGCCTTACCAGGTGCACAGTTTACTTCACTCAGGCAATGGATCACCTCATCCACACCCCAGATCACCTACTCAAAACAGTAATTACCTCACACAGAGCACATCTCACCACAGGCAGAGCCATAATTGGCTCACATAAAGCCCAGAACACTCACATAGAGCATGGTTCATCAAACTCAAATACAGACTTCTCAACCAGAGCCCAAATCGCCTCACTCAGAATCCAACTTACATCAATCCGAGCCTGTCTCATCTCACCTAGAGTCTGGATTACATCCAGAGTTGGCTTCAAATACTTTGCCCCAGATAACTTCCAGAAGAACCCAACTCCCTTTATGCAGAGCTCATATCACATTACTCAAAGTCTGAATTTCCAGTATTAGGCTTACTGCACACCAACCCTGTATCACATGACTCACAGCCCATATCACCTCACACAAAATCACACTCACCTCACTAAAACACACCTCACTTAACCCAGAGCCTATTTTGTCTGTCAGCACCTGGTTCACTCAGTCACAGCCCAGATCATGTCACTCAAAAGTGGATTTGCCTTAACCAGGGCTCAAATAACCACACTCAGAGTCTAGTGCATATCACTCAGAACTCACCTAAATTAAAGCTCAACTCAGACAATGTTTTCTGCCCAGGTAACTTCTGGGAAATCTCTGATTCATGACCTCAACACCATGGGGAACAAATGGGCAATTAACCAACTGGGCAACCCACGTGGTGCTCAGACATCTGGTACTGGACTGGAGGGTCATGAGGCTGGCTCAGGGGCATTGTGGCTACACCTGTCCCATTCTTGTCTTATTTATAAATCTGAATAAAGAGAAGTAAAATTGATGTACTCATATATGCTGAAGGACCAATTCCATTCTGGAGATGTCAGACCTTCTGGACCTTCCTTTGCTAGGACATCATTTCTGACAATCCATTTTCTGTCTCCAAGAGCAGACTCATGTTTCTTGAATTCTGGGTGACATCACTGCTTTTGCCTCCCTATTCCAGGTAACTCTTAGACCTGCAATTATCTGTAACTTCCCAGCATATTTCAATTGTTAAATGAACATTGAGGTCACATTCTTAACTTTTAGGTGTCCATGACAGGTACTGATGGTACTGAGAAAAGTGAAAAAAAAAAATTCAAAGGGGAAGGACTATTATCTTGGCAATATTCTGAGCCAGCGCACCCTAAATGGGAAGTCTTTCCAATCTTGAATCTTCTCACACATATGGCTCAGTGTTCCTTTTCTATACCCAATACCCAAAGCTCCTCAAACATCAGAAACTTTATTTTCACTTTCTGGAAGCCATTCTAATGATTTTCAATCTTACAATATCCTTCAGCACTATACTGTACTCACTTTCTTTTCTAACTCCACAAAATAATGATCTCCTTTCCCATACCCCATGAGGAAGTGGAAGTGTTCATTTCTTCATTGATTCTTGATTCTGCACAAAAATGATTTTTTAAAAACCTCATAGAACCTAGTGTCTGCTCCTGGACTCTCCAATCCAGCTCTGATTACTCAGATTTTACTTTTTATCTCACTACTTCTCTCTCAGTTTTCCTTGTTGATGACGTAACTCATAAATTGACTGTATTTTTCTGCACTCTCACCAAATTGAATGTTTTGTCACTTCATTCTGAATAGTTTGAGTCCTGCTCCCCTTGCATCACTGCCTCCCCCTTTTCCCATGAGGCTGACATACCTTTATAACCCCTGTTCTCCAAGAATATCCTTTTCTGTCTCCTCATCCCTTTACTACTCATTTCTGTTGTACTTTCCTCCCCCTTTCACCTTTGCATAGAAAGTTACCTCCCACATGAAAACCACCACCTAAGTAAAGAGATGAAACCAGAGGACTCATGTACTTAAATTTAGGCTTCTTCTCATCCTGGAAATTATTTACTGAGGGTCATGGATCTCATATATGAGAACATGAAACACTTGGGGCTCTTTCTTTTTCTGGTGGCAGCTCCCAACTATGAGTGACTTAGGCACTCAGACATGAAGCTAACGGGGATGATGACTCTGAGCACAAGAATCATTTTGATTCCCCTTGTTCCCAGGTGTCCTGTCCCAGATGCAACTGCATGAGTCAGGACCTGGCCTGGTGAAGCCCTCAGAGACCTTGCCCCTTACCTGCACTGTCTCTGGATTCTCTTTAATGAGAAAGGATATCCATCAGTCTCCAAGAAAGTGGCTGGAGTTTGTTGGCAAGATAACTAGTGGTGGAAGCACATATTTTAACCCAAATTTTCAGTCCCATGTCAGTATCACCAAGGACATCTCCAAGAATGTAGTTTATTAAAAGCTGAACAGCCTGAGAGCCAAGGACACAGACTTTTTTTACTGTGCCAGGGACACAGTGAGGTGAAGTCAGGGAGAACCCAGACAAATACCTCACCTCAGGATGCAGGAGTGAGCTGGTCAGCAGGGCATGCTCATGATCACCAGAGGGCATGTCAGAGGCCAACACTGGGACAGTTAGGGCCTGAGAGGATGGGGAGGAGTTTCCTGGATTTGCCCAGGCTTTTCTCTTCTTGTTTCACACATGTAACCCCCAGAGATCAGCCTTTCCATCTTTTCTAAGCAGTGCTATGATGTTTCAAGATAAGCAGTTTTCTAAAAATGTAATTTTTTTGGTGGAAGTTGGCTGAAAGTGTAAACAAAAATTGTTTACACTGTGAAGTTAATTCTTTGAACTTGAATGTTGTGGGAATGCCCATGAAAAATAGACCTCTCCCACCAAAAGATATAACTTGAGTCCTAAGAAGGAAGGAGGAGGAAGAGGGAAACCCTGGATGGACCAGAAACACAATCAAGAGGCAGTGCTCTCTGAAGCTGGACTCTGAGCCTGATGAGGACATCACTGTGCATTAAGTGGGAGACACAATATGAGGGGAATCCACTGTGACCCTGGACATAAAGCTCCTTTTTCGGGTAGACAAGAAAGGGAATTCAGGGTGCATTCAGGACCCACTAAGCACCATTGTGGGTCTGGGATAAAGGGTTAAGGATGTTTTGGGACAATTTTCCTGTCAAGGTCTGATATTTTCCTTCCTTGATGAACAGGCAGCATCCACTTATGATTTTTCAATTTTATATGAACAAACATATAAATTTCAATCACAGAGCAGAATTTCTCAAATATATCATTTTTTTAACTTTATTTTTATTTCCTAAATTTTCTTCTTCCTGATAGGTGCAGGAAAAAGAAGTGGCATATTTTGGTATTACATATTAGGTTTTCTGTAGGTTTTTTGTAGATGGTCTTTATCAATTTTAGAATGCACCATCTTTTCCTCATTTGACAAGCATTTGTCTGATTAATGGAAGCTGTTATTGACAAATCCTTTTCAACCCATATGAGAAAACTATGAACTATTTCCATTTATTATTGAACATGGCAAATAAATGAATTTATTTTCAAATGTTTTCTCAGCAAGCGTTCACTGAGACACACCTTACGTGGTCATTACATAATATATTTTATATGTTGCTGGATTTTATTTGTTTGATTTGTTAATAATGTACCAAGTATATTTTTCTTGACAAACATTTCTCACAATGAAAAATTTATGATGAATATTAAGCTATAATTTTCTTTTTTGTAGTGACTTTGACTTTTTTTTTTATTATTAGAGCTATTCTTTTCTACTTAATTTATTTGGATCACATTCCAAAATTATTTTCAGATAGATTTCATGCAAGATTGATAACATTTTTTCTTAAGTGTTGGAAATAATTTATCAAGTAAACCAATGAAGCCTAGAATTTTTGTTTTGTGGAAATTTCTTTATGAAGTATTCAATTAAATATTATATCTGGAAATACTGACATCTGTAATTCTGATTGAGCTTTGGTACTGACTTCTAAGGAATTTCTGCATTATATTTAACTGTTCAGTCTTTGGCACAAATTTTATATAATGTTTACTTCTCATCTTTTCTCTCATATGTAAGATCTACTATGACATTCTGCTTTCAATTACAATATCGGCAATTTGTGTTGGATTGATTCTGTTGATCATTAAAGAAAGTGGTTTGACAATATTAATTGTGTCATTAAGCTATATTTTCTCTTCATTAATTTATGCTATCTGTTACATTTCATTTATTTTTTATCCTAACTTTATTATAAACTTCCTTGTTTTTATTTTTTATTTCTTTCCCTTTCTTCAGGCTTCTGTAGATGAATATATTGTGACTGATATTAGCCCTTTCTTTTATTAATATAATAATTTCATTATATAAATTTCCTTCTAAAATCTGCTTTAGGTGTCTCCCAAACAAAATAGTTTTTGATGTATTATCAATTTTTTTTTATTCTCCACATTTTTGCCACTGATTCTTATAATTTTTATATACTTTATTTTAGCTATTGTATAGCCAGTAAGTGTGAAGTACTTGTCCACTGTGGTCCTAATTTTCATTTCTC
Source organism: Tolypeutes matacus (assembly GCA_026826555.1). Classification (NCBI taxonomy): domain Eukaryota; kingdom Metazoa; phylum Chordata; class Mammalia; order Cingulata; family Chlamyphoridae; genus Tolypeutes; species Tolypeutes matacus. Next base: position 1,599,222 of record JAKSZT010038955.1, on the reverse strand, counting down.
TCATTACCCCAGATGTTCACTTTCTAGTTATAAATATTCTTTAATTAAATATGCATTCAAAAATATTATATAATTTTAAAACTTGGTTCCATGTCTTTTTATTTATAGGAAATTGTATTTTATTTTGGATAGAAGTTCTTTATCAAAACAGTGATTTACAAATATTGTCCTGTTTTGTGGCATGAATTTCCATTTACTCAAAGTTGTTTATTTACTTATTTTTCTTTGCAATGTTTTAAATTTTATTGAAATCCTTCTATTCTGGAGACCTGTGAAGTAAAAAGTTGATTATCTCAACCATGGACCAAACCTTGGTGTTGGGACAGGGACATCAGTGCCCAAGAAACACCATCATCCAATAGGGAGGTCCAGGAGATTCATCACAGACATTACACCCCAGGGATTCTGACCTCCTGCCAAGCTCAATGTTCTAGGTCCCCTGTTCTTTGACCAGTATCTGCTCCTGTTCCCGGGAGGTGTGCCTTGCCCAAGTCTTCCTTCTGGCTCAGTCCTTGGGGCTCTGTGTCCACTGACAACAGTAACTCACTCTGCTATATGTACAGGGTATCCAGGTAGGGTCAATTTTGGCTTCACTGACTGTGTGGGTCAACCATGTGTTCCTGACCCCTGGTGGGCAGGCCTGGCTCTTTTCATCTGGACATGTGCAGGGATCTGAGGCAATGCAGCAAAAGTCAACCCAACATGCACACATTAGACAAGTCCCAGATTCCTCATGTTTCCTTTTGTTCTGTTTGCCTAGGGTCAGCAGGGGTCAGTTCTCATGTGCTGGACAGAGGGAAGAAGGACAAATTTGGGGTCCATTTCTCAAAAATCAGACACAGAATGTGTATGCTTGTGTGTTCTGTCAGGTGTGGGTATGTGTGTGTTTGTATGTAAGTTTGTGTGTGTGTGTAGGTACTGTGGGCATACTAGATGTTTGTGTGGGCTTTGAGTCCCATGGTTCTGTTTGTGCAGTTGTTCTCTGATGTAACCTTCAACTTGAGGATCCCAAGAGGGATGAAATACACGCCAAAAGACCCCAAGTGTCTCTGGATTCACCATGTGTCAGACTGTGTCAGAACATCTGGCAGGCTCCAGGAAAGGGGAAACTGATGGTTTCATGAAATCCTGCATGTGGTCTGCCTCTGGTTTACTAAGGACAGTTCATTATGTCATGGGCTGTGTCACCGGTGTTTGGTATCTCTAAAGACCAGTCTGAAGCCAAAGGCACAGCCAAGTAACACTGAGCTAGAGGCACTGCAAGGGGATTGCCCTGTGAGACAACAAGAACTTCGATTCAGGGCAGGGGGTGGGCTGCAGGGGGCACTCTGGACCCATCAAGCACTGGGCAGAGCCCCAGGACAGAGGCAGGGAACAAAGGGGACATTTTCTCTCAGAGACAGAGTTCTCACTTTCTAAAACAATATAAAATAAGGATTTAAATGGGACTGTTGTGACTAATAATATTCTACTCCTTTGGGAGGATTTGCCTAAACTGATAAAGCAATGAGAAGTGCATTAAAAGAGAAGTTACTAGTCTTACAGGTGTCTTTAATAGTGAAGACATAGAGAAGAAGGTTGGTTTGCTAAGTCAGTGGGTTCAGAATTTTGGGAAACACACTGACCTTCTGATAATTGTTGTGTTTCTCTTTAGAGTTCATGCTTCATTTTTTCATGACTTTAATAATGACCCTGCAATATCTTTAAATATCTGGATTCAACATTTTGTTAGTTCACATTCAATTCTCAGTTCATAATCTCTACATTTTACAGTGAAGTAAAAATCAGTCAGCAGACGCACCCTCCCTTCTCTACAACATGCACCCCACAAACATGTTCAAGGTACTTAACTTCCTCCAGCATCTTTATCACTGGTAACCTCTAATTCTAACTCACTTAAATATCTAGGTAAACCTATGTGACCACCATAAGAGTGATGGCGAACCTGATTCTGAATATTGGTTGCAGTCCTTTTCCCTCCCCTTTCCCACAGCCAGTCATCCCACATTTCCTGCTCTTAAAGATGTGGTCCTGATTTGTCCTGTTAATCTGGCTCATTGTACTTCTATTGATTTTCCTATGACCTATTTTCAGCCATAGTTATTTATGTATCTCACTTAACTAATATGGAATAGCCTGGCTATAGTATGCTGCATTCAAGGCTGACTTCCTAAAATAATAAGGTAGAAAAGGGATTTTCAGGAAGAACGGTATCTAAATTGGTCAATGTTTAGGGAGGATACTGAGGTAGATGGCATTGAGCTGCACCAACACACAGGTCTGGCATGTCAAGGACAGGACCTGAGCAGGTCTCCCTTGTGCAACTGTGGTGGCTATAGGTGAAGGCTTACATAAGTTTTCACATAAGATTTCCAGGGTGATAACACTAATAACAATGATGATCAGAGAAACAATCACAAATCGTTAATTTCTTTTGAGTCTTCCCACGAGCCTTTTAATATTTTCTAGGTGCAACCCAATGTTGAGATTAATAATCTCCACAAAAATCCTAAGATCCTTTAGGCCTGGGGCCTAATACTTCTTTCCTGGGGAAGAATATATCCCCACAACTCATCTATATACTCACTCATGTCATATAATACAGTAATGTATGACATTATCTCTTATAGTTCCTCTGTACATTACAACCAGGAAGATTCTCCTATATCTGAGCAACCTCGCTGTAGATGTTTAACACCACCTTTCCCCCCCATTGTCCCACAGTAGTTTAGTCCACTTGCCCAGGTCTTCAAAAATGGTTCCAGATTTGTCCAGGTATACCAGCTTATCCTACTTTCTTTGACTATCCTATAACCTACAACCAGACATTAGATATATTATATAATTTGCATGAATAATATTTAATACGCAGTTTTCAATATGCTACACTTAAATCTGTGGTCATGAAATGAAATAGAATAAAGGGATTTTCAGAGATAAATATATCTATATAAGTCAATGTACATGTGTTGACACTGAGGTTGAGAAGGATTGACCTTCACCAGTCACACTTGTGTGACAAATCAGTGCAGAAACAGAGGGGGAGATCCTAATGCAGATAAGGGTTCTAAGAAATCCATTCTAGTTCCAGGGAGGATAATAACACTAATGACAGCAATGATTACATCGAACATGCCTGGAAACATATAGATTCATACATAATGTTACTTCCAAAATTCCCAAAATACCTTTTCTCAGCCTGAAGAACAGACTAGAGAGGTAACATATACAGGGTCAAAGAGTAAGGAGGGGATGGGGCTGTGCTGTGATCTCTACCAATACTGACTTATGAATCTCAGCCATAATTCCAGGATTCAGTGACATGGGGTCTCAGGAGGGCAACTCTCAGGTGATTTTTCAAGGAGACCTGCTTCCAGGGCAATGGGATTGCCTCAAGCCTTGGTCAACTCAACCCCTCTGAATACCATCCACTGTGCAGCTCTATTGATGAGTCATGTGTATCATTTCATCTGAAAAAAAAGGAAACCATTTCATTAAACCCCAAATTTCATAATCCAGAATGCCAGCACTAGACAGTTCTAGCATATATGAGTGGTACAAAAAGAAGTAAAAAATCCTGACCCAACATATATGGGGCTGATGATCTTCTGCTAGCTGTCACTATTTTAATCCGGAGGAAGGTGTGTGGTGTGGTGAAAGCAAAAGGAGATAACACTAGGTACAGAAAATTCTTACACATATGCAGGTTGCCCAAGAGAAAAACATGATTAGGAAGCTGTGTGTGAAAGGAAGAACAATGAGAATGATTACCATCTAAGTATAAATGTTCAGAAAGTGTCAGAAATAAACTTATTGATAGACTTACATTACTGAATTTAACTGCAAAGGGATGAAGAAGTTTGGGTTAATGTTATATTCACCTGTTAGCAATTCACTGAAAGCCATTACAATTCACAGTTATCTGAAATAAATGTGATTGCTATGTTTCCATGCTGCATCAAAATTTTGGAATATATAAAAATGTGAAATAACAAGAAAAAATTATCAAAATAAATTTCTCAAAATGCCAAGGGCCCTGGATTTGAGGTAAGTATTGGATATTTATATGCATCCCATGGGAGTAGAGACATATTGGTCCTATTCTCAATGTCATTCTAGATCTTCTGCCATAATTGGCTTCCTGATAAGTTCCTACAGCAAATTTCTGCCCTGAAATGAAAACACCCTGGGCTTAGTGAAAGGGAGAGAATGCCACTTATCCAGCATCCTCCTCCCAAGAAAGAAACTGCCCACTCCCCTTTAATCTCTATATAGAAAGATAATTCACACCTTCAAATTGTCACTTAGGTAAACAGATAAAACCACAGTAAACATGTACTTAAATTCAGGTTCATCCTTAGTCAGGAATACATTTCCTGGGCACCATGGACCAAATCCACAAGAACATGAAACCCTTGGTGTTCTTCCTCTTTCTGGTGGCCACTCCCAGATGTGAGTGTCTCAGGGAATCAGACATGAAGTTAATGGAGAGATGGCTCTGAGCACATGATTCACTGTTGTTCTTCTTGTCCTCAGATGTCCAATCCCAAGTGAAGCTGCAGTTGTTGGGACCTAGCTTGTTGAAGTCTTCACAGATCCTGTCCCTCACTGGCATAGCTTCTGGAATCTTTTCAATGAGCCATCATATGAGCTGGATCTTCCAGTCTCCAGGAACCTGCCTAGAAAGGGTCAATGCAACATGGAGTGATAGAGGAACAAACAACAATACATTTTTTCCCCAACTTGGCAGTATCAGAAACAAATCCAAGAGCATAGTTTATTTAAAGTTGAACTGCATGAGAGTTGAGGATATGCCATGTATTATAATGGAAGTGGTGAAGTGAAGGGAAATCAGAGAGATTCCAGTCTCAAACTTCCCCTGCAGGGCTGGGCTGCAGGGAGCTTTCCAGACAATAAGGGTCATCATGAGCCAACCTCAGGGGCAGGTGCAGAGAGGGGCTAAGGAGCTTTCCTGACCTTGCCTATGGTTCCCTGTGCTTGTTCCACCCAATGCAACCCCCAAATACCAGGTACTGCATCTTTTCTCAGCTGTGCTCTGATGTATCCCTGTATTCAAGATTCAAAATCAGAATTTCCCCCTTTTTTACAAAAATAGATATAGATATAAATACAGATATAGATATAAATATAGATATTGAAAACCCATGTTTGCATGTGATACGATGATCATGTTGTATAAAATACAATTGTTATTAATATTGCTTTTAATTAATGAGGTGCCTGGTTCGTGAAGTCACATAGAATGGATAAAGTAAAGTGGGCCCTCTAAAAGTTGCACCTAAATCTGTGGCAGGATTTTCATTGCTCCCCTCCCCCACCCCCGAGAACATGGAGTGCTAAATGATGGTGGATAAGACAATGCTTGGACTGGGCATTCTAAGAATAGTTACTTAAGTCTACTAACTTGAGAGAAATGTATTTATATAAAATAACAGTCTTCATATATCCTTTAGGCCTTGTGCAGGCTCCTCCAAGGATATTGTGCTCTTGTTCTACAAGTTTCAGAAGGGAGTGGTAAAGCTCTTTTCTTCTTTGCTCCTTGATGTAACAATGAAATGTTTATTCCACAATCCCATCTGAGGTAGTGTGAATTTCTAACTTTCCCCATACAGCTACAGCCTTCTGTCCCTCAAATTCTCTCTCATCACCAGCTCCCTCAACTTCCATGACTGTAGGATACTCTCTTAATTACCAAATCATCCCAACCAAATTGGTGACATCAGTGTCCAGATGGACTACTGATCTCTTCTTGTCACTCCCTGCCCAAATCTTTTTGTGCTACTGATGTGTGCCCTTTGTCTTCTTATTTAATTTACATCACCAATATTCACTAGCCAAGTTACAAATTTCTGCACTCAAGGTGTGTTCAGGATAGGATAAGAAGTAATGGGACTTTTACAGGCAACTGTATTTATTTATTTATTTTTTTTTTAAGATTTTTATTTATTTATTCATTTATCCCCCCCTTGCTGCTTGTGCTCGCTGGGTCAGCTAACCATGCCATGCGGGCGGGCTTGCCTTCACCAGGAGGCCCCGGGAACCGAACCCGGGGCCTCCCATATGGTAAACGGGAGCCCTACTGATTGAGCCACAGCCGCTTCCCATAGGCAACTGTATTTAAATCAATAAATGTATAGGTGAGGACACAAAAATTGAGAGAGTTTGGCCTCTCCAATTCATCTAAGTGTGATGTATCAGGGGCAGGGAAGCTCAGGTGTTCTCTGTGCATTCATGGAGGTCAGAGGTGAGGGCACACACAGGTCCTTTCTGGCTCACACAGGGGATAATACCATTAATAACAGTAATGAAAATAGTTACAAAAATTACACACAGGAAGTTAATACTGAGGAATGACATCAGCAAAGTGGAGGAAGTGGAGCCAAATTCCCTTCCCTCCACTGGATTTTGGAAAAACAGAATTTGTAAAAAAACAAAATTCTCAGTGAATATAAACATTTTATACATTCTGTATATATATTCCATTATGTACATATCCCTGGGAGCAGGGGCACAATGATCAAATTCCCATAGCCATCCATGATCCTTCTCACATCTGGCTCCCTGAACAGCACATTCAACACTTTTCCAACTTGGAAATGGAGGAAACTGGGCTTGGTGAGGGGCACATCAGGAAGAGGCCTGAGCTCTCCAAGGGATCAGCCAGCATCCTCCTCCCAGGGTCCCCCTAAGATAAGGACCTCCCCTCATCCCCTTTCATTTTAGAGTCACCTCCCAGATGCAAATTGCCCCATAGGCAAACAGTTGAAAACAGAGCACACATTTACTTAAATTCAGGTTCCTCCTCATTTGGTAAAATATTTCCTGTGCTTCATGGACTTCATCTGTGAGAACATGAAACCCTGGTGGTTCTTGTTTCTGGTGACAGCTCCCAGAGGTGTCTCAGGATTCAGCCATGAAGGTAATGGGGATTATGCACCTGAGAATATGACTCACTTTGAATCTCTTGTCCTCAGGTGTCCTGTCCAATGTGCAGCTGCAGAGTCAGGACCTGGCTTGGTAAATCCCTCACACACCATGTCCCTCACCTGCAAAATCTCTGGATTCACTTTGACCAGCAATAGTGTGAGCTGCATCTGCAAGTCTCCAAGAAGGCGGCTCGAGTGGGTTGCTATCATGGGGCATGATGGACAAACATAGTATAACCCAACTCACCAGTCTTGCTTCTGTGTCACCAGGGACAACTCAGAGAATGAAGTTTCTTTAAAGTTGAAGAGCTTGAGAGCCAAGGACACAGCTATTTATTACTGTGTGAGACAGACAGGGGAAGTCAGGGTGTGCCCAGGACATGGCCACTTATTACTGTGGGAGACACACAGAAAGGTGAAGTGAGGGTGAGGCCAGACACAAGCCTCCCCTGCAGGGCATAGAAGGGGGCTGGGCTGCAGGGGTGGTCCTGACCATCAGGGGGTTATCAGAGGCCAAACCCATGGACAGGTACAGAGAGGGGTTGGGGAGTAATTTCTTAGCCTTGTCTTAGTTCCCCTTTCTTGCTTCACAACATGTAACTGCCATTGCATCTTTTCTAAGCCATGCTATGATGGATCTAAGATTTAAGCAAATTACATATTTAAAAAAAAATAATGTTATTACATGCATGTGTACAATGTATTGTGTGTGTGTGTGTTTCCCTGTTATTTATTCTGGAAATGGCTGAAAGCTTTAAAAAAAAAAAAAAAACTTGCTTTCAAGTAACCTTGTGAAATTAAATTTCTAAACTTATGTTAATATCCTGTGTAAGTTCATGAAAACTTGCCCTCCCACATGATCAGGCAGAGCTTGCATACTCATGTGGAAGGAGGAGGAAGAGGGAAACCATATCATGCTTCAGGGGCAGTGTCCGGGGGCTTCACTTTGTTCTCTCCATCCTATGTTACTTCAAGGACCACAGCACTGTGCTTATTTTAAGCCCTGTATAAAATCTGATGTCATTATATAGGATGTTATCATTATGACACACACAGAACACAGGTTTTCAATGTATACATTTAAAAAAGGATAAATTATAAGATAAAAAACCAGGCTCACAATACTTGATTATTTTTCACTTATCCAAGAGTATCTCTGAATCCATTAATTAATGTATTTATTTTATTATTTTTTCATGAATGTGTTAATAATTTATTTGTGTATTATTTTACCTTAACATTAACAAGTATATTAATACAAATAAAAGTTCCACACATAATAGTCTGTGAAACAGGAAGGGTCATTAGGAAGAATTTATTCACACACTTAATTCTATGTGCACTACCACAGGTTTCAGCAGGCAGAACTGATGTGACATCCTATGGAAAATAGTGCCTTTGAGACATGTACTTGGAATTCATGTTGCAGGACATACTGGAAAGCAGAGGACATCTTCATCTGCCTCCATGTGGCACCTCTGATTGGGAAATAGTTTCCTCCATGGTGCATCTAGTTTTAGGGAATGAGAGTTCCTGTTCCTGCATGTGAGTTTCCAGGTGCACTTCCTGGATCCAGCCCAGGAGTGAAGATGCCCTTCCAGAACACTAGCACCACCTGGGAGATACCTGGCTTCTTATCCATTGTACTTTCTGAATTCCAGCTTCCTCAGGAAAGGTTCAGTTTGGACTTCTAATACCTTATACAAACATGTGGACAACACCCACATGTGATTTTTTATATTTTATTTCATCGTGATAGTCACGGATCACTAAAAGAGAACTGATGTCAGAATGGTCAATGATACTCAGCTCCAACCATGATGTATGGTAGGGTTCCTGTATTCCTTACATTCTTCTCTAAATTTTGATTTAAGTTTGCCATCTCTTTTACTGTTTATTATTTCTGGCTAGTTATTAACTTTACTTGTTACAGCAATTGGGAAATTGACTTTTTTGTTCTATTTCTTCTTATTTTTAGTCTTCTTATCTTCCACTGGCACTCATTCCAATTCTATGAAATTGGTAATCAAGAGAGAATATACATTTAAGGCCACCAAAATGAGGAATGCAAATATCAAGGCATAAATGTGACAAAAGAAACTCTCAAATATACCACTGAACCTTGACCTTGTATCACTGCCAGCCTTCCCCTTGGAGATGGTCCACTCTTTATACTTCCACCAAAATCTGGGCTTAGCCATAGTGTAAGGTCCCAGTCTGCCTGGCAATGACAGTTTCCTTCAACATTTCAAATTCATCTAAAGCTGTATTCTCAGGGAATCAATCATAATTGCAAAAGGTATTTGCTCAAGAACACACAGGTATCATTATATACCAGCCCAACATCAGGTATTCCTGTTGAATCGTGTTCCTCCAATCCAAAATTCCAGACTTCTGAGATGAAAGACTGATGGAATGCAACATGATCCTGCAACAAGGAAGATGTGATATTGACAAACTTCAGTCTTCCACACATAGCCTCTGCTGTCACACACATCTCAAAATTTTATTTTCTGCAGATTCTTCTACAAGGTCCAAATCAGCTCCCTTAATATTTATATTATAACAATTGTCATCAGCAATCAGAGCATTTTTACCAAAGTATTGTCTGCAGTGCATGGTGCAGACAGTGCAATTGCCTCTATACCAGTTCCCCTCTTCAGGGTATGGGGTTCCATCCTGCATATAAATACCCAGTGCAGTACTCTGGAAGATCACATATATTTACAATAGTTCCACAGTGTGTCTCAGCTGGGGAGTATGTGCAGTTTATTTTGTATTTGGAAGAGCTCCAAGATGTAAGCAGATAGTACCTAGTACAACATGCACTGCTGTAACACTGCTTGAAGATCCACACTTATGTTGTTCAAATCCCACCATTATATGACATCCAAAAGGATTCTTTATTAACATTTTATTAACATTCCATTAACAGTTTATTATCATTAAATATGCACAAAGATTGATTTGGGACTATATATTGCACATGCATAAATAACAGATGGATGCATTTTTCATAAAAGAGTATCTATACATAATACAGATGGTCCTTTTCTGGTAAGCAAAAGTAGCTGTATCAAAATACAGACCAAAATATTTCCAATTCAAAGCATTTTAATCATGGATAATAATATATGTCTAGATGGCCAATCATCATGTAATACATGTTTTGCATAGACTATGGTTCATAATGAAAATTAAATTCATGATATATATCTTTAATCTCCATAAGTATGCAAGAGGCTTAAAAATTATTTGCATGTTGTCTATACGAAACTGATAATATAGACTTCCTGTCACCAAATACCTGCCTACAAAGTTTGAATCTTGCTGATTACATACAATCAACCCATTAAGATAATAGTTTATATCAAGACCCTGATACATTGAGTCATCTGTAATGGCCAGAGTCAGTATAAATTCGATGCAGTTTATATTATTGTTGCTTAAATGACACACCAAATTAAAATTTTCAGGAAGAACTTGCCTAAAATCTGCATGGGAGGCAAATAACTTAGAAGAGATCCTTGGAACTGCACTGATTACAGCAGAGTACAAGGAGGTCCTATCCTCTATGTGTCCTCTTCTCTATGCAGACTCTACTGTGTTGGTGTCTGCCGTTATCTTAGAATTGACATGATCAAATATGCAGAAATCCTCAAGGGGTTTGATTTCACAGGCAAGGTTACCCAACTTCATAATACTTTTGATACTCCCATAGCATGTCAATGACCATAGAATGAGGTATCTCCTCCAGTAACCACAGTAGTAGCAGTCTCAAGGGATGTATGTGTGGTCAAACTGTACTGCTCCTTGATTATCTTGGGACATCACTGGCAGATGTCTGGACAAAAGCAGTGTCTTCATCCACATGTATCTAGCATGCCTCTGGCCCTCAATTTCAAGCTGCAAGAGAGCCAGCCTAGAACCTGAACACCTTTAACATGGTGCATCTGTTTCCTGGGAATCACCACCTCAGAGGAGATTTAGCACCATGAAGAATGGCCTTGACAACCCTGGGTAGGACTCAGAAGTGCACATGTCCCAAGCATCAGGGGAGTCTCCTGAGGCTGCTCTGGAGCTCTACAAGTCTCATTCCCAAAAGAGAATGCATATATGTCCAAAGAGCATGGATAAAGGAAAAGTCCTCAGTGAAGCCAAAGCTCAGTCATTTACTGTGGCCAAGTACCCCATATGGACATACCAACAGACAACCAAGGGCTGCCCCTGGGCTCTGGGCCTCCTAGCCCTGAGTGGGATTAGGTTACATCTACTGGATGGGGCTGTGGGTGGGCCTAGAGAGGAGTTCACCGGGTTTGTGAGGGAAAGGTATGAGGGTCAGACCTCTGGATGTCAAACATGTAGGATAATTTAGAAGGTAGAAGAGGTTTTTGTGTTTCTGTATTAGGACTCTGTCACTTTTTCCCACATAGGGCCCAAGGAAGAACTTGTGGAGAAGAGACAGATGTGTCCACCTCTGGGAGCACTGGGAATAGACTACATACTGGCTCTCAAACTTTTATGGACCATGATTAAGTTCTCCTCTGACCTCTGGGAGAGATTTTGGTGTTGAGTGTCAGATGACTGGCCTTATGGCGTAGGCACAGAGGTGAAAGCATGGCATTGTAAGGCAATGTTTGATGCATCATCAGCTCCTATACCTTTTCAAGGGCAGGCAGGATTTTCAAGGGCTGTTACAGTGGTCAGTGTGGGCCATACTGGTGTTTTTTAATCTTTCTCCAGTAGTCTTCTATGCAGTGGATCCCCATGCCAGAATTAGGGCCAACCCAGAAGATTTTCTAGCATTGATTTTAGTTACCATCATTTTAGCATTTTCATGGGTAGGTTATTATATGCAGATAGAGCACAAAAACACATATTCTATTATGAAATGAAGTAACAATTTGTAATGAGATACCATTCTCATAAGAATGTGCATAAAACTATTTTTCACAAAGTATTATATAAACATTTTTATATTTTGTATTTTAATTTAGATAAGCATTCTTAATCAGCTGCTCACAGACCCCCAAGGGGTCCATGGAAAGATTTCAAGGGGTCTGTGAGCTTGAATTAATTATGAATAACCTGAAAATTTAATTTGAAGACATGCCAATGTTGAGTGTCATAAAACTATCTGTCTCTACATCCTGAGAAGGGGTCTGTGACTTTCACCTGACTGGCAAAGGGGTCCATGGAACAAAAAAGTTTAAGAGCCCCTGATTTAGATGGATTTTGGAAGATAGTAAATAGAATGCTTCTAAAGTGGGAAAATAGTAATATTTTCAGGGACAATGCAATTCCACAGAAGTCATGGTGGCCTAAACCTATGAGAAGGGAGAGTAGAATAAATTCTATCTTGGCAAGGCCTGTGAGTTGTGAGATTGACCAGTGTGATGTAGAGGGAGAGGAACTGCCCCATCTGAGTCCATTTCCCTGGTTTTACTGATGTGGTAGACTTTGGGACTTTCACTGTGATGATGGATAATGAGAAATTTATGGAAATTGAGGCAATGAAGTATTTCACCCCAAGGGGTGCTGTTGTCAGTAGGCCAGGGAAGGGATGGATGCTGTCCCTCGGCAGTGACCACAGGAACTGGGGCAAGCCCACGACTGGCTCTGCAGGCAGGAGAGGGTAGGGAGGGGGCCCCACAGCTGCCTGAGAGCCTCAGGTCTTGAGGCCCAGGAGGCTGAGGAGGCTAGAAGAGGGGTCAGTGATGGCTGCTGCAGGTGCTGCTCATGGATGGCCTGGGATCTGTGTAGCCAACTTGAGGGCTTATACTGCAGCTTCCCCCAGGTTTCCCACCACTTCTTGAGCTGGTTTGTATTCTCCAGCTCAATCAGTGCTTCTGTCACTGGGAGGTTGGTCACCCAACCTCTGGGGTATGTTGGGTAGGAGCTCCATGGTCTCATACATGCCTTGGCAGGAATGCAGATTCTCCATCAAGCACAGCATGTGCCACAGCAGCACCAGGGCCACTGGGAAGATGATCTTGACACCTTCACAGAATAACATGTTCTAGATGTGCAGCACTGAAGCCCAGAGCATGGTGCAGGCAAAGATGCACATGAACAATTCTTTCATGTAGCACATGGGGTTGATGCACTGCAACCACAGGTGTGGAGCAGCCCCAGCACAACAGCACAAAAAAGATCCCTCCATCTGGCTGAATGACCTCCAGCCCTGTACTGTAATAGCCAGGGAGGCACATTTCACAGTTCTGCACCAAGCACCAAAAGGCTTACTCAGTGGGCATGCACGTGAGCAGCACTGTGGCCACCAGAACCTAGGCCTGGCAGTGGCCCTTGTGGGACTGGTAGATGGTGTAGACCTTGATGATATGGAGCACTTCCTGATTCTCATGCCCCCTCAAGCAGCAAACATCTTGTGGAAAGGGAACTGGTGGTTTAGATCCTTCTCAATCACATCTAGCCACCTGGGTCCTCAAACTTGCCCAGGTTCTGTTCCAGGATTTCCTTGCCATTGGACAGGTACTGCCAGGCCTTGGCCCTGAGGGAGTAAGGGATTCCCTTCCAGCAGCACAGCTTCAGCTTCTGGAAACACCATGACAGCCACATATCCTAGTTACCAAATATCTCCAGCCACTTGCACTCCTGCTGCAGAGCCACATCCACAGGAATGGAGCTCTCTAGCCTGCCTGAGTACTGGCTGTCCCCAAGGAAGCCATGTTTGTCCATCTTGGGCAGGGCCAGCCCATTGATCTTCAATACTGAACCCATGGAGCTCACAGCATCCACCAGGGACTCCAAAGTCCCAGACATGAGGTTCACAGAGCCCAAAAAGCTCAGCATGTCCAGGGCCTGCCCTTGAGGCCCAAGGATGCCAGGTCCCAGGCTGGACAGGATGCCTAGGTCCTGAGAGCTCTCAGCAGGCTCCAGAGTAAGGGCCACTATTACCATGACTACCATAGCCTTACATGGCCCTGGGGGGGAGGGCTGTTTCAGGTCTGGAATGGTCCTCAGGAGCTTGTTCTGCTGATGCTGATGTTCCTGCTGCATCTCCATGTCCACCTGTCACCGATCCTGCTGTGGCTGCTGCAGCCCATGCAGTCACCACTGAGGCAACTGTGGTTCCTGGCTTGGGAGTAAGTGGGGGTTTGGCTGTGAAGGCCTCAAGAGCTATTCTGGAAGGGGTCCAGGTGGGGGTTGCAGTGGGGGTAGCTGGTCCAAGGGCCAGCGAGATTCGATCCTCCTCCATCTTCTGAGAGTCCTCTCCTGGGGCTAGAGCCACCAAAACCCCACCCCCTGCCATTGCCTCCAGCACGGGAGACCCACAGACTGGGGGGACATGTGCCATTGGGGACATGGGTGAGGCCACTATATTTCACACCACCACCGTGCTGCCTAGGACAGCCGGGTCAGCAGTCGGAGCCGGGTCTAGGGTCTAGGATGACCCCGGGACCGAGGCAGGCTGTCCCTCTCCGGAGGCCACTAGGATGACCAGGGCCTATATGGCTCTGGTCACTGGCAGCCCTAGAGCCACAAAGACAGGTCCAGCCCAGGAGCCCCGGGGCAGCTGTGAGGGGCCACAGGGATGCCAAGGAGGTGTGGTGGGGCCACCAAGGTTGCTGGAGCCATCTCCATGGCCAGGGGCCACTCCTCATCCCACCCTCCCAAACCCCTGTCGCTGCCTCATCCTCAGCCACTGAAGGCATCACACTTCAGGCAACCCAGGGAAGACATCTGGGGAAAAGGAGAGTTTGAAAGGCCCCTCCTGGCTCAAGCCTGTTATGGGGCAGGGGTCCAGAGGCACCTGGCCCTGGGAGCTCATTCGAGCCCTCTCCACTTAAATTTTTGTCTCTCCCTTTTCATCAGGAATCATGTTCTTTTTTCTTGAAAATTACCTTTTCTATTTCCTTTGCTACTGGAGGGATGATAACCAATAACTAGCTTTTGTTCTTAATATGTCTTCTGTTTAAATGCTTTCCTCTGAATGAAACTATTTCTAAATCATCGTTTCATGGGTACAGATTTATAGCCCAACACTGATATTCCATCAGATGTAGGAATCCTAGTCCATTTTGTTGACTATCAACAACCAAAATAAGAAGTCTGACTGCAGTCCATTAGTTGACCCATTTGAATTTAATCAAGGTTCTCTGAATGGTCCTTAGATTTTCTATTTTTCATGCTTGTCCACAATATTTTACTGATGAGATTAATGAAGTAAAGTTCATTCTTCAAATCAATATACAGCAGCATGTCTGTATCTTAATATAATCTCTTAATATAACAGAATGCAGTAAAGGAGTGCCAGTGCTGGAAGGTGCACTTTCTTCTTGAGCCATCCAATTTCTTATGTTACCAAAATCAATTTCCTCTGTACCAGGCACAGAGAACTGAAGGAACAGATCACATTAAGGACAATGTTCTGTATACCTTCAGTATGCTCCTTACCATGTTCCCCTCTTCTAGCTGTAAAGCTGCCACATCCAAATCTCTCTTCAAGCCATACAGGGAAAGAGAGAACTTAAATTTGTGTAAGGCAGTTGATTCTCACCCTAAACTGGTATCTAGGATGATGATTGAACCCTCAATGATAAAAACATGCAATTGCTGTATTTCCTACTCTGCCTGCTGGCAACACATCAAAATGAGATTCCCCAGGATTTCAGAAAGGGATATGGGTTGTGGTGTTGGTTGTGACTCACTGTGGTCTTCCTGGTCCCCAGGTGTCCTTTCCCAGGTACAGTTGTAGGAGTCAGGCCCAGTACTGATGAAGCACTAACAGACACTTTCCTCACCTGTGCTGTCTCTGGTTACTCCATTACCAGTGGTTACTGCTGTACTTGTATGTGTCAGTCCCCAGGGAAGGGGTTTCAGTGGATCAGGTTTATATGTTATTTTGGGAACATATAACGTAATCCATCTCTCAAAAGCCAATGCTACATCTCTAGGAATACATCCAAGAATGATTTATCTCTGCAGATATGTCTGTGACCCCCAAGGACACAACTGTGCAAAGACATCCAGTAAGGGGAAGCCATCCTGAGCCCAAACACAAACTTCCCTTGCAGGAGGTGGCTGGGCTGTAGGGAGCACTCAGAACCCATCAAGCACAAGGGGATTCATCAAATTCAGGTAGCAAGTGTTTCTTGAAGGAAGGAAGTGGGGTTTTGGTTTTTGGTTTCATTTTACTTTTTTAGTGTGATGTTTCTTTCTCTGCTCTATGTGCAAATGGTATCTCCTGGGATTCTCTCCTCCTTCTTGCCTGATGTCTTCTGTACATATTATAAGAAAAATAAATGTCTTTAATTCATTCTAACGACTTGATTATGGAAAGGGGTAAAAACAGCACTTTATAGTGGAGAAAACTGACATTACCTTAGCCGGGTGACCAAGTTAAGACTGATATCCCCATTTGTTGTAGGTACCCTTGATGTGATGAGATGGGGCTTTACCTCAAGACAAAGACCTTACATTTTTCACAAAATTGAAAGATTTCTTTTGCCTGTATGCTATATCAGAGAACAGATATTTCACATATGTTTTTCCTATTTTAAAGCTGTTTATGGCAGGAGAGTAAACAAATTAATAAGTCAATGTCAGGTGTAATATTTTTCTCCAAACTATGAATAATTCACTTTTTTTTTTTTTAAGATTTTTATTTATTTATTCATTTATCCCCCCCCCTTGCTGCTTGTGCTCACTGGGTCAGCTAACCACGCTGCGCCGGCAGGCTTGCCTTCACCAGGAGGCCCCGGGAACCGAACCCGGGGCCTCCCATATGGTAAACAGGAGCCCTACTGATTGAGCCACAGCTGCTTCCCAATAATTCACTTTTGTTTTGCAAATATAGCCAGTTCATTTAAGTTTGATGCAATTACTGATATATTTTGAAGTGCCATACCATTTTATTGTTTGCCTTCTACTGTCCTACTCTAGCATTTTATTTTCCCTTTCCCATACTTCCTTTTGAGACTGGTTGAATCTTATGCATCTTACTAATTTTTGACTCTGGAATCATATGGACTATTCAATGTCTATTTAGGGTTTTAAGGAAAGTAAAATGAGAAAATGTAAACTATCAATGTCTAATGATGCTTGCATTTGCCTTTTTCTATCTACTATAAGAAAATATTTGTACTTAAATGCTAATTTACTCTCTTCCAACCTGAATCCCATTGATGCATTTGTCTTGTTATTTATACCTTAAACATCATTATGTAACCACTGCTTAATTCCATCTTTCATTCTATTTGCTAGTGATTTTTTTTTCTTCAACATTCAAATTCCATCTGGGATCATTTACTCTCTCCTTGAAAATTATCTTTTATTATTTCCTATGGAGGACAACAATTGATAATTGACTTTCACCACCTATTTTTCTTCACCTTCATCCTCAACAAGACTTCAGTTGAAATACATTTGCTGTAAATAAGTGTCATCTAGAAGTGAAGTTAATGTAGACATTGAGCCCCTCTCTCTCTGTGTTTAACTCAGAAGTTTGATAATTACTGAAGAAGCCTGATCTTAGGGAACTTTTCAACCTGGAGACATGACCCCATAGAGTTGTACTCTGGAAAATAGATACTACATATTAATATTTAGCAAACTCCTTAAAGGTCTTAAATGATTTATAAATTTAAATTCATATATAATAGTGTCAATATTCATTAAAAAATGCAATCTTACATTTACTAAATATTTTATATTTTATTAAAGAAAACATTAATGAATAAATTTACTTCTTTTTTATTGTGGGTAAAAATCAAAATTTTCACAATACAAACCAATATTTGTAAAATGATATATAAATATATATGCATATATGTGCATTTACTTACATAAATGTTATTTTTTATATATATATTTTAAAAGATGCTTAGATTACATAAATGTTACACAAAAATTACAGGGATTCCCATGTTTCCCACTTCCCATACCTCCTATAACATCCCACATAAGCATCTTTCATTTGTGAGACACATCACCTGCAATGGATATACACATCATGGGGCTTCGCCACTAAGCATGGACCATAGTTCACATTGTAGACCACACTCTCTCTCACAGAGTTCTGCATGGTATATGCTGGTGTAAAATGGCCTATATCTGTTGTTGTCATGTCACTCAGGATAATTCCCAAGTCCTGAAAAAGCCCCTGTATTACAACTGCTATTCCCTTCCCTGACCCTACAGTGTCTAGTGGCCACTGGCTCCACCTCACTGTTATAATTTCTTCCATTGCTTGAATCACAATATGTCTACAACAGTATACCAGTAAGTCCACTCTAGTCCAAAGCTCTTCCCCCAATCCTGAGGAGTCTAGGATGGTGATGTCCACTCCACATCAAAGTGAGAGTGGTCTTATATCCCATGGATATTGTGGATGGGATTATCCTGCCTGCAGCTGCAGGTTCTCTCCATTCCCTGGCATGGCTGTTGTCTACCATTGTCTCCTCGCCAGGTGACTTGGGTGAGTCCATTGTGCTGTAGAGTAGGAGGTGCAGCTCCACTGAGATTCCAGGCACAGCTGGCACATGGGCAGGCCAGAGGCTCCAGTCTCTGGATGTACACCTAAAACTCCAGCATCACATATAGAAAAGACTGATGGACTATGTGCAGGGAGGACTTATTTGAGTCCATCTCTGTCACTCTCAGGAGCACAGATTCCAAAGTAAAGCCCACTGATAAGGCATCAATCTCTGGGGATATCCCCCCTTATATAGGACCTGGGTGTCTCCAGAGTCCTCAGGAGCCCCTCTGTGTGGGGTGATATCCACATTGGTGTTCTATGAGATCCTACTGAGTTGTGAATAACCGTTACCTCTGGGATGACCACCCGACTCTCTTTAAAGTCTCTTAGCCACATGAACCCATTTGTCTTTACCTTTTTCCCCTTTTATTCAAGGCCTTTTTCCAGTCGTGTTGTCAGTTGGCACTTGGTATTAATCCCTTGTTGCCAGGGAGGCTCATCACTGAGAGTCATGTTCCATGATGGGGGGAAGGTAATGCATTCATATGCTGAGTTTGGCTTAGAGAGAGGCCACATTTGAGCAACAAGGAGGCTCTCAGGTGGCAACCATTAAGCACCCCATAACAGTAGGTTAAATTTCAATTACAAGAGCAAATACCCATAAGGCTAGTCATCAATAACAAGAACCCATCAGTGGGCAATCCTCTTTTGCCAGACACTGCCCCTGCATTCAGGGGACTGTTGCTGCTCCCTTGGAGAATGTGGCAGAGCTTGCCAGGCTGGGAAATCAGTATTCCCTCATTTATTGAATGATTGTCTACCCACCATGACAAGCCCCATCTCTTGATCATTTGAATAATTTTATATATCTTTCATGTATATTCAGAAGAACTTCCTCCCATAAATCCCCCACCCCAGACAACCCCCACCAATGATCCTCTGCAGCCCCCATTGGAACCCTTCTGTGATCTAAACCTTCCTTGAAGATGAAGCCCATATAATAACCAAATACAATTAATAGGAAAATGAAATAATAATGATAAGCTTAAATGCAAGAGATAAAATACATGGAAACTCAGAAAACAAATAAAATACAATTAACAGATTGGGACATTAAAAAAATGAGAAAAAAATTAAATTATTATTTTCCTTTTATCACTGCATTATTGGATGTCCAGTGTGTACCGTGACACCTTCCTCATCTCATTCCTCAGGGTCTCACAAATTTTCATTTAATTTTCAAAGAAGTTTTAGGTCAAAGCAAAGTCACACACAGAATACTAGAGACTCTCATATAGCCAACTTCCCTCCCCTTTCCTCACCCAATATAAAAACCTTTTTTCTTCTTTTTTGTGTGTGGATGGCAGCATTGTTATAACTGTTATACAGATAGTGAAACATAGCTACTAAACATTGTCAATGGTTTGCAGTATAGCTTATAATTTAGATGGTACAGTTTAATAATTTTTGATATTTACCATGTCCTGTGTCCATTACTGTAAGGTAATGAAAAACATTTCTCATGATCATTAAATACCCCATTTGATCTTTTCTGTTCCTTGCTCCCCATCCCCTGGGGGCATATGACACTCCTCTGTCTTGACTCATTGGATGACAATATTCATAGTTACATGCCCTGGGTATTCTAACCTGTCCTTCCTAATCTACCCACATGTCAACCCTGCACCACCAAAGCCAGTAATATCACTACACACATGTCCTATCCTTCAAAATGCAACTATACTCTATTACTTTACCATAGATATGTCCATATGGGTGATGGCTCACAACCTACTCTTCTCTTTCTCTTCCTTGTTAACCTATTTTTCAGACAATGGTTCTCAGAGACTGCTCACTTTCTTCAATTCAAATCAATTAGGTCATATACTGTTCATCCTTCAATGCCTGGTTTGCTTCACTCCACATAAGGTCTTAAAGATTCATCCATTTTATCCCATGTGTTAACACTTTATTCCTTCTTACAGCTGAGTAATATTCCATTGTAGGTATGTTCCACATTTTGCTTATCTATTCATCTGTTGATGGGCACTGGGGCTGATTCCAACTTTTGCGATTGTGAACAATGTCCCTATGAACACTGGAGTTCATATATCTGTTTGTGTCTTTGCTTTCAATTCTTCTGGTTATATACCCAGCAGTGGAATCGCTGGACCATATGGAATATCTATTATTAGTTTTCTGAGGATCCACCAACCATTCCACAATCCCACAAGCAGTGGATGGGGATCCTATTCCTCCACATCCTCTCCAACACTTATATTCTGTCGTTTTTTTAAATAGCTGCCATTCTGATGGGTGTAAGATGGTATTTCATTGTAGTTTTGATTTGCATTTCCCTAAAAGCTAGCTATGTCAAGCATTTTTTTCATGTGCTTTTTAGCCATTTGTATTTCTTTCTTGGAGAAATGTCTTTTCAGGTCACTTGCCCATTTTTTAAATGGGTTGTTTGTCTTTTTATTTTTGAGGAGTAGGATTTCTTTATATGTGCAGGATATTAGTCTCCTATCAGATATATGTCTGCCAAATACGTTCTCCCATTGTGCAGGGTGCCTTTTTATTTTCTTAATAACAACCTTTGAGGTGCAGAAGTTTTAATTTTGAGTATATCCCATTTATCTATTTTTTTCTCTTGCTGCTCATGTTTTGGATGTGAAGTTCATGAAACCATTTGCTATTACAAGGTACTGTAGATGCTTCCCTACATTATCTTCCAAGGTCTTTATGGTTTGGGCTCTTATATTTAGATCTTTGATCCATCTTGATTTGATTTTTGTATGAGGTGTGAGATGGTATTCTTCTCTCATTCTTTTGGATATGGAAATCCAGTTCTCCAAACACCACTTGTTAAAGAGGCCATTCTCTCCCAAATGAGTGGGCTTGGTGGCCTTGTTGAATATCAGATGACTGTATATGCGAAGATCTATATCAGAACTCTCAATTTGGTTCCATCGCTCAGTAGGTCTATCCTTGTGTCAATAACATGCAGTTTTGATCACTGTAGCTTTGTAGTATGTTTTAAAGTCAGGTAATGTAATACCTCCAACTTCATTTTTCTTTTTCAATATGTCTTTGGCAATTCGAGGCCTCTTACCTTTCCAAATATATTTTGTGGTTAGTTTTTCCAGTTTCTTAAAAAATACAGTGTTGATTTTTATTAGGATTCCATTAAATTAGTTTGGGTAGGATAGATATCTTGATGATGTTTAGTCTTCCTATCCATGAACAAAGAATGTTCTTCCATTTATTTAAGTCTTCTTTGATTTCCTTTAACAGTGTTCTGTAGTTTTCTGTATATGAGTCCTTTACATCTTTGATTAAATTTATTCCTAGGTATTTGATTATTTTAGTTACTATTTAAATGGTATTTTAAAAATTTTCTCCTCAGATTGCTCATTATTGGTGTACAGAAATGCTACTGATTTTTGAGCATTGATCTTATAGCCTGCAACATTACTGAATTCCTTTATAAGTCTAGAAGCCTTGTTGTAGATTTCTCAGGGCTTTCTATGTATAGGATCATGTCATCTGCAAATAATGAAATTTTTACTTCTTCTTTTCCAATCTGGGTGACTTTTATGTCCTTTTCTTGCCTCAGTGCTAACACAGGTACTTCTAAGACAATGTTAAATAGGAGTGGTGATAGTCGGCTTCTTCCCGATCTCAAAGGGAAGGCTTTTAGGATTTTACCGTTGAAAATGGTATTAGCTTTGGGTTTTCCATATATACCCTTTATCATATTCAGAAAGTTTCCATCTATTCCTATCTTTTGTAGTGTTTTTAAGAATGAAGAGTGCTATATTTTGTTGAATGCTTTTTCTGAATCTATAGAGATGATCATGTGATTTTTTTTCTTTCAATCTGTTAATGTGGTGTATTACATTGATTGATTTTCTTATATTGAACCATCCTTGCATACTTGGGATGAAACCCACTTGGTCATGGTG
The DNA here is from genome assembly GCA_026826555.1 of Tolypeutes matacus. NCBI lineage: Eukaryota > Metazoa > Chordata > Mammalia > Cingulata > Chlamyphoridae > Tolypeutes > Tolypeutes matacus. The sequence continues at coordinate 1,576,870 of JAKSZT010038955.1, read as the reverse complement.
TATAATCCTTTTGGTATGTTGTTGAATGCGATTAGCAAGTATTTTCTCGAGGATTTTAGCATCTAGGGTCATTAGAGAAATTGATTGTAATTTTCCTTTCTTGTGCTATCTTTGTTTGGTTTTGGTATTAGGGTAATTTTGGCATCATAGAATGAGTTAGGCAATATTCCCTCTACTTCTATTTTTTGGAAGAGCTTAAGCAGAATTGGTGTTAGCTCTTTCCAGAATGTTTGGTAGAATTCAGCTGTGAAGCCATCTGGTCCTGGGCTCTTTTTAATTGGGAGGTTTTTGATGACTGATTCTATCTCTTTACTTGTAATTGGACTGTTCAGTTCATCAATTTCTTCTTTCATCAATGTAGGCTGTGGGTTTCTAGAAACTTGTCCATTTCCTCTAAATTATCAATCTTGTTGACATATAATTTTTCAAAGTATCCTCTTATGATACTCTTTATTTCTGTGGGGTCAGTAGTGATATCCCCTTGCTCATTACTTATTTTGTGTATTTGCATCTGTTCTCTCTTTTTCTTTGTTAGTCTGGCTAAGGGTTGGTCAATTTTATTGATCTTCTCAAAGAACCAGCTTATGGTTTTGTTTATTTTTTCTAGTGCTTTCTTTATTCTCTATTTCATTTAGTTCTGCTCTAATCTTTATTATTGCCTTCTTTCTACTTCCTTTAGGTTTAGGTTGTTGTTGTTTTTCCAGTTCCACCAAGTGTGCCATTAGGTCTTCAATTTTAACTCTTTCTTCTTTTTAAATATATGTTTTTATGGCTATGAACTTCCATCCCAGGACAGCTTTCTCTTGCAGCCCATAGGTTTTGATATGTTGTCTTATCATTTTCTTTAGTTTCCAGAAAGTTACTGATTTCTTTTGATATTTCCTCCTTGACCCACTGTTTGTCTAACAGTGTTTTGTTTAACTTCCATATCTTTGTGCCTAACCTTTTTCTCTGGCCCTTAGTGATTTCCAATTTTATTTCATTGTGGTCAGATAAATTATTTTGTATAATCTTAATCTTTCTGAATTCATTGAGAGTTGTTCTGTGGCCTAGTATATGGTCTATCTTGGAGTATGATCCATGTGCCCTCAAGAAGAATGTAAATCCTGCTGAATTTGGGTGTAGTGTTCTGTATATGTCTATTAAGTCCAGGTCTTCTAATGTATGTTGAGTGCCTTAGTTTCTTTATTGATTCTCTGTCTAGATGTTCTGTCTAATGATGAAAGTGGTGTGTTGAAGTCCCCTGCTATAATTGTAGAGGCATTTATTTCTCCTCTTAGTTTTTCCAGAGTTTGCTGCACGTATTTTGAGGCACCCCGATTAGGTGCGTAAATGTTGATGATTGTTCTCTCTTCTAGAGAGATTACTCCTTTTACTAATATGTAGTGTCCATCTTTGTCTCTTACAATAGTTTTGCATTTAAAGTCTATTTTGTCTGATATTAGAATAGCGACTCCTGCCCTTTTCTGGCTATTGTTACCTTGTAAAATAGTTTTCCAGTCATTCACTTTCAGCTTCCTTGAATCCCTGGATCGAAGGTGGGTTTCTTGTAGACAGCATATAGATGGATCATATTTTCTTATCCATTCTGCCAATCTGTGTCTCTTGATTGAACTTAATCCATTAACATTCAGTGTTATTACTCGTAATGAATTTCTTACTTCAGCCATTTTATCTTTGGGTTAATGTATGTCATATGTTGTTTTGCTTCTCTTTTTGTCTTTTCAATTATTTTTAAACTCTCCTCCAACTCTCTCTTTCTTGTTTTTTCCTTTCAACTTGTAGAGATTCCTTTAGTATTTCTTGAAGTGCTGGTTTCTTATTGACATAATCTCTTAATTTCTGTTTATCTGTGAATATTTTGAACTCTCCATCATTTTTGAATGCCAATTTTGCTGGATAGAGAATTCGTGGCTTGAAGTTTTTTTCTTTTAGTGTTTTGACTATATCATACCACTGTCTTCTTGCCTCCATGGTTTCAGCTGAGAAATCAACACTTAATATTATTTTGCTTCCCTTGTATGTGATTATTCTCTTTTCTCTTGCTGCCTTGAGTATTTTCTCTTTGTCTTGAGCATTGGACAATTTGACAAGTATATGTCTTGGACTTGGCCTGTTGGGATTTATACTATTTGGGGTGCGCTGTGCTTCCTGGATCTGCACATCCATCTCTCTCAATAGGGTTGGGAAGTTTTCAGCCATTATTTCCTTCAACACTCCTTCTGTTCCCTTTCCCTTCTCTTCTACTTCTGGGATGCCAATAATGTGTATGTTTGTGCATTTTCTATTATCAGTTAATTCCCTGAGTCCATGCTGGATTTTTTCTATCTTTTTGTCATTCTGTTCTACTATTTCTTTGATCTCAGCTGTATTTTCCTCCATATCACTAATTCTTTCCTCTGCCTGTTCAAATCTGCTGTTATGTGAAACCAGCATCTTTTTGATTTCTTGGATTGTGCCATTGTTCACCATCATATCCACTATCTTTTTAGGCATATTTGCAATTTCTTCAGTATGTTCTTCCAGTGTCTTCTTTATATCCTTAATCTCTTCCTTCAGTTCTTTAAGTTGGTCCATGATATTTGTTTGGATATCTTTGATTAGTTGTTCAATGTTCTGCATCACTTCCTGGTTTTTAATTTGTTCATTGGACTGTTCCATGTTTTCCTGTTTCTCAGAGTCATTTGTATTTTTTTGTTGCCCTCTGGTCATCATATTATCTTGATGGGTTTGTTCAGTTGATTAGCTTTTCTCTATGCTCTAGATTTTTATTTAGCTGGTGTTTCTGTGTGTGTGTTAAGTTTTCTCTTTGGTACTTTTTCTTCTTATTTTATTCCCTTGCTTCTTTCTATGTTCCCTTGAAGGCAAAAGATTAGGGCCAGAGGAATCAAAAGATATAAACAAGGCAGAAGGATAATAGTAATATTGATAAAAGTTAGAAGAGAGGCCAAATGAGACTTAATGAGATGAATATTTTACTTGTGTAGGCAGTGTAGAGTAATAGGGAAAAAAGTGGTGTTCCTACATTGGACTGGGAAAACAAATGGAGGAATATATATATATAGTGATTTAGAAGGCTAGAATTATGAGGAAGGAGAGAAATAGTAAAGAAAGGGCTGAAAGGAAAAAGTTAATACTAATAAAAAAAAAGAAGAAAACAAAATAGATTGAATAGAAATTGACACCCTTAAATTGTGGGCCTATGAAAAAATGTTAACTATAATATTCTAACTTGAGGTGTCATAATTCTACCCAAATTTAAGAGCAGACCAGATATGGCTGTCAAATGGAGAAGCACTAGGGATAACCAAAATTTCTGTAAGCCTTATATAGCACATTTCAGTGCTCAAAGGCACTCTTTTTTTTTTTTTTTTTTAACATTGGGCTATACTAAAATTTTTAACTTGGGTTTGGTCTATGGGCCTCATTTTGTAAATCCAGTTTGCAATAACATACTCAATTTAATGTTAATTTATTAGTCATCAGTTCAGAGAGTCTGTGCCACTATGGAATATTCCAGGGAAATGGGTGTTATGACAATTGGGAATGAATGCAAGATAATATTTCTAAAGATCAGCTGAGGCATGCCTGTTTGTCTTTCATTTCATATTTGGAAATTCTATCCTAAGATTATAGGGGGCATTGTTTTAAATTGCTATGGTATTATTGCAAATAATACACACTAATTGGCTTAACAGGAATGTATCAACATACATATTTCAAAGGCTATAAATCCAAAATCAAAGCACAAGCAAGAATATGCTTTCTTCCTAACATCTCTAGCATTATGTTGCTGAATTGCAACAATCCTTGTGGTTCATTGGCTTTTATCTCTGACTCCCCTCACAATCTCTCCATTTTCCCCTGACTTCCAACTTCTCACTCCTCTCTTTGATTCTAAAGTTGTGCTCTTAAAAAGTCCTTCAGGCATACAGATTAATGGCTAACCTCATTCAGTTTGCCCACACATGAATTATAATTTAGAAGGTCATATTCTGAAATATGAGTTCATACCTTAACTGATAATACATCTTCAAAGGGCCCCATTTAACAATAGGTTTACACCCACAGGAACATAGATTAATATTAAGATATGCCTTTGGTCAGTAAACAACTCTAGCAAATTATGCCCCCTGAACTCCATGGACATGTTTTTCCTACTTGAAAATGGATTACCCCATCCAAATTTTATACAAGACTTAAGTTATTTCAGTACCTACTCTGTGCCATCAAATTCAGTTGAGTGTGTTCCAAACTAGGGTAAACATCTCTGCCTCTTTTGACCTGTGAAAAACTAGAAAAATATGTTTTCTAAATGTGATGGTGGAACCAGCATAGGATAGATATTGTCATTCTAGATGGGATAAATTGGAAGTCAAACACAGGTTATAGGTTCCAGTAGTCTGAAACTCATCAAGGAAAAGTCCATTAGATTCCAAGGTCTGTGAGTCAAATGTGTATATATTCTTTGACTGCCTGGTCTGCTGGAGTGGCAGCCAACTCTTCTCAAGGGCTTGTCCAGTGCCCCTGCTCTCCCTGAATCCTGGGCCAAGGCCCATTTCTCTTCAAATTTGGAAATGTTGCATTGAATTTGCCCAAATCCTCAAAGCACCCTTCTGTTTTGTCCTAAGGAGTTATTTTCAGTTCTTACTTCTGCCATGGATTTGTCCTTTCCATCTCTATCTATTTCCTTCCACAAGCCCTGCTGTGCAGCTCAAATCTGTCCACAGGGAAAGAGAGATGCAAATTTGATCCCTGTCCCTGCTCATGATAAGCAGTTTACCTGTCCCTGCAGTACCCATGGAGGAGCTCAGCCCATATCTGTGCCTTTCCTCAGGGACCACGACCATGGGGGCTGCACAAATCTGGACTTCCCTCCTCATTTCTGTTAAATGCAACCTTCCTTCAGCATCAGGGTCAGCTGTTCCTGCTCTATATGAGTTGTCCTCATTCTTCTCTGTGCCTGCAGGTGTCCTATGCTGTGCTCAGCTGATGGAGTTGGGGGCTTATGGGAGACAGCCTGGCAATCCTCTGACCCTCTCCTCCAAAGTCCCTGGATTCATCTTTTCTCATTATGTAATAAACTGTGTCTCTCAGGATCCAGGACAGGGGAAATGGTGGGTGGCATTACTGAGTCACCCAACCAGAAACACTCAATGTATGCTACATAAATTTAGGAATGATTCACAGTTCTTAGGGACAACCTTATGAGCACAGCTTCTCTTGAAATAACCAGCCTGAAAGCTGAGGACAAAGCCATGTATTACTGTGTGAGTGACAGTGAGGGGGAGTCAGCCTGAGACCAGACACAAACTCCCCTGCAGGGCTGCAGTAAGGGCTGGGCTTCAGGGGGCATCTGTACCACCAGGGGACATACACAAGCCAACACAGGAGCAGGAGCAGAGGGAGGCCTGTTTCCTCTTAGATTCTTGCATTTCCAGCTCCTTTTCAAGGGTGTGGCAAGTATCATGACCCCACCATATCTTCCCACTTCCACTGAGTGCAGCAGAAGCATACTGTTGCTACTGCTTCTCCCTGTGTACACACTGCAGTGCTCCCTAGTGCATTCACCATAGTGTCAAACCCCAAAGTTCTTGCCCAGCCTTAGAATCCCCCTAGAAGGTCACAGGGGTGAATGAATCCTAGGAAACCTATATTAATTTCAGTCAATATTTCTAGAAATTCTGAGGCATTTAGTGTTCTATAAAACTGAAGAAATTCTAATTTTTATTCAACATCTACACATCACAATTCCATCTGTAAATTACTTATTAACTTCTAGCTAAAGCTCAAATCAATGTAATGAAGTGTCTTAACTTGTGCAAACTTTAAAAATTATAAAATTGAAGACATGTCAGCATTTATGAAATTCATTAATAAGTCACTGATAGTAAAAGGGTATACTATTGGCATAATTGGGAAAATAAATGAAAAAAAATGCCAAGAACTAATTACTATTTTAAATTAATAATTATATTTAGGAAGAATAGCACATAGTAGAACATCAATTTGACACTATCTCACACTGAAAACAAAAGAAAATTCAAGTGGACATGTTACTTAGAATAGTATTCCATGAAGGTGTGTGTCATGTGTTTATTACTTAATTTTTCATGAGCATTTTGATGTATTATTGTATGTGTTTGTTGGTGTGTGACTTTGATAACTGAACATAGAGTATAAACCTATCTGACAACTTAAAATCTAAATGTTTAATGTGCTAAAAGACAGCAGAACGTCATAGAGATATTATAAATGGTAATGTTGTAATGCCTAAGGCAGATAAAGGAAATACCTAAACAAAACCACTATTATGCTATTAATGAAATATTGGTACAAATTTACTAAAGACATAATGCTTTCATGCTCACTATTAGTAAAGTAAATACTAATTGTAATGTCACATTTACCTATAATATAAGATAAATAAAACACATGATAAACAAAACTTTAATCTATTGTATTTATTCTTAGAATCTTGACTGATACTGCTGATATAAGCATATACACTTTCATTTGTCCAGGTATATATTTGACAATATATCTTTAAAGTTATAATCATGAATATGATAATATCCATCCCAAAAACCTATCCCATATGTTCTGGTGATTTTTACATTCCTGTTGGTATTTATCTTTTACAATTTTTCATTAAAAATAATTTCAAATTTACAAAAAAAAGATGTTCACATATAACCTTTTTCTAATTTTATATAATGTGACATCTAACATATCAATAACATTTTCTGCAACCAAGAAATTAACATTGATAGTGATTATTTAATATATTGCAGACATTATTAAGATTTTAGCCATTTTACCCTGATATTCTTTATTGGTTCCAAAATCCAATCCAGGGCCCCACACTGAATCTAGACATCATGACACCCATTGTCTTTTCTGGTAAGGGATATTGTGTATTCTGTTTTCTTTTCTTTTTCTTTTTTTTTTTTTTTTACTTTATTTTGTACATTTAATAATTGAAAATATAAACAATTAAAAACTAAAAAGTAAACATAGATGAATAAATACAAACATTTCTCAATTCAATGTAATGGATACATATAAATATTTTTTTGAATCAAACAGTATGTTACACAACATATTTGGTTCACAGTAATGCATTCATACAGTATTTGTCCTTTTGTGTCTGGCTTGCTTCACTCAACATAATGCCCTCCAGGTTCAACCATGTTGTCATATGCTTTACGACTTCATTTCTTCTTACAGCTGCATAATATTCCATCGTGTGAATAGACCAGTTTGTTTATCCATTCATCTACTGATGCATACCTGAATTGTTTCCAACTTTTGGCAATGGTGAATAATGTTGCTATGAACATTAGTATGGAGATGTCTGTATATGTCACTGCTCTCAGTTCTTCTGGGTATATACCCAGTAGTGGTATTGCAGGGTCACATGGCAGGTCTATGTTCAACTTCTTTAGGAACTGCCAAACAGTCTCCATAGTGGTTGTGCCATTCTGCATTCCCACCAACAGAGAAGAAGTGTTCCTATCTCTCCACATCCTCTACAACACTTGTAGTTCTCTGTCTTTTTAATAGTGGCCATTCTGATAGGTGTGAAATGATATCTCTTTGTAGTTTGGATTTGCATTTCCCTAATCATGAATGATATTGAGCATTTCTTCATGTTTTTTTTTTTTTTTGCCATTTGTATTTCCTCTTTGGAGAAATGTCTATTCAAGTATTTTGCCCATTTTTTTAATTGGGTCATTTGTCTTTTTTTTTTTTTTTTTGTTAAGTTGTAACATCTCTTTATATACCCTGGATATTAAACCATTATCAGATATATGATTTCCAAATATGTTTTCCTATTCCATTGGCTGTGTTTTCACTCTTCTGACAAAGTCCTCTGAGGTGCAAATGTTTTTAATTTTGAGGAGGTCCCATTTATCATTTTTTTCTTTTGTTGCACGTGCTTTGGGTGTAAGGCCCAAGAAACCACCACCTACTACAAGGTCTTGAAGATATTTCCCTACATTTTCTTCTAGTAATTTTATGGTCCTGGCTTTTATATTTAGCTCTTTAATCCATTTTGAGTTGATTCTTGTATGGGGGGTGAGATAGGAGTCCTCTTGCATTCTTTTGGTTATAGATATCCAGTTCTCCCAACACCATTTGTTGAAGAGACTGTTTTTTTCCCATTAGCATGGGCTTGGTAGTTTTGTCAAAAACCAGTTGACTGTATAGGTGAGGGCATATTTCTGGGTTCTCAATTCTATTCTACTGATTGATGTGTCTGTCTTTATGCCAGTACCATGCTGTTTTGACCACTGTATCTTTGTAATATGTTTCAAAGTCAGGCAGTGAAATTCCTCCCACATTGCTCTTCTTTTTTAGAATGCTTTTTTCTATTCAAGTGCACTTACCCTTCCAGATAAATTTGGTAATTGCCTTCTCTAATTCTGTAAAGTAAGCTGTTGGGATTTTGATTGGTATTGCATTGAATCTATAAATCAGTTTAGGCAAGATTGACACCTTCACGATATTTATTCTTCCAATCCATGAACATGGAATGTCTTTCCATTTGTTTGGGTCTTTTAAAATTTCTTTTATCATTGTTTTGTAGTTTTCTGCATATAGGTCCTGTGCGTCTTTGGTTAAATTAACTCCTAGGTTTTGAGTCCTTTTGTTACTATTGAAAATGGAATTTTCCCCCTGCTTACCTCTTCAGGTTGTTCATTACTAGTATATAAAAACATTACTGAATTTTGCATATTGATCTTGAATCCTGTCACTTTGCTGAACTCATTTATTAGTTCAAGTAGCTTTGTCATGGATACTGCAGAATTTTCTAAGTACAGGATCATGTCATCCACAAACAGTGAGAGTTTTACTTCCTCTTTTCCTATTTGGTTGCCTTTAATTTTTTTTCTTATCTAATTGCCCTAGTTAGAACTTCTAGAACAATGTTGAATAACAATGGTGACAGTGGGCATCCTTGTCTTGTTCCTGATCTTAGAGGGAAAGCTTTCATCCTTTCCACATTGAGTATGATTTTGGCTGTGGGTTTTTCATATATGCCTTTTATCATATTGAAATTTTCCTTTTATTCCTATCTTTTGAAGTGTTTTTATCAAAAAAGAATGCTGGATTTTTTTGAATGCCTTTTCTGCATCTATTGAGAGGATCATGCGGTTTTTTTTCCTTCAATTTGTTAATGTGGTGTATTACATTGATTGATTTTGTTATGTTGAACTAACCTTGCATACCAGGAATAAATCCCATTTGGTCATGATGTATACGTCTTTTGATATGCTGTTGGATTCGATTTGCAAGTATTTTGTTGAGAATTTTTGCATCTATGTTCATTAGAGAGACTGGTCCATAATTTCCTTTCCTTGTGGAATTTTTATCTGGCTTTGGTATTAGTGTGTTGCTGGCTTCATAAAATGTGTTGGGTAAATTTCCCTCCTCTTCAATTTTTTGGAAATTAAACAGGATTGGTGTTAATTCTTTTTAAAATGCTTGGTAGAATTCACCTGTGAAGCCATCTGATCCTGGACTTTTCTTTGCTGGGAAATTTTGGGTGATGGATACAAACTCCTTAATTGTGATTTGTTTGTTAAGTTCTTGTATTTCTTGTAACATCAGTGTAGGTTCATTGTGCATTTCTAGAAATTTGTCCAATTCATCTAGGTTGTCTAATTTGCTGTCATATAGTTTCTCATAATACCCTCTTATGATTCTTTTTATTTCTGTGAGGTCATTTGTAACATCCCCCCATTCATTTCTGATTGTATTTATTTGCACCTTCTCTCTTTTTTCTTTGTTTGTCTAGTGAGGGGTTTTTCAATTTTATTGATCTTCTCAAAGAACCAGCTTTTGGTTTTACTGATTTTCTCTATTGTTCTGTTCTCATTTTCATTTATTTCTGCTCTAATCTTTATTATTTCTTTCCTTCTGCTTGCTTTGGGATTGGTTTGCTGTTCTTTTTCTAGTTTCTCTAGTTGTTCAGTTAAGTCTTTGTGTTTAGCTCTTTCTTGTTTTTTTAATATAGGCATTTACGGCTATAAATTTCCCTCAAGACTGCCTTCACTGTATCTCATAAGTTTTGATTTGTTGTGTTCTCATTTTCATTTGTCTCTATATTTACTGATTTCATTTGCAATTTCTTCTTTGACCCACCGGTTATTTAGGAGTGTGTTGTTCAGTCTCCACACATTCGCAAATTTACTTTTTTCCTGTCTATTATTGGTTTCTAGTTTCATTCCATTATGATCTGAGAAGGTGTTTTGTACAATTTCAATCTTTTTATATTTACTGAGAGCTTAATTGTGACCTAACATGTGGTCTATCCTGGAGAAAGATCCATGGGCACTTGAGCAGAATATATAACCCGCTGAGTTTGGATGCAGTGTTCTGAACATGTCTGTTAGGTCTAACTTGTTTATCATATTGTTCAAGTTCTCTGTTTCCTTGTTGATCTTCTGTCTAGTTGTTCTATCTAATGATGTGAGGGGGGTGTAGAAGTCTCCAACGAGTATTGTAGAAATGTCTATTTCTCCCTTCAGTTTTGCCAGAGTTTGTCTCATATATTTTGGGGCACCCTGGTTATGTGCATAGATATTTATGACTGTTATATCTTCCCGGTGGATTCTCGTGAACTCTGTTAATTTTCTCAGGATTTTAAATTCTTCTTTGCATTCACTCAATGTCTTCTTGATGTCATTTATCTCTTTAACTATATTTTCTTTCATCTCATCAATTTGATTTTGGAAATTTGTGCTCATCTCGCTGATTAGTTCTCTCAAATTCTGCATCGCTTCTGGGACTTTGGTGTATTCCTTTTCCTGGGCCATGTCTTCTATTTTCTTAGTATGGCTCATAATTTTTTTGCTGGTGCTTAAGCATCTGGTTAGGATGTAGTTTACTCAGATGCTCAATCTCTTTTCTTTTATAGGGATTTAGTGGCAGAAGGCTGTGAGTTACCACAGTTCTTTGATTTTTGGCTCAACCTGGATTGTTAGGATTGTCCTGCTGGTTGCTCAATACTGGGCACTGGACCCAGTAATTGGTTGCATATTCACTTCCTAGGGCCTTGGGTGGGGAAACTATAGAGGCTAGGAAAAGCCTTCTCCTACTAATTTTTAATTTTCTTATGTGCACTTCCTTGGTCTGCCAGGAGATGGCTCTCTTTGGTAGCTCTCAATTCAATTCCTGGTCGGAGTGTATTTGTTGTGACACAGAGCAGATCAATGTGATAGAGCTTCCTGCCTGGGGGTTAAGAGCCTTGTAATTCAAACTTTCTGAGACAGTTCTTCAGTCTTCTCTGGCAGCCCCCTCCCTGTTTCCCAGCTAGGAAATATTTCCACTCCCCTCTGAGTCTTCAACAATCAGTCCCTGTTAGTAGAAGAGGAGATTGGGAAGTTTGTATATCTTTAGCCCTTTGCAGATTCCAAGGCAAATATTGGCGCAGCCCTACCCGGCCTGGAAGGACTCCTGGGACATGACAAACCACCATATGGAAGGGTCCTTGGGGCTCTGCAGCCCAAATTTGTGGATCAGAACCTGAGTCAGCCTTAGGCTGTGTCCCTCTTTCTCCCATTTCCTGTAGTAGTAGATCCCTGGAGCCCCCTTTGTCTGTAGTTGCAGGCCCAGAGGCCTGAGAATTCTAAAAAGTGTGGGGAAGGGTGCTGACAGCAGCTGCCATTGTTGGTTCTGTGGTCATGATTTCCCTCTTTTGTCTCTCTCCTCTGGGTGGTGTGCAGTCTTCACCTGCTGTCCTAAAGCCTAGAAGATCTTTTTCAGGGCTGTTTCAACCTGTCCTCTAGCTATTTTTCTGAAGAAGAGAGTCCTGTGTCTTACTAGTCTGCCATTTTCCCAGAAGTCTGTGTATTCTGTTTTAAATCAGTGGACAGTTCTATAGATTGAAATGCAACAATATGTTTATAACACTATTCAAGACATCTATATACATACCTAATTTCTATCAACATTTCTATCATCACAGAGATTGGAGTGATGAAATCTCCAAATATATTATTGGACTTGTCTATTGCTATTTTAGATTCCATCAGTTAATATTTTTATGTCTTTTGCAGAAATTGTCACTTATGTAATATGTAATATCCTTCTTTATTGATAAATGTCTTACTTTTGTTGAAGTCTACTTTATCTGAAGTCCATATATATATGTATATGTATAT
>JAKSZT010038955.1:1551096-1564687 GCA_026826555.1 Tolypeutes matacus | reverse complement strand
TGTGTGTGTGTATAACTTTTTAAACTTTCCTATGTACTTATATTTAAAGTGACTCTCTTGTGGTCAGTATACAGTTGGATTGTACTAATTTTTTAGTACAATTGACCAGTATAGATTTTAACCATTGTTTTTAGATCATTCACTTTTGAAGCCATTATTTTATATTTTGTTTAAAATCTAACATTTTTAAAGCTGTTTTCAATTTATTGCAGGTGTGGTAGGAGAAAGGAATTGTGAGAGACAAGAAGAAACTTTGGGAATGTTAGAATTCATTATCTTGCCTTTGACTTCCAGTTGTACATATTTAAATACCTATTCAATTGCACCTTTTAAATATGTGCAGTATATCATGTGAAATTATATCTAAATTAATCTGTTAAATGCAGCAATGGGTGTATTGGTATAGAAGGAGAGATAGGGAGAGACAGATAATGAAGTATGAAATGTCAGAGACTCTTTAAAATGCATTTGCATTAACCCTAGTTCTGACTACAATCCTTAGTAGTTCCTTAGGGTACTCTTCCTCAAATCTCTCTCTATCAGTGATATCTACCCTCTATGTACTTTCTTATTCAGTTCAATTCAGTAATATTGTTGATGAACCAGGTTACAATATGCTGATCTGTTTAAGATCTGTTCATGATAGGATGAGAAGGAAAGAGATTTTTAGAGGCAAGTATTTCTAAATCAGTCACCCTAAGGGTGAGGACACTGAGACTGAGGGTGGACGACCTGCCTACTTCTCATAAGTGTGATGTATAAAGGGGAAGAGCAGTTCAGGTGTTCTTCATGCAGTCGTGGTGATCAGAGTTGGGGCACATACTGGTCATTTTTGGCTCCCATTGGGGATAATACAATTTATAACAGTTGATGAAAAATATTAAACTTATACTGTTATCTATAGTATTAACATTAGGTGCATTTTTCTAATATGCCATGCTATTATAAGCATCTTTTATTCATGTCATAAATTTGTTATAATTCATGAAAGGACATTCTTAATACTTTTACTATTAACCCCAATCCACTGTTCATCAAAAAGTTTCCCTGTAATTTTGCCCCATGTTTTATCTTCTAACTTTCATTCAAGTAACATATACCACCATAAACTTCAACTTTCAACCACATTCATATACATAATTCAGCGCCAATATAGGTGGAAGAGGCTTTGATTGACTTTATGCCTTTCTTTCATTAATAATACCAATTATTTGATTATTTAATAATTATATTAAATAATATTAATAAGTAATAAAATTATTTAATATATTATTTATTAATAATTCAGGTATAATATATACATCTACGAATTGCTTTTGTTACACCTACACAAAACATTTTTGGTGTATTATCGTATTATCATTATTATTTATTACTATCAATTCTTATAATTTTTAAAATTATTTTATTATAACCACCTACTCAATGTGAAGTAGTAAACTGCTGAGAATATTATTTACATTTCTCTCATAACAATAAATGGTCAGTCTCTATTCATGAGCTTATTAAGCATTCATAAATATTGTTTGGTGAAATTGCATTAAAAAATTTTATACCATTTTAAAACTTAGTTTTACATTGACTTTTTCTTTATGGAATGTGTACCTTTTTTTATTTTGAATAGACGTTCTTTATCAAAAATATGATTCACCAATTCGTTTTCCTGATTTGCAACAAAGTAATTATTTTTAATTTTATTGAAATCCTTCTGTTTTGAAGACTTGTGAACTAAAATGATGTGTCCTCTCATCCTCATACCAAATTACAGTGGAAGGACAAGGGCACCATCACTGAAGACACAGCATCATCCAAGAGGAAGGACCAGGAGGCCTCACAGACACTGGCCCACAAGGATTCTGACCTCTGGCCAAGCTCAGTGTTCTAGGACCTCAGTTCCTGGATTAGCAGCTGCTTCTGCTCCTGGGAGGGTTTCCCTGCACAGAGCTTCCCCTGAGAACAGTGACTCACTGGGCTGTATATCCAGGGTCTCCCCTCACACATTCAGTTTGGGCCAGTGTTGGCTGTACTGACTATGCCTGCATCAGCCATGTGCTCCTGACCCCTGGCAGGAGGCCCAAGTCCTCTTCTGGGACATCTGCAGGGCTCCCAGGCAAAGTCATGAAAGGTAAACTGAATATATATCCATAACCCAAGTCTCAGATGCCTCATGTTTGTTTTTATCTGTTTGCCAGATGAAGACACATTCACAAATCTAGGGTCACCATGAAGGACCATACCCATGTGCTGGACACAGGGAAGAAGGACAAATTTGGGTTTATTGCTAAAAAATCAGACATGGTATATGTGTGTATGTGTGCAGGTATGTGTGTGTATGTGTGCAGGTATGTGAGTGTGCTATATATGTTTGGTTATAGCAGAGGTGTATGCTTGCTTGGAGACCCATGGTTCTGTGTGTGAAGTTGTTCTCTGAGCTTCAACTTGAGACCCCCTGAGAGTCCCTGAGAGTCTCTGGATTCACCATGCCTGTGACTGTGTCTGAGCATCTGGCAGGCTCCTTGGAATGGGACCCTAGAGGATGCATAGAATCCTGTGTTTGATCTCCTTGAGGAGTATACTGGGGTGCTAAGGACAATTCACTGCGTCAAGAGATGGTATCACCAGGGTGTGGTGTCTCTAAAGAGCAGTCTGAAGCCAAAGGCAGTCAGGTAACACTGGGGAGAAACACTAAGGGAAATGCCCTGTGAGCACAACAGGAACCTCCCTTCAGGGCAGAAGCTGGGCTGCAGGGGGTGCTCAGGTCCCATGGAGCACAGAGCCAGTCCCAGAGCACATGCAGGGGCCACCAAGCAGGTGCTTCGTCTTAGGGTCTGGGTTTTCCCTTTTGAAAACACAATCTAAAATAAGAATTTAAGCATGTCTACTGTGTCTAATCATATTCCACTCCATTGGGCCCTTGGACTACTTCAATAAGGCAAATGAAACACATTTAAAAGGGGTGTTTCTAGGTCATATAGACAACTTAATACTGAGGATCTGTAGGAAAAGGATGATTTATTAATTCAATGCATCCATAATTTTGTGAGACACACTTTCACCTGATAATTGTCATGTTTCTCTTTACAGTCCATACTTCATTTAAAACAATGTCTTTAATAATGACATTCCATTATCCTCAGAAATCTGGACTCAATTTCCATAAAGTAACACCCTATTCTTAGTTCATGTTCTCTACATTTTACAGTGAAAAGAAAAATCAGCTATCAAAAAATCTTCCCTTGTGGAGCAGGTGTATCTCAGTGGTTGAACATATGCTTCACATATATGAGGTCCGGGTTTCAATCCCTGTTAACTCCTAAAAGAAGAAAAAAAAAAGAAAAAGTAAAGAACCTTCCCCATTCTCCTCAACATCAAATCGACCAACATCTTATCCTGCTCACTATAGTTATGGTACTTACTTCCTACAGTGTTTTCATTGCTGGTAACCTCCCAAAGCATCTCACTTGAATATTTGCCACTTTTCCCTTTTTATTGCAAATGAGTCATTTCAGTTGTTTCTTTGCAAAAGCATTTAAAAATCTAGTGTGTGTGTCCAGCCACAGCAGAGTTTAACAATTTCTGCAAGTGCCAGTAGCTATTTTTCCTTTATTTTTTTTCCTTTCCTGGGGGCTCCTAGCAACTCCTACTTAACCACAAAAATATATGCACAACTGCCGGATGTTTGTTTCTGTGAGAAGGAATTTATATAGGTCTCCCTCCAAGGCCATCAGCCTCCAAAGTCAAGGACAGTCACTTCTGCATCTGTGCCAACTTATTAGTCCACCTGGTGAGGAATGGGAGCCCCTGGTTCTGGATGTTAGATGCTGTCCCTTCCCCTCCCCTTTCCCACAGTCCACATTCCAGTTCTTAATCAGAAGTTTATGATTTGTCCTGTTCATCTGGCTCCTCCTACTTCTGCTAACTTTCCTATCAACTCTTTTCAGGGTTGGTGGTTAGTTGTTATGTAATTCACATGATTAATAGTGACTATCCAGGCTGAAGTATGCTACATTCAAGGTTATGTTCCTGAAATGATAAAGTTATAGAGAATTTTCACCAGTAACAGGATCCAAATTGGTCTATGTACAATTTGGTTCACTGATGCTGAAGGGGCTGAACTGCCCCAGTGACACAGGTGTGACACATCATTGACAGGACCAGAGCAACTGTCCCTTGTGGAATTGCATTGGTCAAAGGTGAGGGCTCACATCACTTCCCACATTCTGGTTCCCAGGTCAGTGATAAAACTAATGACAGTGATGATGACAGCAAACAGCTCAGGGCACCTACTCTAAAATTCACAAATGAAAGCTCTGCTGTAAAACCCATTTTGTGCCTTGTCAGGGGTAAGGTCACCTCTTCAGGGTCACAGGGCAGGAAGGGATGGAGCTGCCACTGTAGACTTCTAGGATCTCAGCCATGATCACAGGATTTCATGACACAGGCTTCAGGTGGGCAGCTCCCACATGATTTTCAAGGGACTTTATTCTTTGAGGTCCTCTGGCCATTGTGAGCTTGTCTTTTCCGCAAACTATTCACTGTGGGGATATATGGACAAGGGTCTACATGTTATTTCCCCTGATGTAGTGGATACCTCTTCAAAAAAACCAGAATTCACTGGCATTTACATAGGGAGCAGGAACTGAATATTTCTGGGATCCATGAATGGATCCCTTACTAGATTCCTAGGGCTGTTGTAATAAGCAATCCTATAATGGGTGGATTAATATAGCACAAATACATTAATTTGAAGATCAGGAGGCTATAACTCTACAGACTTTAGAGGAGAATCCTTCCCATCCTTCTCCTGGTCACTGATGCTTTGCCCAAAGTCCTAGTCCTTCAATTCCTAACTCAGTCATCACATGTCCTCACTGAGTCTGTGTCCAAATCTTTCCTTCTTACAAGGACACCAATCTTGTTGGACTAATGCCAAATATAATCCAGTTTAGCCTCATCTTAACTAACAATATCTTCAAAGAACCTGTTTCCAAATAAGGTCACATTGACATGACTTGCATTAGAACTTGACCATGTGTTTAGTGAGGCAGAATACAACCCATAGCACTGATCCAACATATTGATGTGTTGATGACCTTCCACTGACTGTCTCTATATGTAAATCAGAGGAAGGTTTATGTTCTTTAATGTTCTACATAAGGAGAGAGTTCTGAGCTGCAGGGAGTCCCTCCAGACTCAGCTAAGTACAGGGAATAAACAAGTTTAAGAACATGCTAGGAGTGATAAAAATAAACTGCATGAGAGGCTGACATGAGCAATTTCAACTCTACAATAATTATTGAATATACATTTTATAAAATCCCATTCCTAGGGAAAAATGTTCACACACTAAGTTAGTCAAATAAATTCATTCTGAATTATGACTTATATTTGATTGGGTCCAGTTTGTCTGAATTTACTCTGTTTGATACATTTAGCTACTGTTTCCAAACTTTAGGATATCCAATAAAAGGCAAGTAACTGAAGAGATACCTGATTAGTTATTGAGCAGATTACTGCCCATGGGTTTGTGTTGGATATTTGATAATATGTATATCCATTAATGTAGAGATCCATTGACTGTATATTCAAAGAAATCCATGTTCCTTTGGCTGCATCTGCCTCCCTTATCAGCTCCTTCCAGAAGTTTCCATGGACTGTAAAAAGAAAGCACTGTACTTAGTTAAGTGTAATACCAACACGTGGACTGTGTTCTCCTAGAGATCCAACCAACATCTTCCTACCAGAAAAAAACCAGATACAGGGAACTCCCCGAGGTCCCCTTGACCTTTACATACAAAAGTACTTCCCTCATGCAAATTGCCATGTGGGCCAATGGGTGAAAACACAGCACACATAGACTGAAATTTAGCATCCCCCTGAAAGAGGAAAATATTGTCTGCAATGCATGGACCTCATACAAAGGAACATGAAGCCCTTGTTGTTCTTCCTTTTTCTGGTTGTACTTCCCAGATGTGAGTGTCTAAGGATTCAGACATGAAGGTAATGGGGAGGATGCCTCTTAGCACTGGAATCACTGTTGTTCTCCTTGTCCCAGTGGTCCTGTCCCAGGTGCAGCTGCAAGAGTCAGGACCTGGCTGGGTGAAGCCCTCCCAGACCCTGTTCCTCACATGCTTTGTTTCTGAATTCTCCATCACAACCATTGGTTACTGCTTGGAATGGATCCATCAGCTCCCAGGGAAGGGGCTGCAGTTGTAGTCAACAATATACTATAATGAGATTACAGTCTATGCTCCAGACCACAAGAGTTGATTTTTCACCTCAAGAAACACACCAAAGAACCAGTTCTCTGTGCAGCTGAACTCCACGACTGCTGAGGGCATAGCTGTGTATTACTGTGTAGGAAACAGTGAGGGGAAGTCAGTGTGAGCCCAGACATAAACCTCCCCATGCAGGAGGGGGCTGAGCTGCAGGGTCACTCATGGCCCACCCACAGTAAGGACAAACCTTAGGTGCAGTTTTGAGGAAGATTTTGGGAAATGAGGCATTCCTGTAATAATATAGTTTTCCTCCTTCTTTCTTAAAAACCTTGAATCCCTAGGGATTCACCACTACCTCTAGTCTAAGTAATGCCGTTATTTTTCCAGGTTTCAAACACAGAACATATATTTGCATTGCTATTAGATATTATATTTTATTCACACATATGAAGTAATTTTCTTCATTTTGTTCTTATGGGGTAGACTGGAAGTATGAACAAACTTTCATTCAACTAACACTCTGACCCTGTGCAATTAATTCTCAGGGTCTAATTCTCTGTCCTGGCAGTGCCTAGACAAAATATAATAATAATAAAAAAAATAATATTGAAATTGCATGACTATTTAGTCAACATTGGGACAGGTTATTTTATGGTAGAATGATTTTATTTAAATAGAAAATTTAAGACTGCACTTTCTTTCCCCAGAGTATGAGTATACATCCCAGAGGAAGTATATATCCTTCCTCTCCCAGTCTCTTCAGTATTATTTGTTGTCCAGAATAGCTCCACACACTAATTACAGCCCTATGACCTGAGAGAAAAGGAAGATAAAGAAGAGAGGGCCTGACATAGCCCTCGGTGCATCATCCAGGTGGCTCATCTTGTTTAATACATGATGGACAGGGCTTATTAAAGCTGTACATAATCCAAATCCATAGCAGGCTGACCCTGACTTGTCAGCTCACCTGATGGACCTGGGAAAACAACCCATGTCTCATATGTGGCAGATGCCTCATGGAGTCACAGCCTCATTTGTTGTCAAGAACCCTTAAAGTTCTTCATGATCTATCCCCTCTGCAGAGGGTGCTGAACCGTTCTGAGAGAAATGAGAAAAAAGAAATGTGGGACATGGTGTGTCTGAACCCTGTTTCTTTGATGATAGGCTGGCCTTGCCTCCAGGAGCTCAGACTCTTTTGCTTTACTTGTTAACTCGGGGACAGTCCTTGAACTGTCTGTTCATTAAGCTTGTCTTCAACCAATGATACAGCAGAGATTCCCTTGAATGCCTGCAGCTAA
The DNA here is from genome assembly GCA_026826555.1 of Tolypeutes matacus. Lineage (NCBI taxonomy): Eukaryota > Metazoa > Chordata > Mammalia > Cingulata > Chlamyphoridae > Tolypeutes > Tolypeutes matacus. The sequence goes on along the minus strand of JAKSZT010038955.1, from coordinate 1,557,171 downwards.
TGAACCAAACCAACATAAAACAAACAACAAAATACCTTTCCCAGTCTTTGCAAATTGTTTCTGCATTTCATGGTGCTCCATTTCAGTGTACAATCCTCCTATCAAGAAGATCAACTTGTTTGCAACTTAAACTGAAATCCTCTCTGTCTTATTCTTTCCTTTGCCTTCATCTTGTCCTGGACCTTTGCTCACTAGTGGCCCTAGGCCTCCTTCCACTTACTGGAATCCACATGCCCCCTCTACTCCTTAGGAACTTAACTTTCTTCCCATCATGGCTGCTCTATTATATACCTTAAAGCAGGTAATCCTTTTCCCCAGGACCACTTGACTTAATTGTTTCTTGCAATGCTTTAGCTGTCTGAAACCTGCTTCTGCTTGCAGGGCAAGTTCTGTGAGGATGATCCCAAGAAGACTTTCCTGGTTCAGCCTTTCAGTGCCTAAAAATTATGGATATGGCACTAATAAATATCCACCCCATTATGGTCATAGGGCTTTACACTACTCCTTCCAGATTAGTGCCAGAAATCCACTATAGGGGACCAGACTGGTTTCACAAAATGCCAGGGCCAGAAAGGGTACCAGGACTTTCTTCTAACCATTTTAAGGCTGTGTTTTATTGATTCAGCACTTTTTCAGTTATTATATTCATATTATTATTCCCTGGAATATTGAGGAAAATAGATCTGCCCATTTTAGATATTTGTTCAAAATTTTGTGAGAATAGAGCAAACTTGAGTCTTGGTCAACCAGATGGTTTGATTTTTTCTCTCTTAAAAGTGTGTTTCCTAAAGCAAAAAAGTTTATTTTTCATAAATTCCACCTTATGGTTTTTTGTTGAATTTAAGAGCTCATCCTCAAACCCAAGTTAAATTAGATTTTCTTCTTTGTTATCTTCTTGAAATTTTATAGTTTTGTGTTTCATGTATAGTTATAAACATTTTGAGTTGATTTTTGTGAAATGTATAAGGTCTGGGTCTAGATTATTTATTTGATTTTGGATGTTTACTTTAAAAAATATTCCGGCATCATTTGTTGTATACCACTCTTTCTCCACTGATTTCCTCTGTGCCCTGATAAACATAAATTGAGTATATTAATGTGGGTCCATTTATTGGCTCCTTATTCTCTTTCATTGATCTATAAATCCAAACCTACTTAAACACACTAGAGACCTCATTAATGTGGCTTTATACTAAATATTGAAATCATATTCTATAAATTGGTTTTGATATTTCATGATTGTGTTAACCATACTAGGTGTCTTGCATTTCCATATAAAATTTAGAATCAATTTGTCTATTCTTCTAAATTGCTGCTAAGATTTGATCAGGATTGTATGGCATCTACAAGTAAAGTTACAGAGAACTGATGTTTTAACAATATTGAATATTCCAACTCATGGACATGGTTGCTTGCATGAGACTTTTGTAGTTTTTGCATATAAATCCTTTACATATTTCTTAGATTAATACCTATGTATACTAATTTTTGGTGCTGCCTTATTTTATTATGGCTATTATGGCTGCAGTAACAGATGCCACAATCTTCTTAAAAGACAGAAATGTATTGTCTCATGGTTCTGGAGGTGAGAAGACTGAACTCAATGTCCTGGCAAGGTGATGATTCCTTAAAAGGCTTTAGGTAAGAATCTGTTCCTGGTTTCAGTGGTGGCTTGTAAGCAACTCATGGCATTCTGACCTTAGTGGTTACATGGTACACTCGGATCTATCTGTGTCTATACTGTCTCTTCTTATAAGAACACCAGTCATATTGAATTAAGTGCCAAGCTTATGCCTGTTCATACTCATATTAATTTGCCTAAATCTATCTCTAATGACCCCATTTCTACAATAAGACCACATTCAGTTGGACTGGGAATGTTTTCTTACATGTTTTTTGGGGGGTGCAAAATGCAAACCATGATTGGTGCCATTATAAATATTATTTTTTCTAATTTCAATTGTTTGCTGCCAGCATATAGAAAAACTATTGGCTATTGTATATTACTCTTTTATCCTGTGACATTGCTATAGTTGCTTTTTAGTTTATTAGGTACTGAGATTTATGACAATATATTGTTATTTTCTATATAGATAATTGTGTTATCTCTGAATAAAGATAGCTTCATTTCTTCTCCCTAATATGTATACAATTTGTTTTAGCTTGCCAAATGGCACTGATGCAAAGTATCAGATGTCTGTTGGCTTCTGTAAAGGGATTTATTTGGGATAATAGCTTACAGTTCCAAGACCAAGAAAAGTCCAAATTGAGGCACCATTAGAAATGTTTTATCACCAAAGTCAATTACTATTGATCATGGCATGTTGCCATGTAGTGAAGCAAGAGGCCACTGATCTCTGCCAAGGTTTCAGACTCCCCTCTGGGCTAGCCCTTTCCTCTTGAGCTCTGTGGGCCCAGCCTCTTGGGATTTTGTGCTTAAATGATCCTGTAGTTCTTGCTCTCCTGGCATAGGATCAAAAGGACTGACTGCAGGGGTCCCTCAAGAATACTAAGCCCAGGGTTCAGGACCAGAGTATGCAAAGAGGGATGTCAGGAACACTTAGCCCCAGGACAAGTTCAAGGGGAAGCTCGAGATGACCAAGCCAAGATGCAGATGCAGGGCAGGTGCAATGGGCACTCAGGATCATTGAGTTCAGAGATGTGAACTAGGGTCAGGTAGAGGGACAAGTCTGGGCCACTGAGATGAGGGACCAGGGCCAAGGACAAGTGCATGGGAGCTCACCACAACTGATTCCAGAGGACAGGGCCTGGAGCAGGTGCATGGAGACCTCAGAACCATGGAACTTAGTCTCCAGAGCCAAGGCAGTTGGAGGGGGCACTCAGCAACATGGACTCCAGGGACCATGATTGGTTTTTTGTAAGCAGAGATCAGGAACACTGAGGCCAAGGTCAGATGCTGGAGAAACTCAGGGCCATGGAACCAAGAGGTCAGGAACAGGAGTAGCTGGAAGTCAGAAGCACTCATCCCAGGGATCAGGATGACGGGCAGTTACAGGGAGCTCATGACCACCAAGACCAGGCCAGAACTAAGGACAAGTGCTGGGTGTAACAGGAGCATGTAGCCTAGGTGACTGGACCAGGAGTATGTGCAGGGGGAGTATAAGGAGCTATTTCCAGCATCTGGGTTTTCTTCTTATGACTTCTCTATTCATCTTAGGAGAAGGATATCATAAACCTGATCTTGACTCTGCTACATGGCTTAAGACAGAGGTTCAGTGATATTTCATTAATGCATTTAAATTTGGGTGTTTTCATTGATAAATAAAAGCTATAATTGTTTTGTGAAACAAACAATATTCACAGTTCTTCCACATAAATTGGTGTAACCAAATGCCAACCTCACAATCAATGTAACAAACAGGGAGATGTGGAAATATGTCACCCATGAAAAATGAACTTTGATTTTAAGCACAGTGTCCTGTCACTTACAAAATTCATTCCCCATGTGGATTTCATTTTCCTGCTGGCACCTGCCCTCACAGCACTTCCATGCATGAACTTCCTGAATGCCTCATGCACCAGACCTTAACCTTGGAACATGCCTTATGATGCTCTTCTGAATCCCCAAATCCTACTATAAACTTTGGTGACTTTAGTGTCCAGGCCAATTCCTTTACACATCATGTTGCTGCCTCATCAACTTGGAACCAGGCTAGAGAGGAAGGTCTTACTAAATTTATTATTTAATCTTTAACTAACATTTTTGAATAGCCAGGTTGCAATATATTTCTTTCATGTTCTGTTAATCACTTGATAAGCTAGAAGGACATACTGAGGGATGATTGGATCAATGTCAGTAAATGTTCAGGTTAGGAGATTGATGGTGAGTGGGGTTGACTTGTACCAGTAGCAAAGGTGAGACTTCTCAGGGCAGGACAGGGCAAACAGAGATTGGACAGTCATGGTGGTCCGAGGGGAGGGCACACACAGGTCTTTTCTGGCTCCCACAGGGGATTATATGACTAATATGAGTAATGAAAATATATAACAGCTCTGACAATTTACTTAAATTCACACATGAAATTACAACTGAGGAATGACATCAACAAATTGGAGAAAGTGGCACCAAACATCCTTTCCTCCACTAATAATTCAAAAAGCAAATAGAATCAATTATAATCAACATTCTCAGGGAATATACACATATTATATATTATATGCATATTATATATTCCATATATATGAAATAGATATGTGTGTAAACTGACATATGCAAATACATACATACATACATACATACATACTTACATATATATATATAATCTCTGGGAGTAGGAGCACAATAAACATATTCCTAAGGCCACTCTTGATCCTTGTCCACATCTGATTCCCCATTCAACACATTATCTTCCTTGAAGTACAGAAATCTGGGTTTGGTGATGGGCATCCCTGGGAGAAGACTGTGTTCTCTGAGGGCTCAGCCAGCATCCTCCTCCCTTTGTTCCCCTAAGCCAAGGACCTGCCCTCATCTTCTCTCATTTTGCATTCAAAGTTGCCTCTGAAATGCAAGTCACCCCATGGGTGAACAGATGAAGAAAGAGCAAATATTTATTTAAATTCAGGTGCCTCCTCAGTGGGGATAATTCCTGGGTATCATGGACCTCATCCACAAGAACATGAAACCCTTGTGGTTCTTCCTCTTTCTGGTGGCAGCTCCCAGATGTGAGTGTCTCAGGATTCAGACAAGAAGGCAATAGGGATGTTGCTTCTGAGCACAGGTCACACTGTGATTCTCCTTATCCTCAGGTGCCCTGTCCCAGGTGAGCTGCAGGAGTCAGGCCTTGTCTTGGTGAAGCCCTCACAGACCCTGTCTCTCACTTGCAAAGCCTCTGGATTCTCTTTGACTGACTATTATATGGATTGGATCCACCAGGCTCCAGAAAAGGTGCTGCAGGGCCAGGTGCAGGTTTGCTCAGGACTACCAAGTTTAGAACCAGGCACAAGTGCTGGAACAAGAGTAACATGTAAATTATGGGACTATACCAGGAACATTGCAAGGGGGAGTATAAGGGAGCTAAATTACAGAATCTGGGTTTATTTCTTATGATGTCTCCACCCATCTTAAAAGAAGAATCAGGTAAACCTGGTCTTGAATCTGCCACATGGCTTAAGACAGAGGTTCAGTGAAATTTCATTAACACACTTAAATTTGGGGAATTTAATTGATAAATAAAAGCTATAATGTTATGTGAAATAAACAATACACACAGAAGCTCATCCATATGAATAAACATTATCAAATGCTAATCTCACTGTCAGTACACCAAATGGAGATATGGAAATGTCACCCTTGAAATATGCACTTTAACCTTCAGTGCAGTGTCCTAACAGTGACATAATTCACTCTACATGTGAATTCCATTTTCATGCCTGCACCTCCTCTCACAGTCTCCATCCATGGACTTTCTGAGATCCTCATGCACCAGGTCCTAACCTTGGAACATACTATATGATACTCTCCTTAATCCCCAAATCCTGCCATAATCATTGGTGACTTTAGCATCCAGGCCAAGTCCTTTTCAACTCACATTGAGCCTCACCCACTTGGAAGGGCTAAAGATGAACATCTTACCATATTTATTATTTAATCTTTAACTAATATAATGGAATAATCAAGTTAAAATATGCTGCTTCCAAATTCTGTTCATAATATGATAAGGTTTCAAGATGTATTCAGAGATGAGTGGAGCAAACCTGTCAAAGTCCACATGAGGAGACTGATGGTGAGTGTGAATGACCTGCCCCAGGAGCATGGGTGTGATATGTCAGGGCAGGACCAGGGCAAGTGGTGGTTGGGCAGTCATGGGGGTCAGAGGCAAGGGCACACATTGGGATTTTCTGGCTCCCACAGGGAATTATACCACTAATGGAGTAGTTAAAGTGTATAACAGCTCTGACAATTTATTAAAATTTCTCAACTGAGGAATGACATAAAAATATAGAGAAAGTGGTGCCAAATGCCCTTTCCTCCAAGGATTCTTTAAAAATCAACCAGTTGTAGACCAACGCAAGGCTCCAGGATGTGTAAGTTCATTGAGGTTGGTGGGCCACACT
>JAKSZT010038955.1:1500546-1522169 GCA_026826555.1 Tolypeutes matacus | reverse complement strand
GACTCAATGCCCTACTGATGTGGCTCAATCAAATTCCTAATCATAATTTAATATTAAAAGTGATACCTCCAATAGGCCATTTTACAAACATCATCACATTACTATTTTCAGAATTCATAAACAATGCCAAAATGCTACAGATACTGTGAACATGTATATGTCAATAAATTAGAAAACAAATATGAAATAGACATATTCCTGGAAATTTATGAACAACCTACCCTGACTCTATAAAAATATAAAAAAAAAAACCTCTATAGGCCAATTATGAGCAAAGAGATTGAATCATTCATGAAAAAAACTTTCATCAAAAAAAAAAAAAAAAAAAAAAAAACAAGGACTAGATGGTATGACAGGTAAATTATTCCAATTATTCAAAGAAGAATTTATACCAATCCTGCTCAAACACTTCCAAAAAGTTGAAGAGGTGGGAACACTAACTCATTCTATGAGGTCAACATCACCCTAAAACCAAAGCCAGCTGAAGATACTAATAGAAAGGAAGATTAAAGTCCAATCATCTTATGACTATAGAAGAAAAATCCTCAAAAAAATACACAAAAGTCTAATCCCACAGCACATGAAAAGAGTTATACACCATGATAAAGTGGGTTTTATCTCATGTATGCAAGGGTCTTTCAACATAAGAAACTCAATTTATAATAATACATCCCACAAAAAAAGAAAACAATGGGAAAACCCAAATGATGATCTCAATTGATGCATAAAAGGCATTTGACATAATTCAGCATCGTTTCTTGATACAAACACTTAGTAAAATAGGAATAGAAGGAAAATTCAACACAATAAGGGGCATATATGAAAAAACACATCTAACATCATACTCAATGGTATGAAATGAAAGATTTCCCTGTAAGATCTGGAACAAGACAAGGATGTCCACTGACACCGCTATTATTCAAATTGTACTAGCCACAGCAATGTGGCAAGAAAAATAAATAAAAGTCCTTAAATTGGAAAAGAAGTAAACCTGACTATATTTGCAGAGGACATGATTCTTTATATAGAAAGTATCCCAAAATAGACAACACATCTACTAGATCAAACAATTGAATGCAATTAAGTGGTGGGGTTCAAGATAAACTAGTACAAGGCAATATTGTTTTTATACACTTGTAAAGAGCAAGCTGAGGGGGAAACCAAGAACAAAATTCAATTTATCATAGCAAATAAATAGTCAAATATATAGAAATAAATTTAACCAGGGATGCAAAGACTTTTACACAGAAAATTTCAAAACATTGCTAATTGAAATCAAAGAATACCTAAATGAATGGAAAGTCATTCAGTGCTCATGGATTGAAAGACTAATTATTGTATAGATGTCAGTTCCACCCAAAATTATTTACAGATTCAAAATAATTGCTATCAAAATTCCAAAAGCCTACCATCTTTATTCAACACATGACAATTGACTTGGATGAGAATGCACCTCTTATGGGGCCTGAGTTGGACTTTTCAGACTTGGAACTGTAAGCTTTTATCCCCAAATAAATACCCTTTATAACAGCCAACACATTTCTGGTAACTTGCATTGTCACTGCTTGGCAAACTAAAACAAGGTCCTTTTTTCCCATTTATATATTTTGGGTAGAAAGTCTATGAAACCATTTCTTAAGAGAAAATCCTGAAGATGCTTCCCTATATTTATATTCTAGGAGTTTCATAGTCCTGGCTCTTATATTTAGGTCTTTGATCTATTTTGAGTTCACTTGTGTATTAGATAGAGGTCCTGTTTCATTCTTTTGAATATGGATACTCATTTCTGCCAGCACCATTTGTTTAAGAGACTATTTTTTCACAATTGAATGGCCTTGGCAGACTTCTTCAAAATAAATTTGCCATCAGTTTGAGGGTCTATTTCTGAACTCTAAATTTAAAAACACTTGGTTAATATGTTTGTACTTGTGCCATTATGATGCTGTTTTTGGCCTCGGTAGCTTTGTAATATGATTTAAAGTCAGTAAGTGTGAGTCCTCCAATGTCATTCTTATTTTTCAAGATGGTTTTGGATATCTGGGTCCTTTTGCCCTTTTCAAATAAATTTGATAATTGGCTTTTCCTTTTCTGTAAAAGATGATCACCATCACTAGCAATTATGGAAATGCAAATAAAAAACCCAATGAAATATCACTTCACACCTACTAGAATGGCTTCTCTCTAAAAAACTGAAAATTATAAGTTTTAGAGAGGATATGGAGAAATAGGAACACATTTGTTGCTAGTGGTAACATAACATGATGTGGAAGATAATTTGGTGGTTCTTTAGGAACTGGTATATACATGGAATAACTGAAAACAGGGACTCAAACATATATTTTACCCTGATATTCAGAGCAGCATTATTCACAATTCCCAAAAGATGGAAGCAAACCAAGTGTCCTTCAAATAATGAATGTATAAACAAAATGTGGCATATACATACAATGGAATATTATTCAGCCATAAAACATAATGAAGTCTTGATGTGTGTGACAAATGGATGAACCTTGAGGACATTATGCTGTGTGTAATAAGCCAGACACAGAATGACAAATAATCTATGATCTCACTGATATTAATAAGCAAACTCATAGAGTTAAAGTCTAGAATATTGGGTACGAGGGGATAGATTTTTGTAGGGAATGAAAAGGTGATGCTTAATTTGTACAGAATTTCTATTTAGATTTTTCATAAAGGTTTGGAACTACATGGTGGCACTGGTAGTACATTATTGTGAGTGCAATTAACAGCACTGAATTATGAATGTGAATGGGTTTTAAAGGGGAAGTTTTGGCTCATGTGTGTTACTACATTGAAAGTTGGAAGATAAATCAGGACTGTGAACAATGAACTATAATTAAGAGTACAAGAATATTCTTTCATGAATTATAACAAATGTATGACACTAATACAAGGTGTTAATAATAGGGTAGTATATAGGAAGAAAGAAATGCTATATAAATTATGTTCTATTTTAATATTCTTTCATCAATTATAAAAAAAGTACCAAACTAATACAAATTATCAAGAATATCAAAGTATATGTGAACATTGTATTTTTTCCTGAATTTTCTGTAAACCTAAAATGTCTCTAATGTAAAAATTATACTGACAAAAAAAATAAACTATTTTTTTAAAAAAGAAATTTTCAGGGTTCCTTTCAGTTTTAAAAGTGTGATTGATTTAGGAGCCCTGAGTATTTCTGAAATTCAATATGAAAAGAAATATCCATGCATTTATGTCACCTTGTGCAGTTCCCAAAGATTAGCTTTTGGTCATTGCTTAAAATCTCTTTCAGGATGAGTGACATTTTCAAAGTGGTTTATACAAACACATATATATTATTACCTTATTTGCATAATGACTTTATTTACATTTGATTAATGGTTTTCCTTCCCCAAGAACCTTGAAAAACAGTACTTTCATAATGGGAAAACAAAACCAGCAGAAAGGTTAATAGTGTATTGATGATAGTATTTTAGGATCCTCTGTCCTAAGCTAGATGTTTGAAAATATGTAACATGTCAAATTCTAGAACTCTGGTTACCTTTTTATTATTATTCTTTTTTCTTGTACTTTCATGATCCTTCCTACTTATATGAATGAATGTTTGTGTGAAATTAAACTTATTTGAAGAAATAGTCTATGCATGTACAAGCATATTTTTTGCACAAATGTTAGCATTTTATACCCATGATCTGTATATGTCCTTTTGCATTTAATGAATAATTGTCATATAATATTTTGTATCCACTCTTCTTCTTCTTTCCTGATCTACACAGGTTTTCATATTCTTGTCTTTGCTTTCATGCAGAGCTTCCAGAAGTGTAGCACCATGGACTGACTGATCAAAGCTTTTTACATTTCAATCTCCTGGCATGTAGTCTTAGTTTGTCCAATCAGGTTGAACTGCAGGCATCATGTTTGAAATGCTGGGGCAGAAGCATTCTTTCTTCCCCTGGAATGGAACAAGAAATAAGCATCCTTAATAATATTTGATACCTCTTCCATGACCATACGAGAAACTGGTTTGAGATAGCACTAACAACCTTAATGAAAAAGCAGAGAGATGAGAAGTAACTGAGCCCTTGAGAATTTCCCATTGATGTGGCCTAATAAATCTGTTATTTAAAATAAAAAAAGATTGTCTCCAGCCAATGAAGATGGTGGTGTAAGTTGCTCCAAAGTACAATTCCACAAATAAATCTTTAAAGAACTAGCATAAAGAGGCAAAGCCATGATCTTTAAAACTTGGGAAAACAAAGTGTTACAGTTACTGGAAGTTTATGAAATAGAACACACAAGTTGAAAAGGGTAGGATTTAATCAGTTTTAGTTATACTCACTGTGGCTGAAAGGGGGTACTCTGTGTATATTTCAATGGAAAGGAAGCTAGAGAATAATGTAGAGACTGTATAAAATGATTTTGGTGGTGGATGAAGATTGTGGTTACTAGTATAAGAATGCTCTCCCTTTACAAATTTTAGTATATGGTGATACAAAGGAAAATTACAACTGATGTAACATATGGATTATAATTAATAGTATTATTGTAATATTTTTGCAGCAATGGCAAAGAAGGGATGACAATGGGGTATTAGGAGGTATGGGATTTTTTAATTTGAAATAATGAAAATGTTCTAAAATTGACTGAGGTGATGATAGTACAACTCTGTGATGAATATGAGAGTCAGAGTCACAGAGTATAAAACTTTAGATGGATTATGCAAAGCAGCAAGAATAAAACACAATCAATCCTGTGGTGAAAGATGGACTGTGGTTAAGAAAACAAATATGAGAACATTCTCTCATGAACTATGACAAGTATATAATAATAATATAGGGTGTCTTTACCTGGGTAGATTGGGGAAAAGTACACCAAATGTAAGATATTGGCTACACTTAGTATTAATATTTTCACATTGTTTTATCTAATTTTTCTGTAATGTAATTTTTTCTTTATTTTTAAAGAAGATTTAGATTACAAAAATGTTACATAGAAAATATAGGGGAATCCCATATAGCCCATCCCCCCACACACAATTTCCCCCATTAACAACATCTTTCATTAGTGTGTTGCATTTGTTACAATTGATGAACACATATAGAAACACTGCTACTAACCATGGTCTATAATATACATTACGTTTTATACTTTGCACTGAACAATTTTATAGGTTTTGACAAATCGTGTGATGTCCTGTAACCATGCCATTAGGTTTTTAATTTTTTCTCTTTCTTTTCTTTAATATAAGACTTTATGGCAATAAATTTCACTCTCAGCACTGCTTTTGCTGCATCCCATAGGTTTTGAAAAGTTGTGATCTTATTTTCATTCATTTCAAAGTAGTTACTGATTTCTTTTCCAACTTCCTCCTTGACCCACTGATTCTCTAAGAATGTGTTGTTTCACTTCCATATCTTTGTGCCTATTCTGGTTCTTTGCACTTTATTGATTTCCAGCTTTATTCCATTGTGGTCAGAGAAATTACTTTATATAACTTCAATCTTTCTGACATTGTCAAGAGTTGTTCTGTGATCGAGCATGTGGTATATCCTGGAGAATGATGCATGTGTGCTCAAGAAGAATGCATATACTGCTGTATTTTGGTGTAATATTCTGTATATTTCTATTTGGCCTAGATCCTCTAACTTATTATTGATGGTCTCTGTTTGTTTATTGACCTTCTGTCAACATGTTCTGTCTAATGGTGATAATGGTGTATTAAAATTCCTCTCATTTTTGAAAGACAATCTTGCTGGATATAAGATTCTTTTTTTTTTTTAATTTATTTATTTTTTATTGTGGGTAAAAATCAAAATTTTCACAATACATACCACTATTTGTAAAATGATATATAAATATATATGCATATATGTGCATTTGCTTACAAAAATGTTATTTATATATATATAAATATATATTAAGAGGTGCTTAGATTACCGAAAATATTACACAGAACCCCCTGGGATTCCCATGTTGCCTATCTCCCACACCTCCCACCACATCACACACAAAAATCTCCCACAAGTGTGGCCCACCACCCTCAATGGACTTACACATCCTGGGGCCTTGCCAACAACCATAGACCACAGTTTGGATAAAAGATTCTTGGCTGGCAGTTTTTCTCATAGTATCTTAAATATATCATACAAATTTCTTCTTATGTCCATGGTTTCTGATGAGAAATCAGCACTTAACCTTATATTGGTTATCCATTATATGTTATGCATTGCTTTTCTCTTGCTGCTCTCAGAATTCTCTCCTTGTCTTTTGCATTTGACATTCTGATTAGTATGTGTCTCAGAGTTGGTCTATTTCAATTTATTTGGATGGGAGTACATTGTGCTTCTTGGACATGGATATCTGTGCTTTTCAATAGGGTTGGGAAATTTTCTTCCATTATTACTTCAATTTTCCCTTCTCCTCTCCTCTAGGACACTCATGACATGTATGTTTGCACATCTCTTACTGTCATTTAGTTTAATGAGACCCTGTTCAATTTTTTCAAATGGAAAACAGTGCCCTACAGAATGCGGTGCAAAATTTAAGTGACAAAGAATTACTCTTAAACCAGGAAATAGAGAGAGTGTGTACCAATCTTTTAGATTCAGAAGACTCTTATACTCGTGAATCTTTGGATGCACAAGATAGGGGGACTCACCTAAAAAAGAAAGTCAGAGCATTGGAAGAGAAGCTACTTTCATCTTCTATTGCACTGAAGTCATCAAGCCAGTTTGCAGATAGCATCACTGCAGGTCTAATTGAATGGAGTCTCCATGCAGAGGGATGAAACTGCACATCAGCTTTCCATCTCACAAGAACAAGTAAAACAGTATGCTCTATCTCTAGCCAACCTGCAGATGGTACTAGAGCATTTCCAACAAGAGGAAAAAGCTATGTATTCTGCCCAATTGGAAAAGCAAACTCAGCTCATAGTTGAATGGAAGACAAAGGCAGAAAATCTGGAAGCAAAACTTGCATAATTGCAGGAACATTTGGATGAAGCAAATGCTGCACTGGACTCAGCATTAAGACTTACAGAACAGTTAAATTTGAAGAAGGACAAATTGAAAAACTTAAAAAACAAAATAAGCTCCAACAAAAAATGCTGGATGAGGTACAAAAGAAATTGATGAATTTAGTAAACAGCACAGAAGGAAAAGTGGACAAAGTCCTAATGAGAAACCTCTTCATTAGATATTTTTACACACCAAAAAACAAGCATCATGAGGTGTTAGGATTAATGAGAAGCAGCTTGGGTATCAAAAAGGAGGAAATGGAAGAATTGTTTACTGAAAGTCAGGGTGGAGTTACTAGGTGGATGACTGGGTGGCTTGGAGGAGGTTCAAAAAGTGTTCCCACCACAACTCTGAAACCAAATAAAGAGCCTGTGTCTAAAAGGTCTTTTTCAGAACATTTTGTTAAACTTCCAGAAACAGAATCTCATCCATCTGTCCCACCACCAAAGCTTTCTGTTCATATCAAACTTCAAGATTCACCAGGAAGGACAAAACTGGCCACAAAGGTACCACCATGTTTTAAAGATATAGCAGAGTCCAGAACCAATAGAAAAGCAGATGGGGATCCATTCTTAGCACCCCGCTCTGCAGCTGTGCCTTTTATCAACTTTGGTGGACTTGGAACTAGTGAGCCTGGGAATCTTCTTTTGAAACCCATTTCAGATGTGTTGCCCTCATGTACACATTTGCCATGTTACCTGACAGCAGCACTGGAGTTGTATTGGCTTTTTAAAGCAATAGGTGATTCTCAAGGCAGAAAAAACACAGCACTTTGAAACAAGCAAACCAACCTGGAACATTATATGTATATAATTTGTCACAATGTAGCCTTTTGGAACAAGTCATGTGTTTGTAGTTATAATTTCCCTATTTTTAATAAAAAATCCTTAATTTTAAAAATTGCAGATGTCATAAAAAAGTGTTTGCTGTATAGTCTGCTTTTTTCTTCTCTGATTTGAACCCATTTAAACTAGAAACATTTATCTTATATCATAATTTACAAAAAAAATAAATGCAAATAGCAATATATCAGCTCTTTATTTTCTTCTCTGATTTTATAAGATGCAAGTCCTATACCTAGTTGCCCACAGGTGAGCTCCAAGAGGTGGTAGATTCTGGAGGGGAAGGCAGGAATCTGGGCAGAGATAGACAGCCATCTTCACCATGTGGCAGGACCTGAGGATCAACAGTAGCTGACATTGGTGAGAAAGCATCTCTGCTGGTGCACTGTTTTGGACATTTCAGAACCTCAGAACTGTAAGTTTTTATGCCAAGTAGATCTCTATTATGATTTATTTGGTTTAACTAAATGTGTCAGGAAGAATTCCTGAGTATTCTATGCACTGAGCCTGGCAAAGACTGCAAGACAAGGGTGATGACATCCAAGTTACAGGACAGGAAGGATAGATGGGGAAAGTGTGATGGTAAGGAGGGGTTAGTTGCAGGGTCCCATGTTTCCTCTCCTAGGAACACTCCACATCACTTCTTTCACTCTGATTGATATATATTCAGTAACTTGATGAAAGCCCAATGCAAGGGGCTGTAAGACTCTGCTTCTGAAACTGATCCTTCCAGAATTAGCACTGGGATCCCCAAACTGATGGTCCTTCCTCTATTTCCTGACTCTAAACTCCTATTGTCCCCTACCACTGGGCCCCAAACCAGTGACTCCATGGCCACTGCCACCACCCTCTCCATCAACACACCTTCTACTTTGGCACCAGGGAGACACAACTGTCTTATTGATATCATATCCCTTGCCTCCTCATCAGTACCTCAGCCCCTCAATCCCCTTCCACCATTCCATGTCCCATCCCCCAAAATCCACCCAGGGTCATCTCACCCATTTCCTCATATCCAGCAAATCCATTTCCAGAGCTCATACCTAACACACTAGAACATACTTTACAAATTGGCTTTATGGCTCAAGCTGTTCCTCTGTCTCCTCCCCATCTGCTTGTGGGAAACCTATACCTTATTCAAGAGGTTCAGTTCACTCAACTTCATAGCCTCCAAGCATTTCCTATTTTATACAGTGATACTCACATGCAAAAGGATGGGATTGACATATTCAAACTAATCCATTCCTTCCCTTCACTGCACCAAGTAGGTTTCTCTCATTTATTATGAAATTTTTTATTGTTTGTGTAAGTATTAATTCTAATTGGTGACAACAATAAAATAAAATGTTTTAACAAAGAGTAATATCACTGATCTATAATGGCCAAATAATCTGAGTGTTTTTGAATTTCTTCTTGGTATTGATCTATTGCTCTTCTGACCACATTTTATATGTATACATAGAGAGATAGAGATAAAGAATGAGTCCCAGGGTCCAGTATCTGTGCATATGCAGGTATGCAGACTAAGTGAGTTCCTCATTCTTGGGAAAGTGCTGAAACCACATAAACAACTGCAGCACAAAGTGCCTCATCAAGAGTCATATGTATTCCATGGGATGGTGAAAAACTGAGTGCCTTCCCAAGAAAATCTCATGAAGCTAATGCCCTATAACAGAAACACATAAAATCTGAAGACTCTATAGTTATAAGGAAAGAAGGAAAAGGCAAGGAGGGAGGAAGCATGAGATGAGAACCAGGTCTCCCCTTCAGGGACTCAGGTGGGGTCTTGGCTGAGTGATATCAGGACCAACAAACATAAGCTCTTCCCAAGAGCAGGAACAGGGTAAGCAAGGAAAGGACTTCCTGCCTGGGCCCTGGGCTTCCTCTCTCATCTCACCCCCCCAGCTTCAAGTTTCTGGCTCTTTTCCTGATTCTGAAAATCACATATTTTTAGAGAAAATGCTGATCAGATGTGGGCAGAACCTAGATTGTCACTTAGGAAGATGGGGCACATGAGTGAGAAAGGCCAAGTGTCTTCAGAAGCTGCTTCCTCCCAATGTTCATGGGAAACAGCATTCTTCCTTGACTTCTTTTATGCTGTTGGTTAACTCTAGGTAGAGATTGTGGTAGACTTGCTGGGTTTGGGTATAAACTGTCAACCCCAGTTCCCACAGCAGTGGTTATGCTTAGGACAGCTAGGAGAGGTATGAAGAGAGGCACTGCTCTAGACATAAACTCACAAAGACAGTATAGGCAACAACAAGATAAGCATAAGGCAAACAAAATTAAGACAGTACTTAAGAGAGTCATTCCTGTATCTTATAGCCACGTTCCTTAACTACTTATAAAATGTATTAAATTTACCAAGATTTTTAACATGTTCAATACCCTTCTGCATGTGATCTAGAATAGAAAAGATATTATCATATTCATCAGGTATATAGGTAGAGTACTTAATACTAATCAATGCACTAGTCAATGCATAAGTCCCTCTTTGAACTACATTTAATAGAGCAAAGCTTCAGGTCTGTAATACCATAACGTTATCTCTCCATGGGAGTAGGCCATAATCACAATCGTGTTTGTTTATGTTCTACTCACAGTGCTCTGGTAATTGTTGTTCCACTTGGTATGTCTTTCACACAGCCAGCATACTGCAGCACAGTTGATCATAGAGAGAGACTAGGAAGGTAAGACTCCAGTGTTTCACACACCTGGTGCATAGCACCCTTTGGCACTATGAAACAGAGCCAGTCTAGAGGCAATGTCCATTGTACATCTGGTCATATCCATCCCTCACCGGCTGCTGCAGGAGTTTGAAACTGCAAGATACTTTCCATCCACTTCAGGAGCATAACCAGAGATGTGGTAGATACCTTTTTTTTAGAGGCCAGTGACCAACTTAGCCAATAACTCAAATGGAGAAGCAATGTGCAAGGTATTTCAATTAGGTGTGAATGCACAAGGAAGTTTAAAAAGACTTCAATATTGTCCATCTTTACATCCTTTCTAAACACATCCAATGCAGCATATAACATTTTAAATGATATTACTTTTGCCATGATTATGTAAGTCAAGAGGAATTTTACTTCTGCAGTACAGGAGAAACTAATTTCTCCATTATTTTATGAAAACTGAAGGTTCCCAATGCAATCAACATAATCTTCCCTTATCACCAGTTGAATATGCAGATTGAGGTGGCCTCTGACAGGTTTCCATGCTATGGAGTTACTTTTTGCTATTAATATCAATTTACATTTCTAATTATTAATGGCTTAAATATTTCAGTTTAGAAGATGTTTTTAAATGCTCCTTATAATTTAACCATAACCAAAAAGAATGGATACTGTACCTTGAAATAACTTTACTAAATTACAATTAGAACCTATGACGTTTACTTGATTCATTGATGATAGGGTAGAACTACATTTCCTTCTTTTAACTTAATTTCATAAAACATGAACTTACAACTTTCATCTTAAAGATTTAATAAATATAATGTTTATTTAATCAGTATTCTAAAAAAGTACGAGGTTGCACTTAAGCTAAATAAAATTTAAACAATTGTACTTTATGTAAGGAATATTCTTTATCCTTCCTTTACAGGATGTTTAAAAGCTCTTTTCTTTAATAAAATTCTAAAACTGTGAATAATCTTAAAAGCACACTGACTTCTAGGTTCTCTAATATATTACAATTTTTAAAATTTCTTTTAATTATGATTTAGAAAAGTTCTTTAAATAGCTTTCATGGACTTTTCCTTTACTTATTGAATTTGGTAATAGGATTATTAATCAATTTTAAGGCTGTTAAAAGATTTATGTTGGGGAACTACAGGATAATCTGATTCTTAATTCCTCAGCCAAGAAGATAGATTTAATCTGCCACACTTAGTCCCTCCCTCAGAGTTCTTGCAAAGAGAAGGCCCTGGTGGCTGGGTAGATTAAAGGGCTCAGGAAAATCCTCCCCTTTCCCAATCCCTTCTTCATCCAGATTTCTATATGGCCTTTCCTTCCTGCTTAGCCTGATTTGGGCTCCAAGAATATTCATTCACATGTATAAGCATATATTTAATTTTTAACAATCTGAATAGAGATATTTGAGAATTTTCATTTGTTAATTTGATATTAACATCCTGATGTATGATATACACAGCCAAGAGGCAGACACAAATAGAGTTAGACACAAACACACAACTCGTTTGTGGCATCTCTCTTTAACAAAAGGCAATTGCTGCATCTGGCAAGGTGGTTTCATGCCCTTGACCTCCTCAGCTCTGTATAGGTGACTAGTCCCAGAATCTTCCATAAAGGTTGGCTGAATTTATGAATGACAGAGAATGACATGGCAGATTAGCATTGGTCAAGAGCTGGGCTTCAAGTTTGGCTATGCCTGAGTTTCATGGGCAACTGTGAGCAGATTCTTCTCATCTGGGCCTAAACAGAGCTCACTGGTAAAACCCTTAATCTAAATCAAGTTATGGGATAATGAAAATTAAGGAAATTAAGCTAAGCTCTTGTTCTGTACTTTCTAAATGGGTGGGCACAAGGCTTTGATTGCCTAAGCAAATGAAGTACCTGAAACAAGGACATCAAATTCTTGGGTTTTCTGAGGAAGGAGAGATTATATTAGAGAAGTTATCTGAGGGGGGAGTAGAACCAAGGAAACAGGTTTGGGGCAGGCATGGGAATGATGGGTGAGGTCCCTACTGTCCATCACTCACTCTGTCATAGCAAATCAATGTAATATAACAAATCTCTTTCCATGACAGACAATTGGTCCAAAGGGGCACCCCACCTGGCTTGAGGACAGGGTTGTGGGGTACTAGCTACATCATCATAAGAGCCATGGGCAAGAGGCTGAGAATGGGGGAAGTGACAACCTCCTATAACTTCTATAGGCCCTGTTTGTCTAGTTTGGCCCTGTCCATTTACCAGTGAGGTGTCAGTGTTCATGCTGAGCATCTGCTGGAAATTATCTCTCATCCATGGCATTATGGGAATCTGCATGTGCAGACTGATGGGTTGCCACACATCAAGTACCTCCAAAAAGCCCAATAAGCAGCCAGTATCTTCCTTAAATGGAGTCTAGGAGTAACAAACAAGATGAGCATCTTAGTCTAAGGACCCAAAAAGGCATATTCATAAAGCTGAGGACTTAAAATCCTTTCCCTGTGGGATATGGGGCATAATTGGAAAATAGGCTTTTGTGCTAATTCTAAAGTGCCTTGTTGAGGCTACCCCCAATGGAAAATAGAAAGTACAGGTGGGACTTTTATACATGAGAGTGAAAGTATGCATAGGAACGAGGACCCATCATGATAATCAGAAAAGGAACCCTTAACCTGATAGTGTTCAATCCACATTTAGGCCCCTGGGGGTCAGTGGTGGCCTCTCCTCCTTCCTTCCCAAACCTGGGAATCTCCAGAGAAATGGGCATTCCAAGAGCCCTGAAAGCCGCTCCATCCAGAACTCTCACACCTGTTCTATGAGCTTATGTAAAAAATAAAATGACATTACGAGCTAAGACATTTCCTCTACAGGTATCCCACACCTGCAGAGGGGAGTTGTTTACTCCTCCCAGCTCTTCCAGGAGCTCACAATGAAGGTGAGTTATGATGGCCATCAGTCTATCTCCATAGCCCCCCAGAGGAAATGCCAGAAAGAAAAGACTTCCAATGAAACCTCAAGGATGAAAGAAATTCAAAGTGTTGTTCACTAAAATCAGACAGTTCTATACCCCATAAGCTGAAGTTTCCTCTGTTGCCACACAAGGGAGGGGACTGTCTGATGCTGCCACCACCTCTCAGTTAAGTTATCAAGTCAAAGCTAAGGATCTAGCCTGGGAAAAAAAGCAGGGATCTGGAGCTGCAACAAGGCATTGGGGATGGAGGGAGACTCAGGCCATCTCAGAATACAACACCATGCAGCCTTTCTGTTCTTTCACTCTCCTTATCAATAACGCTCTATCTATTAAATAAACACCTGAAACCACACCAATACATCCAATTCCAGCTCACTTCCATAGGGTTTATTGTAATCCCTGCCTTTGCATATTTGTAACTTTATTTCTAGAATACACAGGAAGCACATGGGTCAACTAGATCACAAAGGCTATGGTGAGATTAGTGAATGGGACTAGTCATCTTTCTGTCAACTTTTACATTATGTTTCCTTTTTGTTTTCCCTCCTGTTTAGCAACTCTCTCATTGTCTTCTTTCACTTGCAAAATCCTATCGAGTATATTACTCTACATTTACTTATCATGTCTCCTTAGAGTCTTACAATCTGTACACTTCCTCAGTTTTTCTTTTTCTTCCATGCTTTGAAAATTTTGCAGTATTTTGTAGAGTCAATTGGTGTTTTCCTAAATGTTTTCTCGTGATCAGATTGAAATTTTGTTTCATGAACACAAAGAATACCACAGAAGTGTATTGCACCCTTCTCAGTGCATCATATCAGATGTATGTGATGTTGCTATGTCTTAGTTTACTAGTGATACTCCTTGATGAGACGGATGATTTGGTGTCTACCATGTTTTTCTATTATATAATTGCTTCTTTACCTTTATAATTAATGAATACTTTAGGGGAGATATATTGAGACTAGATGAATATGTTGATTCACATCAAATTTTCATCCACAAATTTCAGTATTCTTGGATGATTTTTGCCTGCATCAATTATTACTGTGGTTTTTGCTTAAACTTGATTTATGTTTTCCCTCATTCTTTCTGCATTTATTAAGTTGAAATGTTTCCGTTGTTCCATGTCAATTTATTTATCCAATTATTTATCTCACTGTAGATACATGGATATTTAATTTATTCTATATCTTTAATTCAATATTATCATTATTGATTTTCTTACTCAAATTCTTTCAGCCTTGGATATTAGGAACTCTTTAAGATGGCTCCTGTGTCCTTTCAACATGCACCCAAAACTTTTATTGAGCACTTTCTTACTTTCTGTATCACAAAATGTACCATGGTCATCTTGTACTTTCTCTAAGACCCAGAAACAACCACTTCTTGAATGAGTCCTGGCTACTTTTATTAATAACTGGTGTTTATAAACCAAGGACTAGGCACTATTATACTGTCATTATTCTAGATGTACCTGGCATGCAGAACTAGGATATATGTGTGTGTGTGTGTGTATATATATTAACCTACATATACTCACACACATCTATATTATTTATCTTTCTGTACATATATTTAAAAACCAAAACTAATCATCCCTGCTTCCTTATTTATAATTTCATTTTCTGAACAGTGAACAATCTTGTTCTCCCTATCTATAATGCATTGTTCAGTCTTTATATCCCATAAAGTAGCTTCAAAAATGCTAATTCATCTATAACCCTGTGAGATATGCTTACTATCCACAGTCTGAAGTTCTTTTTTTAAAAATTTTTAATCTGGTTGCATCATCATATTTTTGGTGCATTACATTGTTGTGTGTGGGAGCCTTGTGCCTCACTGTGCAGGTCTGGGACACATTTTTTCCTTTTTTTACTAGGAGGTCCTGGGGATTTAGCTCACATCCTCCATATGGTAGAAGGGAACTCAATTGCTTGAGCCATAGCCTCATATGTTAAGGACACAATGTTCCTTTAGAGGATTTAGAAGTCCTAAGAAAAAATGTAGGGAAGCATCTTCAGATATTGTATTAGACAATGGTTTCTTATACTTTACACTGGAAGCATAAGGAAAAAAAAGAAAAAAGATAAATGGGACTTCACAAATATTTAAAATCTTTGTGATTCAAAAAAATTCATGATGAAAGTGAAAACACAACCTACAGAGTGGGAGAAAATATTTGGAAACCACATATCTGATAAGGGTTTAATATTCAGAATTTATAATGAAATCCTACAAATCAACAACAACAACAACAACAAACCTTTAAAATTGCCAAGAGTCTAGAATAGATATTTCTCTAAAGAAGGTGTACAAATGACTAAAAAGCACATGAAAACATGCTCAACAATATTGGCCATTAGGGAAATGCAAATTAAAACCACAATGAAATACAATTTAATGCCCATGAGAATGACTACTACTGGAAAAATAAAACAAAAGAAGAGTTGGAGAGGACGTGGAGAAATAGGAACACTCATTCATTGTTTTTGGAATATAGTTTAGCAGGTCCTCAGAAAGTTAAGTGTACAGTTACAGTATAACCTGGCAATCCCACGCCTAGATACATACCCCAAAAAAAAATTGAAAGCAAGGACTCAGATATTTGCACACTGATGTTCATAGTGGGGCTATTTGAAATTGCCAAAAGATGGAAGCAACCCGTGTGTCCATCAAGAGGTGAGTGGATAAACAAACCGTGGTATATACATACAATGGAATATTATTCGGCTGTAAAGAGGAAAAGAGTTCTGATAAATGTTACAAAGTGGATGAAACTTGAAGACATCACATTGAGTACAATAAACCAGACACAAAAGGACAAATGCTGTATATTCTAATTGACATAAAATAATTAGGCTCTACCTTTTAAAATCTCCATAACTGTACACTAAGTTTCCCTAAATATCTGTGTTTGCTTGTCACACAGCTCCAGGTAGCTGAGGCAGATGTTGAACCAACAATCTCCCAAAACTTGCTTCTTTGCTACAAGCAGCCCTCCCTGCATACTATATTTTGGAATGGCAGAATGCAACTGAGTATTTTTTAAATTGGTCTACTCATGTGGTGGTTCACGAATGTGTGTGCCAGGTTCTTTTACTTGCCCCTCATTAAGAGATGGAGACTATCCCCTCCCCAATAACAAGGGCTTATACCAGAGACTGTTTTTCACTAATAGATTGTTTTGGAAGCAAGGCTTTGTAACAACTATGGATATGTTTCAAAAGGCATGGACCACTACTTGTTCATGTCTGTCATTCAATTGAGGAGCCCTCAGTCACCGGTAAGATTCTGAATGCCCTGAGACTGCCCTGCTGCAAGGAAGCCCTGGCCAATGGGGAGGAGCATGTATGTCCTCCAGGAAAGTCAGCTGCAACTCACAGACATGTGAATGACATCAACCCAGATGATTCCAACCCCTGGCTGTGGAGTTACCACCAGCCAGGGAGCTTCTTCTGCTGAAGACCCAGACATCATAAAGCAGAAATGGCCTCCCCACTAAGTCCTACTGAATTTCTAATCCCAGGAAACATGAGCAAAGGAAAATGGTTGTTTTATACCACTAACTTTTTAAGAGTTATTGCCTAGTAATAACAGTAAAATTAATTTACTGCAGTGAAGTTGAATGGGTACAAAGAAAGTGTCCTGAAATCTGAGTTTCTTTCCTTCCTATTTCTGCAGACTTCCAGGTATGCCACTGATGGTAATAGTTGTTACATTTCTGCATATCCATCCAGATTTCTTAATTCAAACTTTGTAAAGCACAGACACTGTACCAGACATATTTCAAGGACTTTACCTATATTTGTTCATTTATTCTTAATTTACTGTGGTCAAACAGGTGGCAGGATGATGGAGAGTTCTGAACATCATCTGACTCTTTTCCAAAAATGAGAAGTCTGAACTCAATTCAAAACTGCCTTTTTTTCAAAATTAACAAACTTGATTGCTCCAAAGGGCTTTATCATGAAAGTTAAACAACACAGTACACAATGGGAGAAAATATCCAATAAAGAATTGTTATTCAATATATATATAAAGAAGACCTTCAACTTAACAACATGATTAAAGAATGGGCAACAGACTTGAACAGACATCTCTTCAAAGAAGATATACAGATGGAGATATAGCACATGAAAAGAGGCTCAACATCAGTAACCATCAGGGAAAGTCAAATCCAAGCCACAATGAGATGAAAGATATATGAAATTGTCCAAATGTCAAGGGGTGGGGCATGGTCACAGTGGGTGGATAATCACAATAAATGAGGGAAAACTGAATTCCCAGTCTGGAGAGCTCTGCCAGAAGACTGCCTTTTGAATGCTATTCCTCTAATAGGATGGTTACATTTTCCCCCCCATATTTTCTAATTGTTTTCATTTTCTTTTCTATTTGCACATTCATGTGTGGAATTGATTTCTAATTTTGTATTTATCAAGCTCGAAATTTTTAAAAATTTTCTGTGCACCTGCAGGCCTTTAATATTCTCTGTTTTGCAAAATATAATATTACCAGTTCTCTTCTGCAATAACTCGACCACCTCCCTCAGTTGGGTAATCATTGGAGAAAATAAGGTACCATCTACATTGATGCAGTTTTTAGACCTTGTCAATGACCTATTAGATTTATATGTTCAGGAAATTTGGGATAAATAAGCAGTGATGATCATTTGTACTGTAGCATTTTATACATGAAGGGTACCAAATTTGTTTTAAACATGGAGCTTTGTATTCTTCATTCTAAAATTTTCACTTATTTCCATGTATTTAGGTTCAGATCATTTGCCACCCTATAGTTATTTCTCATAATCAGATAAAAAATTGAGAGACTGGGTGTCAATTTATGAGGCATAATCCACACACAGTAAATCCTACATTTACCTCAATTACATGTTTTCATCCAACACACTCACTGTATTAGTCAGCCAAAGGGGCACTAATGCAATATACCAGAGATTGGCTGATCTTTATAAAAGGTATTTATTTGGGGTAGAAATCCACAGTTACTAGGCCATAAGTGTAGGTTTCTTCTCTCACCAATGTCCATTGCGACATGTTGGAGCAAGACAGCTGCTGATGTTTGCCAGGGTTCAGCCTTCTTGGGTTCCTCTCTTCTTGGGGTTGTGTTTCTCTAAGGGATTAACTCCTCTGTTTCCTCCACAAAGTCAGCTGAAGATTCTCAGGTAAATGGCTTGCTTCTCTTCTCCTGAGGCCTTCTCTCCAACATCAAAATGCCAACATCAAAACTACTACTCAAAACTGATGCTACTCTGCTCTTTGTGATGTCTTTTATATTTTCTTCCCCCACCCACCAAGGAGTGGGGCTCAATGCCCTACTGATGTGGCCCAGTCAACGCACTAATCATAACTTAATCATGCCCAGATTAACAGATCAGTTTACAAGAATGACCCAATTATATTTTTGGAATTTCTAAATTACATCAAATTGACCAACAGCTACACTCCACCCTCTGAATTCCAAAAATACATTACAATATTAAAAAAAAACCTTAAATCAGTAACAATGCAAGTACAAAATCATATCATAGGCAGTTTAAAGAAATATAGTTTGTCTTCAGGAAAAATCCCATCTGCTGTAGACCTCTGAAACTTACAAAATCATTTAACTGCTTCCAATACACAAATGGAGACATAAAGGATAAACATTTTCATTATCATAGGGAGAAATTGGGGTGTTAAACATGAGTCATGGGTCCTCTACAGTACAGTAAACCTGCAGGGCATCCTCCATTTGATTTCAAAGTCTGAGAGTCATTCTTAAAACGATGGTTTCTTCTCCTTGAGGCCACGTGGGAACCCACTCTTTCCACAGGTTTGCCCAATGGTCATTTTCTTCATTCCACCCTCATCAATCATCTGGTTGTCGACCAATCTCCAGACCTCACCTTCCAAGAGTGTTGGGGTGATTGCCACAACTTACCCAATCTTTGGGTTAGATTTTTAGCCCACATATTATACTGAGGTAAAGATAACATTTCCCCTAAACTTTGGCATACAGGTTCAACCCTCTCAGAGCAATGGGTTGACCATCTGGCCTTCTCTAATCCATGGAGTACAGGAGAACCCATCTCAGACTGAGGGGGTGCTGGCCTTAACTGCCCTAATCTTTGTGGAATGTGTTCCACCCTCCCTGTACCCTGGGGCAGCAAAACCCTTCCTGAACATTAGGTGGGGATATCTACCCTCTTTAACTTCTGGGGAAAACTCACCCTCTCTGCAACATGGGGCATCAAAAACTTCTCAGAACATTGGGTAGGAGCATCCAAGCTCTTCAACTGCAGTGACAAACTCACCTTCTCTGTACCCATGGGTGGGGCTCTTCTCTTGGCCCAAGGAGATGTCTTAAGTCCATATCTCGGCTTCCACTGTTTAATTCTTAGACCTGATTATCCTTCAATCTCTCCTTTCCATGTCCTCTTTTGTCCAAGCTGACAGTTGGTTTAGCATGCAGGAAGCAGGAGTACAAGGCATCAGACAGTAAGACTTTCCACAAATCTTTCCTAGATAACTGAATCTTCAATTCTGAGTTACGAGTTCCAACTTTAGGAAAGTCTTCAAATGGGACATTTTCATCTGGGAATTTGATTTCCAGAAACTTGGAAGTTCTAGAATCAGTTTCTGTTTTCTTTACACCCAAAAATTCAGTCCTTAGTGTATTTTGCTCATCTAGTATTTTGCTATAAGCTGCAAGGAGAAGCCAAGCCACATTCTCCAAGTTTACCTTGGAAAGTTCTTCAGCTAGATGCTCCAGTTTGCCATTTTCAAATTCTGTCTTCTATATAAAACCAGGAGTTAATCTTGCTAAGTTCTATGCAACTTTAAAACATGAATCACCTTTCCTCCAGTTTCCAATAATAGTTTCATCATTTACTTCTAAGGCATCATAGAAAGACTCTTTAGCATCCATATTACTACCAACAGTCTCTTCAAAGTGATCTAGGCCTTTTACATCAAGCATTTCACAATTTCTCCAAAAAATACCCCTTACCAATTTATAAAACCTTTCCAACATTTTGGTATATGCTAAAGCACTTCCCCACTCCTCAGCATCAAATTCTATATTAGGCAGCCAAAGGGGAACTAATACAATATACCAGAGATTGGTTGGTCTTTATAAAGGGTATTTATTTGGGATAGAAGTCCACAGTTAACAGGCCAGAAAGCATAAGTTTCTTCTCTCACCAAAGTCCATTGCCAGGGTTCAGGCTTGTTGTGTTCC
Organism: Tolypeutes matacus; assembly: GCA_026826555.1. Classification (NCBI taxonomy): domain Eukaryota; kingdom Metazoa; phylum Chordata; class Mammalia; order Cingulata; family Chlamyphoridae; genus Tolypeutes; species Tolypeutes matacus. Next base: position 1,501,420 of record JAKSZT010038955.1, on the reverse strand, counting down.
TCTCTTCCTGGGGCTGTGTTTCTCTCTGGGTTTAACTCCTCTGTTTCCTCCACAAAGTCAACTGTAGACTATCAGGTGAATGGCTTGCTTCTCTTTTCCGGGGGCCTTCTGTCCAACATGCCCAGATTAACAGATCAGTTCACAAGTATGACCCAATTATATTTTTCAGAATTCATAATTACATCAAATTGCCCAATGGGTACACTCACCCACCAAAGGAATGCACTAGTGAAAAATATAGTGACTTATTTTTTCTTAATTACTTAGTGAATAGCCACTCTTTTACATATACAGTGTTAGAGGCATTGTTCAGTGAATCCCAGAGACTGAGAAAAAACTAAGAGCAGAGACTTGGTTGCATAAAGAGAAAAAGTTGGCCATATACAGAGATGATGAGATGATATATAATCTGATAGTTATATTTTTACAAACAGAAATCTTACCTTCTAAAGCTAAATTTATATTGATGTTTTTTATCTAATCCAGAACAAATTTTAAATTATTTCTTCTAGAAATGTTTAGTGAGTCAGGAATGACAGAAATGGGTAGGTAGAGGATGGCATTTCAAATAAAAATGAAACTTCTCTTCTCAATATGCCAGCTTTGTTCTGCTTCAGCAGGTACTCTCAATATGGACTAGGGGCCATATTTGGGTAGGAGAGATTTGAGATTGAGTTTAACAGTTTGGTCAATGATTCAGTCAATCATTTCTGGGTAATAAAGCTTCAATAAAACTTCTGTTTAGTGAATCTGGGATAAGCTTCCCTAGTTGACAATACTCTCTGAATATAATCATATTTGGATGCTGGGAAGGTAATGCATCCCAATGGATAATGAAAGCTTTATGTGTTTCTTGATTTGGCTGGATCTACTT
>JAKSZT010038955.1:1484010-1494967 GCA_026826555.1 Tolypeutes matacus | reverse complement strand
TTGTCCTGAGTACTGTTGTGGCAAAGGATGTAGGACATTTTAAATCAGCACACACCACTCAGAACTGAGTGGGAGAGAGTGTGGTCTACAGTTTGAACTGTGGTCTATGGTTGGTGGCAAGGCTCCAGGATGTGTAAGTTCATTGAGGGTGGTGGGCCACACTTGTGGGAGATGTTTGTGTGGGATGTGGTGGGATGTGTGGGAGGTGGGCAACATGGGAATCCCAGTGGGTTCCGTGTAATATTTTGGGTAATCTAAGCACCTCTTAAAATATATATATATATAACCTTTTTTGTAAGCAAATACACATATATGCATATATATTTATATATCATTTTGCAAATGTTTGTATGTATTGTGAGAATATTGATATTTACCCATAATAAAAAAAATAAAATTAAATTAAAAAATAAAGTGAGCATTACATCTCAAAGTAAGGGCATCTTACCTAGGAAATAGATGGGGCCTTCCCATCTGCCCTGTCCCTAGGAGTTTCCTCTAACAAGCTCTCAGGGGGAGCTAGGAGGACATAGAGTAACTCTCAGTTTATTGGGGTGCTGCTTATGAGTTATTTGGGGAGCCGCATAGGACTTGGGAAGGGGCAAGAAAATATGGAGGCAGAGGGATAATAAGCCTGAAATGAATGGTTGGTGAGCCATCATCATCCTTTTTAGAGGAAGGTTGGTAAATGAGAAGAACAGGAAACAAATGAGAAATTAAGTTCTTTGGCTGAGTAACTAAAGGCATCCTAATGAAAAAGGAAATATTTAGTCTACAAATGGTACTAAAATACAAACTGTGCTTTACTGGCAGAATCCCATCACTCCTTCTGCCTGTTTTGATGCTAGGCTGATATTGAGTTTCTTGCTGAACTTTGCAATATCATTTCAAACTCCCCAGATTCAAATTGTTACTGTGTAGTATTTTTTCTCTTTAAATTATAAGTAACCTTTTATTGGTGGACTGGAATTAATTCTATGCAAGATATTTTATTGTACTGAGTCACTAATCTTTTTTCATGAAGATAATTATAGAGGGTTGAAACCTTTCCATATTACAAATAGTGAATGTTGACCTTGTAATACTTTTCCTTTCAGTATCCTTTCTTATTACTAGGTAAGTGTACTCACTGAATGTTGTCACTCCATGCTCACACTAACCAACCCACAGTGGGCCAGTTTACTAGGAAGGAGGCTCCAAGTTCCACAAGAGAGTTGCAAGAAGGGATGAAAACTAGCCTAATGACTAATTGTGACTTTGAGTTCGTGTTGGTTAATCCCCCTCAAGTGTGTAGGTCACAGATTTGATCATTTGTTGGTCTTGAGTTGATGAGTGTATCAAATAGATCAAAATATCTCCCTGATTCTTGTCTGCTTGAACCATGTGTTGAGCAGTGACCGAGTCTTGCCAGAGGTTGACCAGCTTGTTCTCCTGCTGGTTCATAACTCTCAGACTCTTTGTGTTTTCCAGAAATGTGGGGATTTCTATGAGCTTTTCACATTAATACCTATGTCTAAATATCTGGTGCTTCTCATACTAACAACTATGAGTAAATATCTGTTAAAAATACGCCTAATGTTAACTAGAGTAATGGGACCCCTGAGGCTATCTAACATAGAGGAGCAGTGTTTAGGAGCCCTATAAACTGGGCATTTCCAGGGACACTCATAGATGAAGGGCATCCCTTGCATGGTCACTGATGACTCATGGTTGTGAAATAAGTGAACCTGAGAAGTTCAGCGTATCAGCACAGGGGCCACATGCTTGGTTTCACATTTTGGCTCTCCTTCTTAGGGACTTGAAATATTGGGTCACTAATCTGTGAACCTCAGAATTTCCACTTAAAGCATGGGGAGAGTAAACATAATTCCAGGAATGATTGTGATGAGGATTTTATGAGTTATTATATGCAATGTTTGCAGTGGTTGTGGGATTATTTTTTAGAAAGTTTGTAATGGCAGTTGTCTAGTTTTAGGTTAGACACATCTCTTGGGGAAACACACATACTAACTCCCCTCTGTCTCCACCACATTCCCAGTCAAACCACATAGTCTCACACATACATGTGCCCTAACCCCCATACACACAAATCCATGGACCCTAAAGGGAACACAGCTGCTTTCAGGACTATAGCATGTGCCCATAGTCCGTCCCCTGGAAAGTCTCTTTAACCACACCCCCAGCCCTTATTCCCACCAAGGGTTGGAACCATGGTGGCTTTCTAGAAAAATTTAAGAAACCTTGGTTTTCCTATCCAGATTTTTCTATAAGTCAGTAATTCTAGGTAATGTACCATTTTCACTTGTTCCTTGTGCCACCTGCAATAACAGAAAACTCTATGAGAATCATATCATGCTGTACCCTGTTTGAACAAGACTTTTGCTTCCTTGCCGCCATTAGAAAAGTAGGTGGGGAACTGGTCAAGTCAAGGACCCCATAAGCAAGCATTGCAGATCCATCTGGAATTCACAAGCTTTTCCTAGACATGTATTTCTCAAGTCCATTTTGGTTGGTGATTATAAAATTCTTAATCCAAGGAGAAAAAAACTACAGCTGAGTGGCATGCCCCCTACCATATAGTTTATAACTTGCTGCTGCCATTCATGGATGCCCCTTCAATCATTGATCATTTGGAATAGACTCCCACTTAGCAATCTCTTGCCCAAGAAAATTGTATATATCATCTATAATGTAAGTGATATATACACTTACATGAAATCAATTGAAAAAAGAAGAAAAAACAAACACAAACAAAAAAGAACCTTGCCACCTTACACAAAGAATAGCAACCTAACCTTGGCTTTAGTTTGGGCCTTTTCACCCTTTTGGTCACTTGGAAGTACTACTATGAGTTAGCTCCTCCTGGGGATCTAGGAGGACACAGAATAACTCAAGACATCAGTGTGTTACTCATGAATTACTGGGACTATTTTACTGGCTGTGACAAGAAGTGAGAGTGTTTAGAATTGGTGGTTTAACAAAGAGAGTGTGAGCTGCCTCATGGCCATCCTCCATGATGAAAGAAGTATGGCAAACTGAGTAGCAGGAATGAAACAAGACTCAAAGTTTTAGATTTGTAGCTAATGGCAACCTAAAGCAACCGGCCATAGTCAGTCTGCAAATGCTACTAAAATACACACTATGATTCAGAGATAGAGTCCCATCACACTTCCTGCTTATTCTGTATCTCACCTAAATGCCAGTATGTTCTTGAAAAAATCCAAAACAGTTCAGCCTCCATGGATCCATATATACTGACAGCATTTACCGTCTGTTCTACAGGAATTTCAAGGTGACTAGAATTAACCTGGTTAGTGGATTGGATTCAATTTTAGGCAGTACATTTTATTGCACTTTTTCACTAATACTTTGTTGTAAAGATAATCAATTAGAGAAAATTTGAAAATATTGAAATCTAACTATTTAAAAACCATCATTTATTAATCCAGTAATTTTCATTCCACTCTTCCTTTTCTATACCATATGTGTGTATTCATTGAATTATTGGCTGTCCATCATTGGCCATCAGTGGTCAAACCATCCTTATGAAGGGACGCATAGTTTGGGTGTTGATGCCATCTAATGCAGCTATCTAGGAGCATTTCAACAAGGCTGTTGGGGACCAGGTCAAGAATGAAGTGGTATCTGAGTTCTTATTTGTTTATTCTGGTTTGCTTTGCATAATTCTATCAATTCTTTGAAAATTTCTTCCACATCAAACTGAGAGGTAAATGCTATAATTTCTAGGGCATAATCTAGTTTAAAACAATCTAGGAAAATTAACTTTGTAAAGATGAAGTAAATGTATTAGTATTTAAACTGAGAAATCCCCTCCAAGGTAGGGAAAGTTGTTCTGATTGTCCAGAGAGTCCAGGTACATCAGAGTTCTATGATGATGTGGTCCACACAGTATTTCACTACTGGTGCTGGTGTCTACTATATTCATATCCAGGTTTCCTCCAGCGTTTACAATGGAGTCTGAGCAGGGCTGCCTCCCACCAAGCCTGAGTTAGGTTTCCCATTGAGTGTATAAGCTGTCACCATGACCCCACTGAATTAGTTTATCCACCAGTCTTTTCCTGGCAAGTCAATTTCTTCAGATCATGTGTATCCTTATTTGAAATGATGCCTATTTATATCTGGGCTTGCTTTTGATAATCAGCCCATCTTATGAAAACAATTTCCAAGCTACTGAAGGACTGGTGGCCTGACATGAATTCTCCAACTATGTCATCTGAAGTCCAGCAATCTAGTTGTTATAGAGGGATAGGAATGGGGAAGTTGAGAACAGGTCCCAGTAACCTCCATCTTGTTACACAGAAGCAGCTGGACCAATAGAACAATAGAAGTCCAAATTAGACTTCCTACAAAAGGGCGCTGGTAACCTGTCTTCAAGTTTAACTCTATTTCATATAACTGAGACCACACATGCCTTATTTTTATCTGTTCTATGCCACTCAACATGATCTTTTTGAGTTTCATTCATGTTCTAGCATGTATGGGAACTTCATTATGTTTTACAGCTGAATAATACTCCACTGTATATGTATATCACATTGTGGTTACCCATTCATCTGTTGATGGCCTTATGGATTGTTCCACCTTTTGGCAATTGTGAATAGTACCATTATGCATATCACTGTGCAAATATGTGTTTAGTCCCTATTTTCAATATTATTAGGTAATTACCTAGAAGGGGGTTTGTGAGGTCATATCAACAAAATCCTTTTTTATTGTACAAAGATCCAGTGTAAGACACCACAATAAACTTAGCTATCTTATCTCCTAATCACTTCTGGCTGGTAATAGTTTGTATATTATGTTGTTTTTCAGTGAGCTATTCTGTAAATGGCAAACAAAAGAGGTTGAAAATTCTATTCATACTGTTTGCCATTATAAGCTTTCTAGTTATTGAACACTTTTAGAGAATTAAATGTTGATGTTTCCATCTATATGTGCATTTGTCTATTTTAATTAGACAAATCAGAATGTGGAGAATTGATCCCATTATGACTATGCAATATCAATCTTGAGTACTGATAATCTTCATATGGGGAAATCTACTTTGTCTGAAAGTAATACTGAAACTTTCTTTTTTCCCTAGATATATTTTATTTATTTATTTCACTCCCCCAACTCATTGTTTGCACTCACTGTCTGCTCTTTGTGTCTGCTCATCTTTTTTTTAGGAGGCACTGTGAACTCCCATGTGGGAGGGAGAAGCTCAATCACTTGAGCCACCTCCAATCCCTGCTTCTTGTATCATCTTGTGTCATTTTGTTGAGTCAGCTTGCTGTCTTGCTCATCTTCTTTATGAGGCACAGGGAACTGAACCTGGGACCTCCCATGAGGTAGGTGGGTGCCCAACTCCTTGAGCCACATACACTTCCCCAAACTAACTTTCTTTTGGTTGATGATTTCATGGTACATATTTATATAAATCCTAGTTTTTACCCTGGGATGCATTTAAATTAAAAGTGGCTTTCTTGAAACAGCATATTAAAATAAATGTCTGATGCAACAAAGAACAGTTTTAATGTTCAGTTTTTCAAGTTTTCTTGCTTTCTTGTTGTTTTTATAAGAATAAGGGAAAATTTTCTCAGATTTTATATAATCAAACTTAGCAGTAATTTTTTAAATAAAAGCTGAAAGCTGGAAACTTTCCAAGTTTCTAGAAGTGAATAAATACATTGTGTTATAATTAAACATTGGAAATCCACTCAGCATCAAAATCACTAATTGTCTGATACTCATTAAAGAGGGTACAAAGTCAAACAATTATTCTGAGAGTTAGAAACTAAACTAAAGTTCACACTTTATTATTCAATTTATATAAATTCTGGATAGAGAGGCAAGTAATGACATGTGAAATATCAGGGACTTCTTCAAATTCAACTACATGTAGCCTGGTAATCTATATGTTCTTTATAAATAAATACTAGAATGCCACAAACTGCCATTGTAGAGATAGGCTTCCTGAAAACCTCAGAATATAACAATCTGTCCTGGTGCTGGTTCAGGGAAGCAGTCGTGTCAAGGGTGAGGAGCACAGGTCCAGACACTGGGGCTCTCTCTCCAGATCTGAGCTCTTGGCACATCACAATAATCCTCTAGGTTTGTGTTTGGAGATTGACATCTATAAAATGGAGGTAACATTGCTACCTACTTCACATGTTTTGTGGGGTTTTGTAAAAAGAGAATACCTTCATATTAACCATCATGATATTAAATACTCTTTAAAATATAACTTATTTCCAGAATCTGGATCACATAGTATGCTCATTCTAATAGCTTGTACATAAAATTGATTTCTTACTCTTTGATTTACCCTAAAATTTTTGTTGAAATCTAGACCTGTTGCTCAAGACAGTAGATAATGTTGTATTTATTTTCTTTACTTTTAATTTTTATTATAATTGATCTTTTCCTGTTTTCATATGATCACACCCTACCTTCTGCTAGGCCTTTATTGTGTGAGTTCCATGTAATCAGAGCTGACTTGGAGTTTACTTTCATCATGCCTACCTGAGTTGAATTTTTTTCAGCTCTGGGCACCAAAATGTTACTTTCCACTACTGATATCTTGTTTTTGTTTTTTTTTTCTGCCTTTTTGGCTTGGGGTCTTTTGAGTGTGCTCTGAAGAGAGAATTCCCCCTATTCAGCTCTCCCAGCTGAAAGCCACACTTGTATTTACTTGATGGCTGTCATGTGATGGAGGAGGTTGGGCCTATGGGTGCATTCTCTGACCTTCTGACTGAGCTTTGTTTTTAGGCAGGACTTGTGAACTGGGATCTGGGTGTGGCTGTCTATGTGTCCCTGTTCCTTCTAGTCAGAGGCAGTTTTGGGATTACCATGAATTCCTGCTCCTGAGAGTAGAGTGTAGTTTTTCCATTTCTTCCAGCAATTGGAGTGGTTTTCCTTTTATCAGTGTCTTTTGTGACTCCTTTTGGGCCTTTCCCTGAAGGTAAAGCTTTTATTCCTAGGGAAGGCAGAGATGGTGCTTAGAGCATTTTGGTGGCAAAATCTATTCCTTTCCTTATTTCTATATGATTTCACCTTTTGGATACAGATTGTGATGGTTATCCCCTTTCTGATTAATTATTTCTTTGGTAATGGAGCTAGGGGAGGTGGGTGTCAGTGCATTTTAGCAGTGGCTGCTATTCTCCCCCAGACAGCACCACCACAGGAAGGTTGGGGCCCTTTTATGGATTCCCCCAGCCCTGGAGGAAAACTCTGCAAAACTGTAGGAATCCATCTACACATGTAGCCATTGACAACTCCACACTCTTATGCCTTGACCACACCTTGTCTAAGGAAATTGATTGCATATTCTTATTTGATCTTTTAGTAAAGTAAATCACCATCTGTGGGCATCACCCCCAGGTAAAATAAGATTTGGTTCCTGTTTCTCCTTGCAGGCATCCACCTCTTTCCAGCTTGCCAGTATGTTGTTTATCCAGTGACTTCATTTACCTGATGTGTTGCAGTTTGTCCAGTTCTTGTTCTTGCTTTTGTTGTAGGAACAATATAGGCCCTTTTTCTGAGAATCAGACTTCTTTTCTAACAGCTAGAAACTAAAAACAGTCCTAATATATATCAGCAAGTAAGTAGATAAATGCATTGGAGTGTTTGCATACTTTGGAATACTACTCAGCATTAAAATATTGAATGCTTGGGATTCACAACAATATGGATTGATTACCAAAGTTATGTTGAGTGAAGAAGGTGAATAAATAAAAGCACTTACCTTATGATTCAATTTATATAAATTCTGGAGGAAACAAACTAATCCAATATAACTTATAAAAGATCAATTCTTACCTGGGGATGTGGTGGGAGGTTGGAAGATGTAGGAAGGAGGGATTACAAAAGGACAAGAGAAAACTTGTAGGGTTGTTGGATTTGCAACCTTTCTTGATGGTGGTGCTGGTGGCATGAGTGTATACATATAAAAGTACATAAAAATTTAACAATTTAAATATATACCATTAATCAAATATCAATTATCCCTCAGTAATCTGTTTTAAAAAGTAAATATATTGGTAAAGAAGGTGATATGGAGACATAAATACCCATAATGTGTCAGAGACTCCTGAAAAATATTCCTGCACCCTGGTCCTCTGCACATTATTCAGGTAAACACTAGAATGCATCCACAACACAATTGGTTCTCACTACACAAAGGCATTGATTGGGACAGAAAAGAGAGAATTCACCATGGAGTTTGACTTAGCTGGGTTCATAATATGACAACTTTAAAAGAATTTTTCTGCATAAAAATAAGTACATTGACTATGTGAGTATGTATGAGTGAGAGGAAGATTGATATTGTGTGACAGTTTTCAGAAGGTGTTCAATGTGTGGTGCAGATGGTGGAGTCTGGGGAAGAGTTGGATAATGCCTAGGCAGTCTCTGAGACTCTCCTGGACATCCTGTGGATTCACCTTCAGTAACTACAAGATTGGCTGGTTCCAGCAGAGTCCCTCAAGGGGTCTAGAGTGATGGAATGAAGATAAACTATGCAGACTATATAAAGGGCAAGTCCATCATGTCAAAGGAAAATGCTTGGAACATACTGCGTCTGCAAATGGACAGTCTGAGAGCTGAGGATATGGTTATGTATTACTGAGGGAGACAAAGTGAAGAAAGGTAGTGTGAGCCCAGATTCAAATCTCCCCTGCAGAGAGGCCTCCAGGGGGTGCTCATCTACCATAGTGCCAGAATCATGTGCAAAGGCATGAGATGTTGACTTTTGTCATCTGGAGCATTCCCTAAGGGTTTGTGTTTCTCCTTCTGTCCCAGTGGACAACTGTTCTTACCAGTAATCAGTGGCCCTGTGGACACCTGTCAGGTCCAGTAGCTGAGGTCAGAGTGAACAGCTTTGATGACCAAGGGCTTTATTTGAACCAGAGGAGCCTGGTAAAGAGCTGCAGGTGCTGGCTAGCTATAATGGCCATACTGACCCACAGTTGAAACTCTGGCATCCATGTCCAGGATGCCTGCCAAGGATGATTACAGCTGCCACCTGCATCCATCAACCTGTACACTTCAAAACCAAAGAAGATACATTGTTTGGACCCAAATTAGAAAGATGAATGTAGGAGCTCAAACTTACAGCTCTACAGGACAAGCAGAACAGACTGCTCAGTAATACCAAGCCCAGAGTTAAGGACCAGGGTGTGTGCAGGAGCAAGTCAAGAAAATGTAACTCAGAGACCAAGTCAAAGGGAAGGTGAGGGAAGAAAGGCTGACACCACTAAACCAACATGCAGGTACAGGGAAAGTGCAAGGGGATCTCAGGATCTTTGAGTCCAGGGATGTGAACTACGGTTAGGTAGAGCGAGGGTTCTGGACCACTGAGACCAGGACCAGGACAAGGGATAAGTGCAGGGGAGCTCAACACTGCTGAATGCCAATGACAGGACCTGGGCAGGTGGAGGGAGAGTTTGGAACCATAGAGCCCAGCCTCTAGAACCAAAGAAGGTGCAGGGGTCACTCAGCAACATGGAGTCCAGGGCCCAGGATTGGATCAGTGCAAGGGGACGTCAGGAAGACTGAGGCCAAGGCAAGATGCAGGAGGAATTCAGGACCTTGGAGCCAAAGGGTAAGTGGAAGCCAGAAGCACTCATCCTAGGGAAAAAATTTTGAAAATCCATTGGGGAGATGGCGTCAAATTACAACTTATACTTTTTTAGGCATACTTGTGCAGCATTTCAGTTTGTGATGGAAATTTAGGAATTATTATGAAGAAGCATAAGGTCCTGTCCTTTAATAAATTCATCCAATTACAAATGGGATAAAAGACCCTAAACCACAATCACACTTTCACATACACCAATGTACAAACAGATGAACACAAGAATGTAGACACTAGTGTCCATAAAATAACATAAGCTCACTGCCATAAACACTAAAACAATCACACACTAAGCCACACTCAGATACACACAGGAGCTGGACAGGGGGATAGGTTGCTCAATCACAACCTAACACATATAGTAAGATTCATGTACACTAATACACCAAAATTAACACAAACTTGCTCACACAGTAATAAAGAGATGCACACACTGACATACACACTAGCACCTGCAAAGTAACAGACATATCTGCCCACATTTTAATGCAAGCACATGAACACATGCAGATGTACATACAATAACATGCATGATGTACACATTGACACAAAATATCATACACATCATGACACATATTTAGATTAACATCTGCAAAAATATTTGTGCATATTAGAAAGGAATAGTGTTTTGGTAAGAAGCTTTCTCTGTAAGAAGTGGAAATACCAGGTTAATTCAAGAAGTTCCTATTCAAACTTTTTCTACATTGGTTCATCAGATGGGCTTCAGTGATTCATGGATCCTTCACTCCACATACAGGTCAGCCCCATTGTGCCAACTGCAGGGGGACATTTGTACCTGGAATCCCACTACCTTTCTCTCACAGTGATTCTTAAACAGTGATACACTGCTCTTTCCAAGGCAGTCATGGGGTTCAGCTGACACAGGAACTGGTTGTTGGGTGTGTCTCTGGAATGGATGTTCTGCTCCAGTAGAAAGGGTTGGAGTGTGTAGTACAAGTGAATGCAATGCCCCTCATCCACTGTGCTGCTACTCTGGGGACTGATAGATCCAGACTCTTCTTGAACCATGGGCTGAGATGCAGAATCTACCAATATTTCAGGTGAGCAAAAGGGTCTTTGAAGGTTTCACCTGGCCTGGGCTGGACATTTCCTGCTGTATCTGAGATAGTAGAGCTGTTATCAAGCACAATAAGTGAGTGAACCCTCACCTTTCATCTCTTTTCCAACCAAACCTTAAGAAAATTAAGGAGCATTGCTGCCATCAAGAAAAGTAAGAACCCCAAGTTTTCCAAGTATGTGAGCTGATCTCCCTGAGCACACAGCCAGTTCACAGAGAAGAGAAGCCTAAACTTTCCCTTT
>JAKSZT010038955.1:1466409-1477103 GCA_026826555.1 Tolypeutes matacus | reverse complement strand
TCATATGCCGATTGAGCCCTGAGTTTCAGTGGAGTTGCAGATGAACAAGATGATTATGGACAATCCTTATCACAAAATCAAAGAATATCTTCAACTTAAAGCAAAACGGTTTCTCCTATATGCCCTATAAGAGCTAAGACCCCTCTCAATTTGAATTAGGCAGGCTTCACTATTCCCAAATCTTCAAGCATGAGGAATGAACAAATGTAAGGGGGAATGCAATTATGGACAAAGCAGACTTATATTTATTCTAGTAACAGGAGAGCTTGTAACATTGATATAAAGCTAGAGGGTACCAGTGGTCCTGAAAGGAGTGGGAAGGAAGAATAGGTGAAATATGGGGCATTTTAGGACATTGTAATTGTTCTGCATAATACTGTAATGACAGATGCAGGCCATTATACATTTTGTCAAAACCTATAAAATTGTACAATTCAAAGTGTAAACAAAAATATAAGTCATAGAACTTGTTTAGAAGCAATAATTCAATATTTGTTCATCAATTGTAACAAATGTAACAAATAATATCAGAAGTTATTAATAAGACAGAGTGTGAGGGAATATATGGGAATCACCTATAATTTCTATGTAACTTTCAGGTATTCTAACACTACTATAAATATAAAGTTTATTATAGGGAAAAAATTATACATTTTGGTCAAGTGGGATTTATACCAGGCATACTAGGATGGTTCAACATAAGAAAATCAATCAGTGTAATATGCCACATTAATAAATTGAAGAAGAAAAATTGCATGATTATCTCAATAGATGCAGAAAAGTCATTTGATGAAATAAAATATTTCTTTATAAAGGCATGCCAAAAGGTAGGAATAGAAGGAAACTTTCTCAATATGATAAAGTGCATATATTAAAAACCCACAGCTATCATTGTATTCAATGGTGAAAGACGGAAAGCTTTCTTGCTGAGGTCAGTACCAAGACAAGGATGCCCATTCTCTCTACTATTATTTACTATTGTTCTAGAAATTCTATCTAGAGCATTTAGGCAAGAACAAGAAATAAATGGCACCCAAATAGGAAAGGAAGAAACAAAACTTCCAGTATTCACTGATAATTTGATTCTATACTTAGAATATTCTAAATATCCAAAACAAAACTGCTAGAACTAATAGACAATTTCAATAAAGTTGTGGGATACAAATGATTATGCAAAAATCAACAGTGTTTCTATCCACTACTAATGAGCATTCTGAGGAGGAATTCAGAAAAAAGTTCAATTTACAAAAGTGACCAATAGATTCAAATATTTATGAATAAACTTAACCAAGGAAATAATTGACCTGAATTCCAAAAACTATACAATATTCCTAAATGAAACAAAAAATGATATAGTCCATGTTCATGGATTGGAAAATTATCAGTTAGAAGCCAATTCTGCCCAAATTGGTCCAGAGATTTAACAAAATCCTAATAATTTTTCCAACAGCCTTCTTTGTAGAACAGGAAAAAAAAAATTATCAATTTTACCTGGAAGTGTAAGTGTCCCTGAATTGCCAAAAATATCTTTAAAAATAAGAACAAATTTGGAGGATTCTGACTTCCTGACTTCTCGATACAGTTGTAAAAACAGCATGGTACTGGCATAAAGTTTGACATATTGACCAATAGATTTGAAAGAAAAGTTCAGAAATAAACCCTTACATCTATAGTCAAGTTATATTTGAAAAGTCTCTCAAATCATTCTGTTGGGACAGAACACATTATTCAACAAAAGGTGCTTAGAAGACTAGATATTCATATCTAGAAGAAAGTAAGAGAACCCCTAGCTCACAACTTATATAAAAATTACCTCAAAATGGATCAAGGACCTAACTATCAAATTAGAACTATAAAACTTCTAGAAAAAAACATCTTTAAAATATTGTGGTTTGTTGTGGATTCTTGTTTTCAAGCATGAACAATGATAGAAAAAAAGCATAATATGGACTGCCTCAAAATTGGACACTTTGGTATTTCAAACAATTTTTTTACGAATGTGAACAACTGTTTTTATTTGAAGACACTGCGACAGGTCATATATCAAGGTTCCTGTCCTTCATTTCAGAACCATTGCTTCCAGTTCTTGTACAAAAGCACAGAAAAGAAAATAACCAGCACTAATAATGTGAATAGCTATCATGTATGTTGTTCTTCCCAACTGACAAGCACCATTTTAAGTATTGGTATGGATGGACTTGATTTACACAGCACTAAATTATCTCCATCTTGCAGCCATAATTGAACTCAGTCATCTTGAAAATGGTGAAATTCAAACCCATAAATATTGTTTTAAAAGCTCTTAACCAGTTTCTCTTTCTTGGTGCAACTTCAGGATTGAACAGCATATAAAACCTGTGGAAAAATTTTTATTCCTAGTTAAATTTTTCCTATGAAGTTATGCACGGTTGTTTTGTAAGTTTGCAACTTTTACTATATACTTAAATATTTGTGTATTTGCATGTATATATGATATACTTTAATAAAAAATATTTTTTAATAAAAAATTTTATAATGTGAAATAAATATATGTGAAAAGCCAGGCAACTCAATGGAGAAACTTCAGAAATCACATATCTGACAAGGGTATAAATTCCATCTTATATAAAGAGATCACATAACACAAAATGACAAGCAACCCATTTTAAAAATGGACAAAAGACTTGAATAGATATTTTTTCAAAGAGGAAATATAAAGGGCCAAAAGACACATGAAAATATGCTCGACATCACTAGCTATTGGGGAAATACAGATCAAAATTATGAGATATAATTTCTCACAATACAGAATGGTCATTTTTTCAAAGTAAAATCAGAAAACTACAAGTTCTGTAGAAGATGAGGAGCAACAGGAACAGTCCTTGGCTGTTGGTGGGAAGGTAAAAAGATACATCCTTTGTGGAAGATGATTTAGTGGATTCTCAATATAAATATAGAACTGCCATACAATCTGAAAATTCCACTACTAGGAATATATTCAGAAGAACTTAAAGCAAGTACACAAACAGACATTTGCACACTGATGTTCATGGTGGCATTATTCACAATTACTAATGATGGAAAGAACCCAGGTGTCTGTCAACTGATGAATGGATAAACAAAATGTGGTATATACATATGATGGAATACCATTCAGCTGTAAGAATAAATCAAAAGGGGAAGCATATGACAACAGGGAGGAAACTTGAGAACATTATATGTAGTGAAATAAATCAGACAAGAAAGGACAACTATTGTATGGTCTCAATGATATGAAAATATGATTTGTAGACTTATGGAGTGCAGGTTGGTAGGAGGTTGAATGTTGTTGAGAAGAGGAACTGATGCTGGATGTATGTAGGATACTTAATAAGATCAATTGTAAACATGTGATAATGGATGGAGTTGATGGTAGCACATTATAATGTGTTTAACAATCACTGTTGATCTGTGGATGTGATTGTGGCTGTAACAAGTAATCTAGGGAGGTTAATATTAGCAGTGGGTCAACTGTGGGATAATATAGGGAAAGTATAACAGTGATTTTGGTGGTAGATGAAGGTGGCGGTTAATAATATAAATACGGGTATGTTCTATCACAAGTTGTTAAGAATATGGTGATAAAGGGAAAATATAAGCAATGTAACTTTTAAATTATAGTTAACAACAATATTTTATTATTTTGGTAGCAAAAGCAAAGAAGTTACTATATTAATGCTAAAGCTAAAAAAGAATATGCATTTGGTTTTGTGTGATATGAACATTACTGAACAATTTTTCTCTTCTTCATTAACAAGGAGATCTTGATAATGTCATTTAACTAATCTGTGTTCATATGGGTATCTGCTGAACACTGAAGGAACAGCTGAGTTTGCTTTTGGGACTATAGGATATAAAAGTGCTTGGACAGTGGGGCGGCTGTGGCTCAAGTGGTTGGGCTCCCGTTTACCATATGGGAGGCCCCGGGTTCAATTCCCACCGCCTCCTGGTGAAGGCAAGCTGGCCTGTGTGGCACGGTGAGCTGACAGCCCGCGCAGCCTGGTGAGCTGGTACAACAAGATGATGCAAAAAAGGGAAACAAGCAAAAACACAAAAAATTCACAGCAAAATGGACATAGCGAGCACAAGCAGCAAGGGGGGGATAAATAAATAAAATAAATCTTTAAAAAAAAGTGCTTGGACAGAATTTTTTGGAGTAATGCTTCATAATTTGTTGAGATGCCATTTGCCTATTTTATAATTGTGACTGAAATAATTTTTGAGGGTGGGGAGAGGATAGGGTATATGGGAATCTCATATATATTTATTTAATAAAGTCCATGCTTTATTCATACATTCTTAGTTTTGCTTAATGTCTTTTTTTTATTGGAGAAGTTGTAGGTTTACAGCACATTCAGTCATAAAGATACAGGATTCCTCTATACCACTCTATTATTAACAGCTTGCATTGATGTGGTACATTTGTTCCAATTGATGAAAGCATATTTTTGTAATTGTAATATTAACTATAGTTCCTGGTTTAACTTAGGATTCACTGCTGTGTTGTTCTTTTTATTTAAAAATTTTATTCTATCTATTACCATATATACAACCTAAAATTTCCCTTTAACCACATTTAAATATATAATTCTCTGTTGTTAATTATATTCACCATCCCTTACCAAAAATTTTCCATCATTCCAATGAGAAATTCTGTACATTTTAAGGCTTAACTCCCAATTCCCTACCCCATCCCATCTCCTGGTAACCTAAATTTTAGATTTTGATTTCATGAGTTTGCTTATTCTAATTATTTAATATCTTTAAGCTCTTACAATATTTGTAGTTTTGTATCTGGCTTACTTCACTCAACATGATATCTTGAAAGATCAGCCATGTTGTCACAGGTATCAGAACTTCATTCCATTTTTACAATTGAATAATAGTGCAAAGTCTGTCTGTACTATATTTTATTTCTCTATTTATAATGTAATAGACAACTTGGGCTGTTTCCATTCTTTGGCAAATGTGAATAATGGTGCTATGAACATCTGTGTGCAAATACCAGTTTGAGTCTCTGCTTTCCATTCTTTTGGACATATATCTAGTAGTGGGAATGCTTGGTCATATGGTAATTATATACCTAACTTTCCAAGGAAGTCCTGAACTGTCTTCCACAACAATGACACCATTTTATGTTGCCACTAGCAAGGAATTTTCTCCATATCCTCTCCAAACCTTGTAATTTCCCTGTTTTAAAATAGTAGCCATTCTAGTGGATGTGAAATGACATCTCATTATAGTTTTGTTTTGTTTTGTTTTTTTAAAAAAGATGCTTAGATTACATAAATGTTGTGGAAAAAATATAGGGATTCCCATATGCTCCATCTCCCACACCTCCCACAACCTCCCACATAAACATCCCTCATTAGTGTGGCACATCACCTGCAATGGATATATACATTCTGGGGCTTTGCCATTAAGCATGGACCATAGTTCACACTGTAGACCACACTCTCTCCCACACAGTTCTGCATGTTTTATGATGATATAAAATGGTCTATATCTGTCATTGCAATATCACTCAGGACAATTCCCAAGTCCCCCCAAAAACCCTTTATTACAACTACTTTTCCCTCTCCCTGCCCCCAAGGACTCCTGTGGCTGCTGGCTCCACATTAATGTTGTAATTTCTTCCATTGATTGAATCACAATATACCAATAATAGAATACCAGTAAGTCCATCCATTATTTTTGATGCAACACTCATGTGATCTAAAACTTCTTTAAAAATAAAGTATAGAAAAATATATAGTTGTACAAACATGAATAATATGATTAAATGTATTGCTAATATGCCACTTATCAAATTAATATAATGAAATTCCATTCAAAATCCACATCAAATTTTCAAACACAGGTGACAAATTGATTATAGAATTTATTTGAACTAAAAATGGACAAGAATAGTGCCATTCAACTATTTGCTCTGGTTGCCAACTGGTCACATATTGATTTTTTTGTTAAAAGTCTGTCCATCAAGAAGAGGGGCCACATGTTAGCTGGCATAAATGATCTTGATCATCAGGAAGAAATGAGTGCTGTTATATAGTAGAGGAAAGGAGTAAAATATTTGTAACCTAAATGATTTATTGAGGATATTACCCTACAAGATTATGTTAATAAGTGGAAAAGAGTAGCAATCCCTGACTTATAATGGCATTGAACCAGAAGATCAGACACCCAGGGCTGAAGAACTGCCACCTGCCAAGCCTCTGAAAGTAGCAGACGTGAGAGTTGGGTTGGGGGAAATATAGAGTACATGGGGATGGAGAAAATGAGTATCAATTTTGGTCCCAAGATCACCTGTAATAGTGGTGAATATATGGTATCAATAAACTTCATCATGCAAAATATCTATGGGAGGAAAGGCCAACTGGAAACCTGGGTAGCTGCTTCCTGAATGTAGAGAGAGAAATCCTAGTGGGACTGTGAATGGATTGAATGAACAGGGAGATGCATAACCAAAGTCACTCTTAGGAGAAGAACTTCCTACCCAGATTATTTGGGTGTCATTAACAGACAGATAAAGCTTTTTAGCACATTTCTGAAATGTTGCAGATGATCCATATACCATATAGTCTCATCTTCCCCAGGGTGGCCAAGATCCAAGGGTTGATTAATGGTATATAGACCAGACCACTCCAGTCCACTGTACGGCCATGTTAGTTCCATATCTCCCTCTGTGGCTGGCTGAAGCTATAGGTCTGCACTGAATTATGACTTCTCACTGTACCTAATATTTTTATTTATTTATTTATTTTTTATTATGGGTAAAAATCAAAATTTTCACAATAAATACCAATATTTGTAAAATGATATATAAATATATATGCATATATGTGCATTTGCTTACAAAAATGTTACTTATATATATATATATATAAATATATTTTAAGAGGTCCTTAGATTACCTAATATTTTTAAAATATATTTTTTTTTATTTTTTAAAAAGATACTTAGATTACACAAAATATTAAACAAAAAATATAAGGGAATCCCATATGCCCCACTCCCCACAACTTCCACCCTTCCTCACATTAAAAACTTCTTTCATTAGTGTGGTACACTCATTGCAATTGTTGAACACATTTGGAGGATTGCCACAAAGCATGGATTATGATTTACATTGTAATTTACACTCTCTCCCACTCAATTCTGTAGGATGTGGCAGGATATAATGGCCTGTATCTGTCATTGCAATGCCATTCAGGATTATTTCAAGCCCCCCAAATGCCCCCATATTATACTTCTTTTTCCCTCTCCTTGCCTTCAGCCTCGCCAGTGGCCACTGTCTCCACATCAATGATATAATTTTTTCCATTGCTAGAATCAAAATAAGCCTATAGTAGAATACCAGTAAGTCCACACTAGTCCATATTTTATTACCCAATCCTGAGGTTTCTGGGTTGGTGATGCCCACTCCATCTTTAATTGAGAGGGGGCTTTGATCCCATAGGGCTGATGGATGAGACACTCTTGCTTGCAGTTGTAGAATCTCTTGGTTACTTGGTATGGTGGTTGTCCATCCTCACCTCCTTGTTAGTTGTCCTGGGTGAGTCTAATAATCTGGAGGGTAGGTATTGCAACTCCATTGAAGCTCAGGGCCCAGCTGGCACATGGACAGTCCAAAGATTCTAGTCTCTTGGATGTACACCTACTAATTTCAGCACCAATTATAGGTTCAAATAGAAGGGACAGAAGAGGCCTATGTAGAGAAATAACAACTGAGTCCAACTCTGCTGCACTTGGGAGCTCAAACTCCAAAGTAGGGCCCACTGGCATGGCACCAAAGTCCAGAGTTATCTGCCATGACCATAGGACCAGGATGTCTCCAAAGCACTCTACCTAATATTGCTTTCTCTCTTCTTCTTTCCATAATAATGACCACAAGAGCACCTCCAAATAAATATCTACGGAATATATAGCATCTTAGAATCTGCTTTCTGGGAATTTAACCTGCAAAATCAGTAAAAATTGTCTGGGAAAATAAGGGCTTCATAAGCAGAAATTAATTATATTCTGCTGAGGTTTAAAGAAGATGAAGGCTATCAAGAGATGTTTATATTGATGAGGATGTTAGTATTGTTCCTAAGGATGATGCCCATGAATTAATTGGACTAATACCCCAGTTGGGAAAGGGTGAAAAAGGAATAGGTTGGGGAGGAATGATAATGAATAGACTCTGCTCTCAACCTAATTGTAAAGGAGGTTATAGGACGACAGCTGTAATTAAGAGTTCAAAAGTAATTTTTAAAAATGTACATCAAAGTAATTTCAGACTTAGAGGATAGTTGCAAAAATAATTAAACTACTTAGAGAACTCCAAACTAACATCCACCAACCAAATCTAACAAATTTTAATGTTTTGCTACATTCACAGAATCATTTCATTTATCTATCTATCTATCTATCTATCTATCTATCTATCTATCTATCTATCTATCTATCCATCCATCCATTACGTATCTTTTTTCAGATTGGTATTATAACATTTATTAAAATAATGCTATGGGTTAGTAGAAACAGCAAAGAAACAAAGAATTAAAATGAAACCGATGTAAAATTCCAACTAAAACCCAAACATGTCTAATGTATTCATTCTTTAGCTAACTAAAAACCCATGAAAGACAAGACACCCCATATAATAAAGTACTACAAAACAAATGGCTGTTTTCAGTTATCAAAATCTCTATGTAGAGAAATAACAACTGAGTCCAACTCTGCTGCACTTGGGAGCTCAAACTCCAAAGTAGGGCGGATTTTTAGCTCATAGAACATCAAAGTAGGGCGGATTTTTAGCTCAGTGGATTTTTAGCTCATAGAACATCAAAGGGCATATCACCCCACACAGAGGGGTTTCTGAGAGCTCTGGAGACACCCAGGTCCGGTCCTATATAAGGGGGAATAGCCCCAGAGACTGATGCCTTATCATTGGACTCTATTTTGGAATCTGTGCTCCTGAGAGTGACAGAATTGGACTCAAATAAGTCCTCCCTGCACATGGTTCACCAGTCCCTTCTATTCAAACCTATATGTGATGCTGGAGTTTTTAGGTATACTTCCAGAGACTGGAGCCTCTGGACTACCTATATGCCAGGTGTGTGTGGAATCTTGGTGGAGCTGCAACTCCTACCCTACAGCTCAAAGGACTCATCCAAGTCACCTGGCGAGGAGACAATGATGGGCAACAGACATCCCAGGGAATGGAGAGGGCCTGCATCTGCACGCAGGATCATCACACCTACCATATCTATGGGATATTAGCCCTCTCTCACATGGAGGTGGAGTGGACATCACCATCCCAGTCCCCTCAGGACTGGGGGAAGAACTATGGACTAGAGTGGACTTAATGGTATTCTGTTGTACACATATGGTGATTCTAGCAATGGAAGAAATTATAACAGTGAGGTGGAGCCGGTGGCCACTGGACACTTTCGGGGCAGGGAGGGTATGTGCAGTTGAAATACAGGGGCTTTATCGGGACTTGGAGGTTGTCCTGAGTCCTGTTGTGGCAACGGATTTAGGCCATATTAAATCAGCACAAAACATTCAGAACTATGTGGAAGAGAATGCGGTCTACGATGTGAACTGTGGTCTATGGTTGATGGCAAGACCCCAGGATGTGTAAGTCCCTTGAGGGTGATGGGCCACACTTGTGGGAGACATTTGTGTGGGATGTGGTGGGAGGTGTGGGAGGTGGGGACCATGGGAATCCCTGTAGGTTCCGTGTAATATTTAGGTAATCTAAACACCTCTTAAAAAAAATATATATATATATATATATACATATATAACATTTTTGTAAGCAAATGCACATATATGCATATATATTTATATATCATTTTACAAATATTGGTATGTATTGTGAAAAATTTTATTTTTACCCACAATAAAAAATAAAAAAAATAAAAGAAAATGTGGATTTTGCATTTTTATCCTTTTCTCAATCAGGAAAATAATTCTTTTGGAATGTTATATAACATACATATAAAACAAAATAGAAAAATACATATAAACTTGTTACAATGGCTGTAAATACATTATCTTATATGTTATTCATAGACAATATGTTGGTTATGGCACATACATAGCATGAAACTACTACTAAGATGGTAAAGAATAAACAAAAATATATCAGCTATATGGTAACATACAAGCTATACTCCCTTCTACCCACTCTAAAAACTTATATAACAGTCAGAAAAATATGTCTTAAAAACTGCATATTTTAATAAGAAATAAATTCAATACAGAATACTAATACTGAGAACAAAGGCATTTAGAGATTTCAAAAGCCATGCCTTTTTTCTCAGTTGTTCCAAAATTTTGTCAACTACATTTTCAAATGTTTTTTCAGAGTCAATATTACTCATAAATGTCATACATTTATTTCACATATTTACTTTCTCCCAATAAAAGACCTTTGATAAAACATCTAAAATGCCCAGGTATAACATAGTTTAGATGAAACAGGAACAAATTCTGGTTTTGTTTTTAACAACTATCACTTGAAATGCTTGAGTGTTGCAAATTTATTCAACCAACCAATCTAAATAAAAATGGCATGGCATTTTTGGGACATTGGAACTGTCCTGTGTGACACTGCAATGATGGATAGAGGCCATTATTCATTTTGTTATAACCTATACAATTGTGTGTGGCAGAGTGTAAAC
>JAKSZT010038955.1:1388254-1436018 GCA_026826555.1 Tolypeutes matacus | reverse complement strand
AATTCTTATGCATATTTACATATGTGCATTTTTAAACCCTTGTCATGCACACACTGCCACATATAAACTTGCAATAATACATTTTATACACACCTATATTCACAAATATTGACATTCACATACAAAGATACAGTCAAACACTCTTATACACAAATTTGCATTCAACATACTCACAATCACATATGTAATCACACTATCACATCCACACTCAAATTCCCATCTGCACTCAGAACACAGCTTCATTCCTAATCTCATACTCTCATAAATATGATCTCATTCTTTCATATGCTCACACACAAATCATGAACATACTAACATTCAAATGGTCAAACATTTGATTAACAGTCTTATTGTAGATTTGATGGGGCAATAACAAGATAGAAGGTAAGCGCTTCCACTTCAACAATAGTTATATCAATCTAAGTAAAGCAGCAGCTTTGGAATACTTCCAAGTGCAATAAGTAAGGTTTTCTAACATTTGAAAATTTATCAGGGATTTTTAAAATGCCATGCCTCTGGAATAGGCAAAATTGAATTAGCCGATTCTGATTTCATGTGGAAGAAGCTCGACTATCAGAAATTCTTGTCCTGTTTTACTGTCATCATGAAAATGAGAGACATGTGCTTTGACCATGTTTGCTGAAGTGCTGAGAAGGATACCAAGAAACAGGCCCTAGGACACATATTTTAGAATTCCCACCATTGGCATTTTGTTAGTTAAGTATTATCTGACCTATGCACTCCTCTGAACTTTATAAATCACCAATAGAATCCACAAGGTTTAGTGTTCTGTGCCCAGACTCCAACGAATTTAAAAATTAACAACTAAAGTGTGTTATATTCACATCTTCTTGAAAACATAAATAGAATTTAAGCTTAGATTAGATGTTGAATAAAAGACAATAAATTATCTGCATGATGCTTTGGAAAACAGAATCCAGCATTCTCCACAAAGGGAAAAAGAAATTGAAAACAAAGAGAAAACACGAAGAAATGAGTACAAAAACAGTATGAAACGACTTTTGGGAAAACAAATAAAACTTACAGAATAAGAGTAAGAGGGGATGATCAGAAACAAAATTTAAAGTTGTAAGTCATGACAACTCCAGAAGACTGAGGAAACACACAAGTCAAAACAATCAAAAGTCAGACATCCCAAGAAAGAAAACATTGAAAACCCCACAAATAAACATTAGAGTAAATTTACAGAAGCCCACATTTCTGTGCAATTTGAGTTTTCTGGATGAATTCTGAAGACCCAAAATTTAGAACAGTACAAATGAATTATGGACAAATAAACTTGCTACCAAGTCCATAGTTTCATATTTGTGAAATGGAGGAATCATTGATATTTCATATAATTAGTGTGCATTGGTGAAAATGAAATAACATAATGAGTATAAGCACTTAGCCCACCATATCGCATAATAAGGAATCAATTTTCCTGAATGCTTTCCTTGAGACTCAACTACTCCAAAACACTCATATCTGCTCTGGGTACTGTCTTCTCTGAAGGCAACCAGCCCCAGAACTTGCCCTGCTTAATATGTTCATCTAAGACTGATCTAAAAAATAATAATGATAATAATAATATTGAACAAAAATACTTACAAATTAGGGATGCTTATAGATCTAAGCATTGAATATTGAATATAGTGATATGCAGAGAATATTCAGTATTTATTTATTTTGCACTTCCTTAAGATTTTATATTACTGTGACAAACTGAAAGAACCACGGTTATTTGTGTTATTCATTCCATTTAGTTATGACATCTGCACTTTTTCTCTAAAATTGAAAATTCCTCTAACAGTTCCGTTAAGACCTGTTCCCAGCTCCATCTCCTGCAATTATATTAAGGACTGGTTCATGGAACACCATTTTCTCTCATAAAATCCCATGTAGGGGCGGCCATGGGGGGTGCAAGCAGAGGTGAGGGAGTGGCCTGAGGACGCAGGTGGCATGGCCTTGAGGCCTGGGTGGGGCGTGGCCACAGCCCGAGGGTGCATGTGTCCTGGGTACTGCAGATGATCAGCCGCTGCCTGCTGTTGAACCGGCCCAGGAGCACCAGGTGGGGGCAGTGGCGAGGTGGCAGCGCAGGACATGGAGCTTGAGGCACGCAGGCGCAGCCGCGACTTCCAGGCGCAGCTGGCCAGGAGTGGCGCACTCTGTGGTGCCTCTTCAAGATCCTCTTGCTGGGCACGGGGTAGATTGGCAAGTCCACCTTCCTCAAGCAGGTGCGCATCATCCACGGCAGCGAGTTTGACCAGAAGGCGCTGCTCAACTTCCCAGACACCATCTTCGACAACTTCCTCAAGCCATCAGATGCTACATCATGGACCTCTGGTTTTCCCCGCAGTGCCTAGCTCAGTGCTTTGTGCAGAACAAGCCTTGAGCAGGGCTCCACAGTTCTTGTCGGTGCACTAAACATGCTTGGTATTCTCTGGCAGTATTCTGAGAATGAAAAGCATGGGATATTCTTCATGGCCTTTGAGAAAAAGCAGGGCTGCCAAGGAGCCCACCACCTTTCAGCTCTAGGTACCTGCTCTGAGTGCTCTCTGGAGGGATTCTGGCATCATGGAAGTGTTCAGCTGGAGGAACGAGTTTCCACTGGGTTAATCCATTAAGTACTTCCTGGATAACTTGGACCAGATTGGACAGCTGAATTATTTTCCTAGTAATAAAGACATCCTGCTGGCCAGGGAAGCCACCAAGGGAATTGTGGAACACAAATTCATGGTAAAAATATCCCTTTTAAGAAAGTGGATGTGGGTGGCCAAAAATTTCAGCATGAGAAGAGTTCCAGTATTTTGATGGAATCACTTTGATCCTGTTTATGGTCTCCTCTAGTGAATAGGACCAAGTCTTCAAGGAGAACAGGTACCCAACCAGCTGATGGAATCCATGAAACTTTGTGACCATCATAAACAGCAAGCTCTTCAAAGTTTTCATAATCCTGTTCCTCAACAAGATGGATGTCCTGGTAGAGAAGGTGAAGATGCGCAGCATCAAGAAGCACTTCCCGGATTTCAAGGGTGATCCCCACAGGCTGGAGAATGTACAGTGCTACTTAGTCCAGTATTTTGAAAAAGATGAAACCACAGTAAGCCATTCTTCCACCTCTTTAAGACTGTCAAGGACATGGAGAATATCTGCTTTGTGTTTCATTTTGTGAAGGACACAATCCTGCAAGAAAATTTGAAAGATATTATGTTGCAGTGAAAGAAAAAAACTTTCTTACTTTTGTCATCCTAAGCAGCCTCAGTGGCTATTGGTCAGATTTCCTGGGTGCAGATATATGGCCCTTCAGCGTGTCCCTGGGAACTGTGCCAGTGGCTGCCTGGCTCTGGGGTGCTGGAAAGCCAGTCAGCCAGAAAAGCTCTATGCAGAAGGAAACAGAAACTGGTGTTAGCTACTGAATCCTGGGGACTAGCAAAACTACTGAAAGCCAAGAGGTCACTTTGGTATCAACTTGTAATACCTATTAACATAACTTTCCTTCTTTTTACATTACCTTTATTCCTTTTCTGACACAATTTAAATTAAAGCTTGCGTGTGTTCATGTCGACACTCTCTCTTTGGTAACATGAGCATGAAAACCAAATGGCCGTGCAGATGGCATCTCTAATTTGCAGGTCTTCAGTGAGACAAACTGACCTGAAAGAGTTGCCTAACAGCAGTTTGTAGGAGATTAAATGCATGCTGATGCTGCTAAGCTTGGGGAGCATAAGCCTAGCCACAACCCCCAGAATAAGGGTCTGAATGCCACCTCCCAAAGCTAATGCATTGTCTTTTTTTTTTTTTTTAAACAAATCTATTTTATTGGTACATATTAACAAAGTTAACAAAGCATACAATTCATTCAATGTGTACAACAATAGTATTTGGTATAATCTCATAGTTGTGCATTCATCATTTCAATCATTATTAGAGTATTTTCATTATTTCAACAATAATAGTAAACAAAAATTGACAAACAATAAACAAGAAAATTCCTCAACTCTCCATCTCTCTGTTTCCACTTCTTCTTTTTTTTTATTATATATATATATAAATATATTTTAAGAGGTGCTTAGATTACTGAAAATATTACACAGAACCCCCTGGGATTCCCATGTTGCCCACCCCCCACACCTCCCGCCACATCCCACACAAACGTCTCCCACAAATGTGGCCCACCACCCTCAATGGACTTACACATCCTGGGGCCTTGCCACCAATCCTAGACCACAGTTCACATCGTAGACTACACTCTCTCCCACACAGTTCTGAGTGGTGTGTGCTGATTTAAAATGGCCTACATCCGTTGCCACAATGGTACTCAGGACAACCTCCAAATCCCAAAGAAGCCCCTGCATTTCAACTACTCATCCCCTCCCTGCCCCAAAAGTGTCAAGTGGTCACTGGCTCCACCTCATTGTTATAATTTCTTCCATTGCTAGAATCACCATATCTGTACAACAGAATACCATCAAGTCCACTCTAGTCCATAGTTCTTCCCCCAATCCTGAGGGGACTGGGATGGTGATGTCCACTCCACCTCCAAGTGAGAGAGGGCTTATATCCCATGGATATGGTGGGTGGGATGATCCTGCCTGCAGATACAGGCCCTCTCCATTCCCTAGGCTGGATGTTGCCCATCATTGTCTCCTCGCCAGGTGACTTGGATGAGTCCATTGAGCTTTAGGGTAGGATTTGCAGCTCCACCGAAATTCCACGTACACCTGGCACATGGGTAGGCCAGAGGCTCCAGTCCCTGGAAGTATACCTGAAAACCCCAGCATCACATATAGGTTTGAATAGAAGGGACTGATGAACCATGTGCAGGGAGGACTTATTTGAGTCTAATTAATTCTGTCACTCTCAGGAGCACAGATTCCAAAATAGAGCCCACTGATAAGGCATCATTCTCTGGGGCTATCCCCCCTTATATAGTACCTGGGTGTCTCCAGAGCTCTCAGGAGCCCCTCTGTGTGGGGCGATAGGCACTTTGACATTCTATGAGCTCCTACTGAGGTGTGTGTAAGAGTTACCTCTGGAATGACCTCCCGACTCTCTTTGAAGTCGCTTAGCCACTTGAACTCATTTGTCTTTACCTTTTCCCCCTTTTATTCAAGGTCTTTTTCCAGTTGTGTTGCCAGTTGGCACTTGGTATTAATCCCTCGTTGCCAGGGAGGCTCATCCCCGGGTGTCATGTCCCACGCTGGGGGAAAGGTAATGCAATCATATGCTGAGTTTGGCTTAGAGAGAGGCCACATTTGAGCAACAAGGAGGCTCTTAGGTGACAACCCTTAGGCACCCCACAACTGCAGGCTAAGTCTCATTTACAAGAGCAAAGACTCACAAGAGTAGTCATCAATAAAAAGAACACATCAGTGGGTCATCTTCTTTTGACAGACACTGTCCCTGTGCTCAGAGGACTATTGCTGCTCCCTTGGAGACTGTGGCAGAGCTCTCCAGGCTAGGAATTCAGATTCCCTCATTTATTGTGTGATTGTCCACCCAACGTGGCCATGCCCCATCTTTTGATCTTTAGAATGATTTTGTTTATCTTCATGTATACTTGGATGAACTAATTCCCATGAATCCCCCCTCCCAGACACCCCCCACCAATAATCCCCTGCAGTACCCATTGTAACCCTTCTGTGATCCAAATCCTCCATGAACATGTAGTCCATAAAATAATCAAATACATTTACTAGGAAAAAGAAACAACTATGATAAGCTTACATGCAAGAGACAAACATAAGGAAACTCAGGGGAAAAAAAAAAACAAAAACAAATAATCAAACGAACAAAAAATAAAACAGAACAAAATATAATTAGCGGATTGGGACATTCAAAAAAATGGGCAAAAAAGCAAAGGAAATACCTTTAAAAAAAAATATATATATATATATATTTATTCTTTTTTTTTCCCCTTTCGCTTTTCATTTTTTGGCCTTCCTTTTATCACTGTGTTATCGGATTTCCAGTGTGCCTTGACCTCTTCCCCCTCTCAATCCCCATTGTCTCCCAATTTTTCATTTAATTTTCAAAGAAGTTTTGGGTCACAGCAAAGTCACACATGGAGTGCCGGAGACTCCCAGATACCAAACCACCCCCCCCTTCCCCACCCCATATTAACCCCCCCATTTTTTTGGATGTTAGCATTGTTATAACTGTTATACAGAAAGCAAAATATAGCAACTAAACATTGTCTATGATTTACAGTATAGTTTACAATTTAGATGATAGTTTAATAATTTTGATGATATTTACCACAATGCATTGTCTTTTAAAACCCATGCCAATTTCTTGAGAGACACAAGTCTCAGTATATTAGATTGAGCCAAGTCACCATGCTCAAGGACTCTCCTTCAGGCTAGAGAATGTGATGGAAAATTTTGTTGATGGGGTCTTGCTTTAATGCTGGTGTCCCATGTGTAATCTTTCTTGCCTTGTAGAATTGCCCAGAAGCACAACATGTGATGAAAATGGGTGGAAAGGGCATACTGCCAGTGACTGTTCCTCTCTGTGTGCACACAGTGGCATTTTTAACTGCTTTCTCCACCTCTCCCTCCCTTCCACTTTGCCTCCCTCCCTCCCTGTTAAAGACATTTAAGGCAAATAGCCTTGCAGATAACTTTTCTGTCCTGATGACCAGTCATCTTCTGACACATACTGTTGGCACATTTAGGGTTTCCTTCTTTTGGAAATGGTAGAGAACTTCATAAGCCTCTTCTTTAGTTTCTGAACATCTTCAAAATTACTAGTAAAGCTATTTCTAATGTCACAGCTGCTTGGTTGGTTTCCAACAGCTGATCTATTAGGAAGTCCACAAAGTTTGGAGGAGTTGGAGATTCTCCAAGTCACAAATATGCCACCCTTGGGCAGTTGGTTCTTGTTTTAGATCCCTTAAATCTGATTACTCCTGTGGTCTCCTCCTTCTATTAATGTATACACATTACAGGTAAACACTAACCCATACAGCTCTCATCTGAGTGAAATGGCTGTGACTGTTTATGTGAATTGGTAAATCTTAAGCTCAGTTAACTTCTCTGGTTATCTAGCAGGTGTCATTCACTGTGCTGAAAAATACATTACAATCCAAATTGGTACCTTCTGTGTATTACTTTATTAAAGTCTATCTGGTTGGGACTTATTGCAGCATTTAAAAAATAGTGAGATCCCTCTGTAAATGGCACCAGAAAGTTACTGCTGTTTACTAACATTCCCTGAGCCCCTGCTGTGAGGCCCCACTCCTCCTGCCACCGTGTCCACTTCACCTCCAACTTGGCTCACTTTTTTAAAATATTTTTTTTTTTATTTTTAAAAAGATAGGTTACATAAATGTTACACAAAAATTATAGGGATTCCCAAATACCCTATCTCCCAGACCTCCGACAACCTCCCACTTAAACATTTTTCATTAGTGTGGCACATGACCTGCAAGGGATATACACATCCTGGGGCTTGCAATTAAGCATGGACCACAGTTCACATTGTAAACCACACTCTCCCACACAGTTTTGAATGTTATGTGATGATATGAAATGGCCCATATCTGTCATTGCAATGTCACCAGGATAATCCCCATGTCCTGAAAAAGCCCCTGTATTACAACTGCTTTTCCATCTCTCTGCCCCCAAAGCATCCAGTGGCCACTGGCTCCACATTAATGTTGTAATTTCTTCCATTATCTGAATCACAATATGTCTATAATAGAATACCAGTAAGTCCACTCTAGTTCCTAGTCCTTCCCCCCATCCTGAGGAGTCTGGGATGGTGATGTCCACTCCACCTCCAAGTGAGAGGTGGCTTATATCTCATGGATAAGATAGATGGAATTATCCTGCCTGCAGCTGCTGACTCTCTCCATTCCCTGGGATGGCCATTGTCCAACATCATCTCCCCACCAAATATCCTGGGTGAACCCATTGAGCTGTAAAGTAGCAGTTGCAGCTCCACTGAGATTCCGGGCCCAGCTGGCACATGGACAGCCCAAAGACTCCAGTCTCTAGATATACACCTACAAACTCCAGCACCACATATAGGTTTGAATAGAAGGGACAGATGAACCATGTGCAGGGAAGACATATTTGAGTCCAACTCTGTCACTCTCAGGATCAGATTCCAAAGTAGGATCCATTGATAAGGCACAAAACTCTGGAGCTATACACCCTGACATAGGACCTGGGTGTCTCCAGAGCACTCGGGAGCCCATCTAATTGGGGTGATATCCACCTTGGAAGCCTATGAGATCCTACTGAGATGTGCCTAAACGTTACCTCTGGGATGACTTCCTGACTCTCTTAGAAGTCTCTTAGCCATAGGAACTTATTTGTCTTTCCTTTTCCCCCTTTTATTCAAGATCTTTTTCCAGTCATATTGCCAGTAGGCACTTGGTAGTAATCCCTCATTGTCAGAGAGGCTCATCCCCAGGAGTCATGTCCCATGCTGGGAGGAAGGAAATGCATTCATATGCTGAGTTTCACTTAGAGAAAGGCCACATTTGAGCAACAAGGAGGCACTCAGGTGGCAACCCTTAGGCAACCCATAACAATAGGCTAAGCCTCAATTTCAAGAGCATAGACTTGTAAGACTAGCCATCAATGACAAGAGCCCATCAATGGATCATCCTCCTTTGCCAGACACTGCCCCTGCACTTGGGGGACTGTTGCTGCTCCCTTGAAGAATGTAGCAGAGCTCTCCAAGATGGGAATTCAGTATTCTTTCATTTATTGAGTGATTCTCCACCCACTGTGACCATGCCCTGTGAACATTTGAAGGATTTTATATAGGCTGTTTGTATGTTCAGGTGAACTTCCTCCCATACACCCCCCATCCCTGACACCCTTGCCAATGATCCTTTCCCACCCCTTTTCCTCACCCCATATTAAAACCTTTTTGTATGTGGATGGTTGCATTGTTATAACTGTTATACAGATAGTGAGACATAGCTACTAAACATTGTCAATGGTTTATTGTATGGTTTACATTTTAGACCATACACTTTTATAAATTTTGATGATATTTACCATGTATTGTATACATCACTGTAAAGTAATGAAAAACATTTCCACTGACTACTATAAAACCTCTCTTTGATCTATTCTGTTCTTCCCTCCCCATCCACTTGGGGGCCACGATGACCCCCTGGCTTGACTCACTGAATGACAAGATTCATAGTTACATGCAAGAAGAGGTCTTGACCCACTGGTTTGTCCTCCCCTATTAAGAACCACACTTGCTCTTAAGAGATGCCCACCTATTTCTGAGTGAATCAGTTCTCCCAAAGATAGGAGTCCATCTCCTTCCTACTCATTGTGTGGGTCTCCACCCACTGATACAACACATTATGACAGGGTTAACACTCACACACTCCCTAAAAGCCTGCTCCAGATGAACCCTATCCCAAATTTCCCCCGCACCAACACCCTAAACCAGTGACCCTTCCTTATCATATTGCCATAAGAGCATTCCCACCTTTGTTATTTCAACCTCATACCCACAAATCCCAAGTGTTCACCTGGTGCCTCTCCCGTCTCTCCCCCCACTATCTTGGGTATTATAACCCACCCTTCCCAATCTACCCATCTGTCAACCCCACATCACCAAACCCAACAATATCACTACCCACCTGTCCTATCTCTTCAATACGCAACTACACTCTATCATGAATGAGTGAGATGATTACATAGTGGATTTTTCATAACAAATTTTCTTACTTAAATAATTCCATCTCTGCCTAAGATCTTTGTACTTGTTTTTTGTTTGTTTGTTTGTTTGTTTGTTTGTTTGTTTGTTTTTTGGTTGGTTTTTAACTTTTAATTTTTTTCTTGAATATCTCAAGTACCTTGACAAAGGAATACTTGTGTTTTAAATGTAAAACTCATTATTAAACTTGAAAGAGTTATTAATCTGAACCATCTTTTAATTAACTAGTTGTATGGAAAATACTTATGTTAATCATCTAGAAAGTCATTTAATTGTCTTCATAACTCATGTATTCTTTTATTTAAGTGATTGTACATGGACAATATACAGAATTTTGTTTCTCTCAGTTTTATTCCCTTTAACTAAAGTATTGATTCTGTTCACAAGAGAGAAAAATATAATTAAGATTATGGTGACATTCCATGGGACTTTTGCCTATTGAATTACTGTTCTAA
Organism: Tolypeutes matacus; assembly: GCA_026826555.1. Lineage (NCBI taxonomy): Eukaryota > Metazoa > Chordata > Mammalia > Cingulata > Chlamyphoridae > Tolypeutes > Tolypeutes matacus. The sequence goes on along the minus strand of JAKSZT010038955.1, from coordinate 1,425,864 downwards.
TCAAATTTTCTCTCCAATCTCTTTTACTTTAATTTTGGTAACTCAATTATTATGTTAGAGATTCTGGTGAAGTAATGGGAAGCAGGCCACCTCCACTCAATGATTGCTTTTCCTTACTGTGGCTTTGAGCCTTTGGGTTTCAAGAAGAGAAAGAAAAATTAGAGACCACACTCTTAGATATCGATGGAAAATGACACTTTTTCCTCTGATTACTGAATGATCTTGTCCAACATGCAACATCTATCCTTTGTCCCACCAAAGACTGAGAATGCTGCCAACCAGCTATTTCCACCATGGCCTTTCTAGAAAACCTGCTCCTGTATCCCTGACATTCAAACTCTGATTTTTTAGTATTTCCATTTGTCTCTACATTCCAATTCTCACTAACTCAACTAAAAATATTTTCCAAGTATTTTTACATGGTTCATTACTTCAAGTTTCTGTTCTAGTCCAGTGGTGAAAACCATATGAAGAGTAATGAACCATGATTTGAATGCTATAAGGTGGTACTTATCCAGGAAAAATGTTAGTCAAGAATTTAGTCTCTTATTAGAAGTGAAAATCTATATCCCCATCCTATTCTAATCCCTTGGAGCACTGCTCCTAAACTAGTTGAATATTCAAAAGCATTTTCTTGACATGTGCACCTAGCATCATGTCCATTGAATAAACAGATGTTAAATATTTTATTTTTTGGAAACTAAAGAATAAAGGTAGAGTATCATAAAATGTATTTTTTCAAGGGGGTGCATATATTTTAGGGGGATGATTCTTTCAGACTTTCCTTCTAAATTCTTTACTCATTTTCATTTGGGCTGTAGGATATTTTTTGTAGGCCCTGTTTTATTTTTATAATTCACTATTTAACATTAAAAGTTTATTGAAGTTTCCTCTCTTCTGGGGGAAATGATTGGTTTCCTTAGGACTGCCCTCAGTTCTAAGTTATGGACTTAGTGTTATGGCAGATTATGTCTGTATAGTAGAAATTGGAAAGCAGCATGGTATGTAGATCTAGGCCATGGCATTTAATGTTATACCTAGCTTCTAGGGTACATTTGACAGAACAAATCAGGAAATACATGGAAAGAAACTGGCTGCAGCCAGCATTTACTAGGTAGGATTTAAACTAAGGCAACACCACTTCCCATAGCGCCCATTCTGTTTATTCATAGCACTTCCTTCAATTTATCATTATATATTTTCAGATTATAGATTGGTAGCTTCCTAAAGACAAGGATCATAACTCTTTTGTGATCATCAATACACAGTGTTAATATAGTACTTAACACATAGTATGTGTAAAAGTAATGAATCTGTATTGAGTTAGCTCAATATTTCAAGGTTCTGATCAGAGGTTTTTTGTTTGGTGATTAAATTACAAAATGCAGATCTAGTTAAGGAAATTTATATTTCTAGCATAGAAAATAGAACAAGTTTTAAGTAATTAAAAAATCAAATTAATTCAAAATTATTTGGATAAATAAAATTAAACCAGGGTGAGAATAACTTATATACACTATAGGGTAAGGGATATTTGCATAAGATGGAGAAGAGTGACAGTAAGGGAACAAGTAATAGGGTCAAGAAAGAGGCTTTTTGTTTTGTGTTGTCTTTTACTTAGACTTGTATAAATTTTCTGTGCTGTGTAACAAATTACCACAAATTTAGGGGCTTATAGACAACATGCATGTTTATTGCCTCACAGTTTGCATAGTTAGGAGTCCAGCACAGCTTAAAGAGGTCCTCTGCTTAGGTCATCCTAAGATTGAAGTTGTGGTATCAGCCAGGCTGCCTTCTTTTCAGAGTTTAGGGTCCTCCTCAAGCTCATGTGTTTGTTGGAAGAATTCAGTGTCTGTGGTTGTAGGACTGAGTTTTGCAATTTCTTTCTGGCTGCCAGCAATTAGTGGCCCCCCATTTGGCCCTCTCACAACATGGCAGGTTACTTCTTCAAGGCCAGCAGAAGATTCTCTCTGACCTCAAGGATGGCCTCAGATAAAGAGTGCACCACCCAGGGCAATCTTTTTCTGATGAATTCTAAGTCACCTGATTAGGAATCTGTCAACTATATCTCTTTGCCATATAACATATTGTAAATATGGGAGTAGTATTCCATATTCCATCATATCCAAAGGTCCTACCCACATATGAGGAAGTGTACAAGGGCATCTGTCATTGAGGATAATCTTTAAACTCTGTCTACCACAGCCTTCATCACTGCATAGTAATTCTGCAGTCTAAACTTTACTTCTCTCTTTATTACAGTTGCTTGGAATATTCTTTCCTCTTCAGAGATTTATACTCTTTCAGTGTAATTAATAACTAGTGTCTAGTCTTAAACATTTGTAGTGTTAAGTTCTATTTTATAACAATTGGTTAGAATAATTGACAACACATAAGTCAATACAAATCTCAGTACTCATTCACCTTGAAGTCAACTTTCAAATTGAAATAGACTTTTAGAAGATAGTGGAGGGATTGCTCTACTGGGGATATGAAGATTCAAAGGAACAATTCTGCCTTCTAAGAGTTTGTAGCATAGAAACAAACTCATAGAATTGAGACTAAACCAATCAAATACTTGACTGAAAAAATACTTGAGACAAAGTAAAATTTGTAACATGGGAGAAAGTATAGTAATATTATAAATATATATTAAAAGAAGCTATTTATTAATGTAGAATCTCAACCTGAATTGGCACTTCTCAGACTCCATATGGCAGCATTTACCAGAAGATAGTAAAATTCATGATAATTTTGCATAATTAAAATTTACCTAGCACTGTCAACATTTTTTTTAAGTGTCCTTAAAATAACCCTGGTTAGGTAGGCAAACGTTGTCTCTTTGTTTCTCTGAGGAAACAAAGGTGCTACACATACTCAGTGTCCCTCAGTTAGTAAGCAGTAGACCCAGAATGAGAATCCAGAAATTGACTCTCTTCTCTGTGGGTTTTATTATTATTTCATAGCAGAAAATGGCTTGTTTTTTGAAATCATTGATGGGGGATGTAAAGGTGATAATTCAGAAATAGAAATCATCCTAGCAATTAAAAGAAAAACAACAACACTTTTAAGACTGATATCATTTTATTGGTAGATCTTGCAGCACAATCATTTTCTAATAAGGATGCCAACAAAAGTAGTCTCTCAGACCAATCTAAATATAAGCAATAGAAAATCATTTATATTTCTCTTTTCCCAAATAAGAAATAGAGTTCATAAACTGGTATAAGTTAGTATTAGAGTCATGAGAAATTCCAAAATGTAACCAAAGGTAGCTAATGATAGAATATATATATCTTGACAAGCATTTAGGGAATAATAATATCCATATATCCTCAAAAACAGAAGCTTTGTAGCATTTCTATACATATATAGTTTATATAGGAAATGAATGGGTTTAATGATTTTATATAATAAATATTATTTAATAAAAACATTATATTTTAATAACTTACAAGTCATTCTGTTAACCATCTCCATAATTTCAGTGTTTTCTTCATTTAATAAAATTTTATACTGTTAAATTTAAATTTAAATTTTCATACACTCACCTTTTAGAAAAATATATTTATTGACTTGGTCTTTCCTCAATGGATTACACATTTATATTATCAGAACCTGCCTATCTGGAGTTAATAGACAGAAATCTAATGGCATACATATTTAACAAGTGAATAAAGCCCCCCAAGGCTGTTCATAGGAATAAAAGAGCCTCATCAAAGTTTAGTTTTCTGTGTTACATGAGATTCTACCTAGAGTTATAACCATGAGTTATGTCTTACCAAACTGAAAACTCAAAAAGTACAATGGGATATTATTAAGCTATAAAAAGTCATAAAGTACAAATATATGATACAATTAGGATGTACTTGAAAATGTTATACTAAGTGAAGAAAGCCTGACACAAAAAATCGCACATTATATGATTCTATGTATATTAAATAGACCATAGAGGTAATTTCAGATTCAAGGAAGATGATTAGCTGTTGCCAGCATCTGGGAGAAGGAATTTTGGGACTGAAACCTTAATGGTATGGGGTTACTTTTTGGGATAATGAAAATATTTTGGAATTAAATAGAAATAATGGTTGTTCAACACTGTGAATTTACTAAATGCAATGAATTTTTTGCTGAAAAATGGATAATTACATGTTTTGTAAATTGTACTTCAATAAAAATTAAAAAAAAAAAAGGTCTAGGGTCAAAAACATCTCAATCCTTTCTGTTAGACCCTAAAAAATACTGGCCAGAGAACATTTACCTCGACACTTAAATGGCTCCATTATCAATATGTCCTTACTTTGTTAAGATTTAGTAAGATATTTTGGGCATATATATTTCTTACTTCCTTAGTAAAAGCATTTGTGGAACATAATAATTTTTGTGTGTGTATAATTATTAATGATTTGGCAATGATATTTTAACTGTGATTTTTAAAAAATTATTTGACATGTTCTAACTTGAAATAAGTCCTTCTATCCTGCCATACAAAAAAGGTAAATAACTGTTTTTAAAGAAAATTTCTTAATAAAGATAGTTTGCTTTAAATGTGTAAAGTTTATAGTACATAGTTATATCTCAATAAAGCTATATAAAAAGTTGTTTAAAAATGCATTCCTTCCCCCTCCAAAAAAAACATCATGGTTGTAGTGACTCCAGAGTAGTTGAATCACCAATCATCACATATGTCACAAAAATCTTATCGTACTGAAAAATTCTAATTGTTCCATAATGATTCAGTGAAACCCAAAATTATGTGTAACTACTCACACAGACAAAAACTCATTGATAAAAGACTGGAATCTTGATCTAATAAGACTGAACGAAAATAGCATACTCTCTTTCTCCTTAACACTACTGCTGGGTTAGTAAATTGCAGGTATTATAATTGAAAAGTAGAGTCACTGTAAGTTGAGGTGTACTTCCAAGAAATTATTCTTAATTGAATAATGTTCTCAGGTTTGGGGTAATTTATGGATCATGATGTCCCAACTATTTCAAGGAAGTCCTATATAAATTTTTGGAAATTTAGCTAACATTTGTTGACTCTTACTTTGTGCTATACAGAGTTTTTATTTACCTGGAAAATAACTGTTAGCCAAGAACCATTTATTCAACTGAAGAAACTTGAGTGACACTTTTTTTTTTGAAGTACAGGGGCCAGGTATTGAACTTGCATATGGGAAGCTGGTGCTCAAACACTAAGTCACATAGGCTTCCCTGAGTTGGATTTTTGTTTGTTTTGCTTGTTGTTTGTTTCTGTTTTTTCAAGAGGCACCAGGAACCAAACCTATGTAGGAGCTGGGCGATCAACCTTTTGAGTCACATCTACTCCCAAGTGACAGTTTTTGAAGCTTCTAAAAATTTTAACAGTGTATTATTTAGAGGATTCTGCACTGTTTGGGGGCTTTAGAGTTGCTAGAAAGGAACTGAACAGATTGTGCACTGGTGAGAGAATGAAACTTTCTCATAGATAGAAGGGAAGTAAAGATAAAAGGCAAATGGAAGTAACACCTAGAGTTGAAAACAGGCTGATTTATTAAAGAACAAGAAAAAAAAATAAAGCTGAAATCCACTATATAAAAATAAGGCATAAATATCCATTGCAGATGATGTGCCACACTAATGAAAGATGTTTATGTGAGATGTTATAGGAGGTATGGGAGGTGGAGATCATGGGAATCCCTGTAATTTTTGTGTAACATTTATGTAATCTAAGCATCTTTAAAAATATATATGAAAAAAAAAATAGCCTGGGCATTTATATTACATCTGAAAATGTATAATATATGTCTGAGAAACATGTAGATATCTTTCTTCCATTTTAATCATTATTTAATTTGTTCCATATTTAATGCTTACTTTTAAATGTTTCTCATTTTTAGATCTATATTTCCTCTTAATAAAAACAATAATTTTAACAAGCTCATAAAAAAAAGACATGTGATCATGTAAAAAAAAAAAAACTTAAATGGATCTGTGAGTGGAAGATAAAACATTTTAACGAACTTAGGACAATCGAGGCTCCACTCTATAGTTTAAAGGTAATATGGAATACAGCATTTAGTAACAGTGTTGCTCATTATGTGGGCTACCTAATGCTGATTGATTCTATCATAATTGCATCTGTTATAAATGATATTTGAATGGGTATGGGGATGAAGCCTGCAATCCCTGTACTACTCAACTCTATTTAAAATTCCTTTTGTATGCAGAAGATGCAGAAATTTTTAAATAGTTCTCAGAGTCTCAGAGGAACATATAATCACCCACCCAGATCCTTTTATACTTGGTTGTAGAATGTTATTCATATAGCTTAGCAGCTGGTTTATTCTTTCTCTCCAATACAATTCTTTCATGATTTTTGTTGACTTCATATCCATGAAGATCACCCAAGCCCTTGGCCTCTCTATTCCTTGGTATCTTAATTATATTTACTAGTGCCATGATCATACCTCTGTTCAGAGTTTCCTAACAAAGGAAAGTACGACCAACTTTAGAGAGCATTTGATAATATATATGGTGACTTTTTTTATTTAAATATTTTATTTATTTATTTATTTATTTCTCCCCATCCCCTTGTTGTTTGCATTTGCTGTGTCTATTCATTATGTACTAGTCTTCCTTTTAGGACACAGCAGGAACCATCCCAGGAACTCACATGTGGGTGGGAGGCAACTAATCACTTGAACCACCTCTGCTTCCTCTTTTTTTGTGTCTATCATTATGTTTTCTTCCTTGTGTCTCTTGATGAGTCAGCTCACTGTACCAGCTCATTGTGTCAGCTCACTGTCTTACTTCTCTTCTTTAGGAGGCACTAGGAACTGAGCCTGGGACCACCCATGTGGTTGGCAGGAGCTCAGTCACTTGAGCCACATCTGCTTCCCTAAATGGTGCTTTCTGATGTCACACTGACAGGAGATTCTTCTGGAATTTAATGTCAGGAACCAGGAACTTTGAACATCCTTCATTGTGAGAGAGAGTCCCACATGGTTAACACATGTTTTCTCAAACCCTTAATCCCACACCCTTAGTTCCTTAATCTCAACTTCTTGTTTCAATGAGAAAAGAGAAACAACATAAAACTTTTCATCTTTCATTCATTACCAAACCTTCCAACCCATCTGAATCTATACTTATGTGCTGTACTTCCTATTACTAGAAATGTGCTCTGTTCCCAACTAAAGCTAATATTTCAATCTGTGCATTGGATTCAATCCTCTAATATTCTCTAGGACTTTGTCCATGTAATGTCAGCTCTACATCCTGCATCATCAATATCCTATCAATATTGGATCACTTTCTTCAGCAAAAAAAAAAACCCTCCTTCAGCAAAAAAGAAAAAAAAAATTAACCTCCTTTGACTCTGTATCTCCCTCCAACTACCAAACCATTCCTTTTTTCCCCTATGTATCAAAACTCTTTAAAAATGATAACTGTTCTCTTCCCTCTCACTTCCTTGTTTCCCATTCTATTTCAAAACTTATCTAGTTAGGCTTTCCAACTTTCTTCATCACTAAATCAGTTCTTTTCAATGTCAACAATAATCTCCATATTGCCCAGAAGTTATTTTATTTGAACTCTCAGGAGTGTTTGTTTTTGTTGATTACATCCTCCTCCATGAAACACTTTGTTTACTTTCTATGATAACACACTCTCCTGGGTTTTCTTATGTCAATCTAACTGCTATTTCTCTTTTTGTGGATCCTTTTCCTCTTTTTGAAAAACATCTAAATATTGGAGCCCCTAGGGTTCAATATTCATCCCTCTTCTTTTCAATGAATATCCTTATTTTCTAGGCAGTCTAGATATTGGTGTTCCAATACCACAATTTTTAATAAATGTCATTTACTGGCTTATGTCTTCCTAATAGATAAGTCTAGTACAAACCTCTTCCTGAAAGTATGGATTCATATATCTACCTCCTAAGTTTGATCTTCACTTTAATGTCTAGTAGTCAGCTCACACTCAAAATATTGAAAAATTAGGAAAATAATTTTACTTCTCTCAGCTTTACTTCCTTACAGTGTTCCCCATATTAGAATTTTTCACCACTCATCCAGATAATTGCCCCAGACCTGAAATCATCCTTGTCTCTTCTATTTCTCTCATATTGCATTTCTTTTTTTTTTTAAGATTTTATTTATTTATTCATTTATCCCCCCCTTGCTGCCTGTGTTCGCTGGGTCAGCCAACCACGCCGTGCGGGCGGGCCTGCCCCCACCAGGAGGCCCCGGGAACCGAACCCGGGGCCTCCCATATGGTAAACGGGAGCCCTACTGATTGAGCCACAGCCGCTTCCCATCATATTGCATTTCTAACCCTTCAGCAAACCTTGTTAGCTGTTATTTTAAAATGTGTCTGGAATTCTTCCACCTCTAACCACTGATACTCTCCTGATAGACCATATCATCATCACTTGCTTGTACTTCTTCATCAGTCTCCTAGCTAGTCTCCCTCTTTAACTCTTGCTCCACATGAAGGGTCAGAGCTGTGTACCCCAGGAAAGCATGTTCATATACTTAATCCATTCCCATGGATGTGAACCCATTGTAATAATTGTAATAAGTAGGACCTGTTGATGAGGCTACTTCAGTTAAGGTGTGGCCCAAATCAATCAGGATGGGTATTAATCCTATTACTGGAATTCTTTATAAGTGAAAAGAAAGATAGAAAGCCACTGAGGGAGTAACCAGAAGCTGAAAATCAGTGGAACCCAGAAGAAAAGAGAAAGGCCAGGAGAGGCCACCATGTGCATTGCCATTTACAGAAGATCATAGTCTTCTGCAAGAAAACATCACCTTGAGTCCTCCTAGCCTCAAAACTGTGAGTCACCACATTCTCATTGCTTAAATCAGCCCATTGCATGGTATTTGTTTTGGCAGCCCAAAACCTATACACTCTAGAACAGTCTTTTCTCCACCAGTAGGCCAGAACAATCCCTTTAAACATATTCCATAACTTGTTTGCTCATAGAACAGTCTTTTCTCCACCAGTAGGCCAGAACAATCCCTTTAAACATATTCCATAACTCGTTTGCTCAAAATTGCCCCATGACTGTTGATTACACAATAAATTAGAAAGTCTTCAACTGTCCTACAAAGACCTCCATGATCAGTCTTATTGCTACTTCTGTGACTTCATTTTCTTCTACATTTCATATCAATTATTCTACTATAACCATACTGTGTTACTTGCTGTACCTTAAACACAGCATGTCATCCTCTCACACAAGGTCTTTACCCTCTGCCTCCATATATATTCACATAGCTTATTCATTTCACTTCTTCAGGTCCCTTTGTTGAAATTGAGCCTGGTTAATCTTTAGAACATATGAAAGAACGGGAAACAAATTACTTAGTTAAATCAAAAGAATTATTGTCTTTAATGATTACTTCATTGTAATCAGGAGGAGTGAGTTGTTTGGAAGAGTTGTTTTTTTTTTTTTTGACTTGGTGGAATAATATATAGGATGTTGAATTCTAGATATTGATTGAAAAGACTGTAATATTAAATATATGTTAAAAACAATTAAAGGACCACACCAAAATCAGAAATAGAGTATTTAATTTTCAATTAGAGGAAAAGAAAAAGAATAAAGAAAGCTCCATCTATCCATTACAAGCCAGGAGGAAGGAAGAAAAGATGGAAGAAAGTAAATTAGAAGCATGGTAAAAAAATAAAAAAATAACAATATAAAATGACTAGAATAAATGCAAATATACCAATAATTACAATATTTATAATAAATTTGAAATATATATTTCTTTTAAAAAGGAAAAAGAAAGACTCACAGGAAAATAGACACCCTTAATCATAGTGCTTGAGAAGCTTAATATCCTGGGGCCAACTTGTAACAGCTTGTGAGAATGATATTACATATCTCTTACCAACTCCATGTCCATGTTGGTTGGTTGAAATTAGACACAGTAGGACATACCACAGAAATTGACAAACATTTCAAACCAGGCCCTTCTTTTTCACATAACTGAATATATGGCAGATAAAGGCTAACAAAATGAAGATATAGTAATGCTATTCTGAGACAAAATAGAATTAAAATCATAAATCATGAAGAAGGACAAAAGAATCCTGCATAGTTCTCAAAGAATAGAAAAAACTCTTTAAGTGCGTGACAAAAGGTTAAGCAAAATTTAAGGAAATATTTAAAAAGCTGATGAATCCACAGGTGTATTTATTTTCCTGTAGTATATTTAATATCCACTATCTTCAAAAATCAATAATTTAAGTAGAAAAGATGTAAGTCTACTTTCTTTTCAAACCCATGTGGAATATTCACAAAAACACCTTAAATCTTAAGACCCAAAGTTCAACAAGTCAAAAATGTAAAAATCATATAGGCCATCTACCGTGACTATGGTGTAATACAACTACAGTTTAACAAAATAGGTAGTCCAAAGCACTATCTGTTCACATATTCTAAACCCTTATATGTGGTTATGGTCAAGGAGAGAATAAAAGCCTAGTTCATGAACTGTTTCAAAATGAACAACTGTAAGAGTATGAAAATCTTTGGAATGCAGCCAAAACTTAACTTTGAACTGAAGATTCTAGGAAAGGAAAACAAACTCAAAGTATTAAGTGGCCTTAATAAAGATAAAAGGAAAAAATCAACAGAATATAAAATAAAAATGAATTGTTGCATGGGAATTCCACACACGTGTATGATTTCTTTTTAAGCTCATAATCTTTCTAATAAAAATATATTAAAATATAATAAAAATTCAAAATGAATTGAGAAATAAGAAAAAAGTTGCTATTTTTAAAAGATCAGTAAAAAAGAAAAATTGGTGATATGACTTTTTTAAAAGGAAAAAGTCCCATTTCATGGCACTAGGATTAAGTAAAAGGACATAGATATTTTAAAAATCATAAGAGAATAGCATGTAGAATCTTCTGTCCATAAACTGAAAAACCTCAACAAAATGAATGATATTCTAAGAAAATATAAATTATCAACACTGTTTATGTACAAAACAGGAAAATATTTGTATAGAATGCATATAATGAATATGTACTTAATGGAATACATTATAGGTGAGCTATAGCTACATAGATTTACATGACAAAAATCTCTGAAATATGATGAATGCAAAAAAAGCTATTAAATGATGTTTACACTATAGTACTATTATTTAAAATATGTAATACACCATGCAGTGTATTATATATGTTGTGTGTGTGTGTATATATATACAGTCATATATATATATATGTGTGTATATATATATAGTCATAGTATATAAGCATGAGAATGATAAACCCAGTTCAGGACAGTTGTGCAGGGCAAGAGAAGGATAGGAATAGAAGGGAATGGGTTTAGGAACGAGTACACAGGAATCTTAATCCATATGCATTAAAGCATTTTTCTTTAAAAATAAATATACACAAATGGCAAAATATTAGTATTTATTAGAACTCCATTGTGGAGGTAGGAATGTTCATGTTACTCTTTGAACTTATGTGTATGCTTGAAATATTTCATAATAATTTAAAAGATACACCAGTCCCACACAATTTTATATAAGACTTCAAGGAACAGGTAGTTTTCATGATATATAATCTTTATACAAACTTTCAAAATATAGAAAACTCTTACAAGTCATTTTATGATTTACATTAACCCTGAAACCAACATTACACAAAAATAGTGTGCAAGGAAAGAAAAGGCTAATTTTACTCATGAGCATAGAAGCAGAATTCCTAAATTAATGTCATCAAATAAAATCCACCATCATACTAAAAGAATCATAATTATAAAACAATAAAGGTTATTCCAGAAATGTTGGGGTTGCTAAACATCTGAAAATCTTTTATTTTAGTTGGCAAAATTGATAAATATAAATAGAAAACCTTTTGGATCTTCTCAATAGATGCAGAAAAAAATACTCTGAAATAAACCTTTCAAGAACTGCAAAATAATAACCTATAAAGAAGACAATAGTTAATGAAACACATGAACAGACCTGAATAAATGGAGAGAGATACACTACTTTTCTGAATGAGAAGAATCAATATTGTCAATATGATTGTTAATTCCAAAGTTAATCTATAATATCAGTGCAGTTTCAGATCCCAACAAGCGCATTCCAAAAAATAATTGAAAGAAAAAAGGTATGAAGATGCCCAAAAAAGAAATAAGGAGAAGAATGGATGAGCGAGGTGAATTTCCCTAAAAATCCTCAATATGTGCTGTAAAATTATTGCATATAAAACAGAATTATTGGTGTAGAAGTAGATGAATAGAGCATTGTAACAGAATAAGCAGTTCAGAAAGACTCATGTATATGGAAATTGAGACTATAACGTTTGCATTTCACATTTGAAATCAGTGTCAAGTTAAAGTAGTCAACAACAGCACTGGAGAAAATACTCTCCTTTTAGAAAATAATTATATGGTTAGATATATGTCTCATACAACCCACAAATATGAATTATAGATTGGTTGAAAATCCCAAGAATATAAAAGAAAACGATTAAAGCATTGCAAACATTTTTTTTTTTTTTTTTATAATCTTGGGGCAGGAATAAAAATCCATAGTCATAACATAAAATCTGAAATATATAAAGAGCATACCTAAAAACCATGTAAAAATATTAACTGTTGGAAAAAGATATTATTACCTTAGAAAACTAGGCACAGCCTGAGAGAACATTTGTACATATATAACACTTAAATGAAGTCTATCTCTTGTATTTTTTTATCTTTCTCTCAAGAATTCTTACAAATCAATGAAAAAAAAGACAAACACCTCAGTAGAAATAAGGGCAAATAAATATAATTCTCTGAAGAAGAAACAAAAATACCGAAGAAACATATTGAAAAAATGTTCAACCTCAGTAGGAATCCAGAGAAGCAATATAAGTAAAAGATAATATCTTGGCTGTTCAATATCAGATTGAAAAACTGGAAAAGATATATGAAGATGTATAAAATCCAAAACTGACAAGGACCTATGGAAATAAGTACTCTTACATGTTTTGAATGAGAGTGTAATCTAATACAACAATTTGGAGAGCAACATGGCAGTTTCTGCCATAACATAAAATGCATTTCTTTTTACAGCTGAGTAATATTCCATTGTGTGTATATACCATGATTTGTTTATCCATTCATCTGTTGATGGACATTTGAGTTATTTCCAGCTTTTGTCAATAGTGAGTAATGACACTGTGAACATTGGTGCACATATATATGTTTGTGTCCTTGCTTTCAATTCTTCTGAGTATACACCCAGCAGTGGGGTTGCTGGATCATATGGCAGTTCTATAGTTAGCTTCCTGAGGAAGCACCAAACTATCCTCCACAATGGCTGCACCATTCTACATCCCCACCAGCAGTGCTTAAGGGTTCTCATTCCTCCACATCCTCTCCAATGTTTGTAGTTCTGTTTTTTTAACAGCCACCAGTCTAAAGGGTGTAAGATATATTGTAGTTTTGATTTGCATTTCCCTAATAGCTAGTGATGTTGAGCATCTTTTCACGTGCTTTTTAGCCATTTGTATTTCTTCTTTGGAGAAGTGTCTATTCAAATAACTTGCCCACATTTTAAATGGGTATTTTGTCTTTATATTTTTGAGGTGTATGATTTCTTTATATATGCTGGGTATTAGGTCCCTATCAGATACATTGTTACCAAATATTTTCTCCCATTGAGTAGACTTTTCAGTTTCTTGATAAAGTCCTTTGAGGTGCAAAAGTTTTCAGTTTTGAGGAGGTCACATTTATCTATTTTTTATTTCATTGCCCATGTTTTAGGTGTAAGTTTCATTAAGCCATTTCCTAATAGAAGATCTTGTAGATGCTTCCCTACATTATCTTCCAAGATCTTTATGGTCTTTACTCTTATATTTAGATTTTCAATCCATTTAAAGTTAGTTTTTGTATAAGGTGTGAGATGGTGTTCTCCCATTCTTTTGGATATTGACATCCAGTTCTCCAAGCACCATTTGTTGAAAAGGCCATTCTCTCCCAGTTGAGTGAGCTTGGTGGCCTTGTCGAATATCAGTTGACTGTATATGTGAGGATCTATATCAGAATTCTCAATTCAATTCCATTAGTCAGTATGTCTACCCTTGTGCCAATACCATGCAGTGTTGACCACTGTAGCTTTGTAGCATGTTTTAATGTCAGGTAGTGTAATTCCTCTGATTTCATTTTTCTTTTTCAATATGTCTTTGGCTATTTGGGGCCTCTTGCCCTTCCAAATAAATTTCATAGTTAGTCTTTCCAAATCAGTAAAAACTGTTGTAGTAATTTTTATTGGGATTGCATTAAATCTGTAAATCAGTTTGGGTAGGATAGACATCGTAATGAAGTTTAGTCTCCCTATCCATGAACAGGGAAAATTCTTCCATTTATGTAGGTCTTTTTTAATTTCCTTTAACAGTGTTGTATAGTTTTCTGTTTAAAAGATATTTACATCTTTAGTTAGTTTAGTTGTAAATGGGATTTTTTTCTTGATTTCCCCCACAGATTGCTCATTATTAGGTGTACAGAAATGCTACTGATTTTCTACATTGATCTTATAACCTGCCACTTTACTGAACTCATTTATAATCTCTAGAAGCTTTGTTGTAGATTTCTCAGATCTTTCTCTGTGTAGGATAATGTCATCTGCAAATAGTGAAATTTTTACTTCTTTCTTTCCAATCTGGGTGACTTTTATATCTTTTTCTTGCCTAAGTGCTCAAGCAAGTACTTCTAACACAATGTTAAGTAAAAGCAGTGAAAGTAGACATACTTGTCTGGTTCCAGGAATTAGTCAGAAACTTTTTGGGATTTCAGCATTGAATATGAAGTTATCTATGGGTTTTTCATACATACCTTTTATCATGTTTTAGAAGTTTCCTTCTATTCCTATCTTTTGAAGTGTTTTTATTAGGAAAGGGTGCTGTATTTGGTCAAGTGCTTTTTCTGCATCTATAGAGATGACCATATGATATTTTTCTTTCAATCTGTTTATGTGGTGTATTACATTGATTGATGTTCTTATGTTGAACCATCGTTGCATACCAGGGATGAAATCCACTTGGTCGTGTTGTATATTTCATTTGATGTGTTGCTTAATACAATTAGCAATTTTTTGAGTATTTTAGCATCTAGGTTCATTAGAGGGATTGGTGTTTTTCTTTCTTGTGG
The DNA here is from genome assembly GCA_026826555.1 of Tolypeutes matacus. NCBI lineage: Eukaryota > Metazoa > Chordata > Mammalia > Cingulata > Chlamyphoridae > Tolypeutes > Tolypeutes matacus. Next base: position 1,410,701 of record JAKSZT010038955.1, on the reverse strand, counting down.
TGTCTTTCTCTGTCTTTGGTTTTAGGGTGATGTTGCCATCATTTCCTCTAAATTATCCCTCTTGTTGGTGTACAATTTTTCAAAGTATCCTCTTATGATACTTTCTATTCCTGTGGGGTCAGTGGTGATAGCCCCTTCCTCATTTCTGATTTTATGTATTTGCATCTTCTCTCCTTTTTTCTTCATTAGTCTAGCTAAAGGTTTGTCAATTTTATTAATCTCAAAAAAACTGTTTTTGTTTATGTTCTTTTCGTGCTTTCTTATTTTCAATTTCATTTAGCTTTGCTCTAATCTTTGTTATTTCCTTCTTTCTACTTTCTTTGGGGTTAGTTTGTTGTTCTTTTTCTAATTCCTCCAGGTATGCAGTTAGGTCTCTGATTTTAGCTCTTCTTTTTTAATGTAGGCATTTATAGCTCTGAATTTCCCTCTCAACATTTGCTGTATCCCATAAGTTTTGATATGTTGTTTTGTCATTTTTATTCATTTCAGGGTAGTTACTGATTTCTTTTGGAATTTCCTCCTTGACCCACTGATGGCCTAAGAGTGTGTGTTGTTTAACTTCCATATCTTTGTGTCCAATCTTCTTCTCTGCCCCCTGCTGGTTTCCAGCTTCATTCCATTGTGGTCAGAGAGATTGCTTTGTAAAATTTCAAGCTTTCTAAATTTATTAAGAGTTGTTTTATGACCTATAATGTGGTCTATCCTGGAGAATGAGCCGTGTGCCCTCAAGAAAAATGTATATCACTGTGTATTTGTTGTAATGTTGTGGGTATGTCTATTAGGTGTGGACCATCGAATGCATTATTCAAGATCTTTGTTTCATTTTTGTTTCTCTGTTGAGATATTCTATCTAATGATAAGAATGGTGTATTAAAGTCCCCCACTATAATTGTAGAGACACCTATTTCTCCATTTAGTTTTTTCAGTATTCGCCTCATGTATTTTCAGGTGCCCTGGTTTGGTACTTAAATATTTATGATTGTTCTTTCTTCTTGAGATATATGCACACCAATATTTGTAGCAACATTATTCATTATTGCCAATAGTTGGAAACCACCCAAATGCCCTTCCTTCAACAGATCAATGGATAAGCAAAATCTGGTATATACATACAATGAAATACTACTCAGCTAAGGAAGGAATGCAGTATTAACACGTGGAATAGCATGGATGAATTTTGAAGACCTTATGTTGAGTGAAGCAAGCAAGGGACTGAAGGACAAATATTACATGACCTCACTGATAGGAATTAAGTGTGCCCACTGAGATAGAGTCTGTAGGATAATTTTAAAGGAGACAGAAATGGAGAAGAAGGTTGTGAGCCAAAGCCCATATGAACAAAATCTCTGATAATTTCAAAGATTGTAGTTGTGCAGTGAATGAGAACAACACAGTGGTGTGGTAGTGCTATCAGGTTGGGCAGTAGTGGTTTGTGAAGGAGGTAGGTTGAGGAGAGTGGGTTGAACTGGTTGAAGGGTTGGGGGAGGTTGCAGGTGAACTCTGGGAATTTATGAGTATGTGGTTGAAACTACAATGTTGAGAATGTTCTTTTGGCAAATATGGCAGGGGAGGGTTACTGGTTTAGGGTGTTGGATATGGGGGCAAGTGGGACAGCACACACCCAGGAAGGCTTCTAGGGAGTGTGTGAGTGTTTATCCTGTCATGGTGTGGTGTATCAGTGGATGGAGAGTTAATGAGTGGGAAGTTATTGGAATCCTATGCTGGTGAGAACTGCTAGGTTCTCAAATAGAGGAGCAGGAGAACCTTGAGAGCATAAGCAGTGCCCAATAAGGCTGAACAGGCCTGTTTGCCAAGCCCTCAATGTTGTTGCATTTGAAGAATCTTGTTCTTCAAAGAGTGAAGCTTGATGGTTTCTGTGGGTCCTGAGGGAGGGGAAGGTGAAATAAAATAGATGGAAAATGGGGCATTTTGGGGGCAATGGAAGTGTTCTACATGTTCTTACAATGATGGATACAGGTCATGCTAAAATTTCACCAAAATTTATAAAAGTGTACAATCCAAAATGTAAAGCATAATGTAAATCATTGACCATGATTAGTGCAATGTTTCAGTATTTGACATCAGTTGTAACAAATGTACCATCCACATATAAAATGTTATTAATAGAGGAAAGGGGGAAAGGGGCAGGATGTTGGGTATATGGGAATCCCCTATATTCTGTACCTCACTTTTCTGTAACCTAAAGCTTCTTTGAAGACAAAATGAAAAAAAAAATAAGACACTGGGTAAATAAATGGAAGAGAATGTCACTGTACATAGAAGGCAACGGATCTTACTGTGATGAAAGATAATGTCAAAAATATTTGAATTATATATTTTTTAAATTATTTTTTATTACTCCAATTTCTTTAAAAATTATTTTACTTGTTATTTTTAAAACTGCCATTATTGTTTCATTTTCTTATTAATTGTATTTGGTTATTTCATTGGCTTCATTTTTGAGGAAATTTTGGATCGCAAAAGGGTTACAACTGTGGCAGGGGAGGATCATTGGTGCAGTGTTTCAGTGATGAGAGATTCATGGGAAGAGGTTCACCTGGGGCATACCTATAAGACATATGCATATGTTCAAGTGTTCATGGGGCATTGTCACAGTGTGTTGAGAGTTGCAAAATACCCAAGAGAATATCAAAGTCCCCTCCTGGGGAGCTCTGCCACATTCTCTAATGGGACAGCAAGAATCCCCCTAGTTCAGGGGCAGTGACTAGTGAAGAAGGATGGACAATTTACAGGCCCTTGATACTGATGACTGTACATATGAACCTTTACTTTTGAAACTGAAACTTAACCTCAAATTATACGGTTAAGAGTTACCTAAGAGTTACCTCCTGAGAGCTTCATTGTTGTTCAAATGTGGCCTCTCTCTAAGCCAAACTCAACATGTAAATGTACTATCTTCTCCTCAGTATGGGCCATGACTCTCAGGGGTGAGTCTCCTTGGCACTGAGGAATAGCTAACAAGTGCCAACTAACAATGCATCTGGAAAAAGGCCTTTACCAAAGGCAGAAGGGTAAAGACAAACGAGTTTACATGGCTATGACTCAAATAGTGGGGCTCTGGAGACAGCCACACTCTAGAGTCAGGGATGATAGCTCAGGAGTTTGATGCCTTGACAGTAGACCATTTTTTGGAATTTATTCTTCCCTGTTTGATAGAGTTGGACTCAGTTGTGGTTTCCCTGAACATGGCTTTTCTGACCCTTCTATTTGAACCTGTAATTTGTATTAGGGTTGATAGGTGTATGTCCAGGAGATTAAAATCTTTGGGATGTCCATGTGCCAGCTGGAACCTGAATCTCAATGGAGTTGCAACACCTACCCTCCAGTTCATTGGAGTCACCCAGGACAACCAACATAGAGATGATGATGGACAACTGCCATCCCAAGGAACTGAGAGAATCTACAGTTTGCAGGGAAGAGAGTCCCATCCATTTGCTCCATGGGATTGAAACCCCCTCTCAATTAGAGGAGGAGTGTTCATCACCATCCCATAATCCTTCACATTGAGGAAGGAAATATTGACTAGAATAGACTTATTGGTATTCTGTAGACTTATTGTGACTCTAACAGTGGAAGAAATTGTATCATTGATGTGGAGACAGTGGACACTGGAGATTCTAAGAGCAGGGAGAGGGAAAAACAGGTGTAATATTGGGAGCATTTTTGGGACTTGGGAATTGTCCTGAATGACATTACCATGATAGTTACAGGCCATTAAATATCTTGCCATTGCTACAAAAGTGTGCAAGAGAGAGTGTAAACTACAATGTAATGTATAATCCATGCTTAGTGGCAATGGTCCAAAATGTTTTCATCAATTGTAATGAATGTACCACACTAATGAAGGATGTTGTTACTGTGGGAAAATGTGGAAGGTGCAGGGAACAGGGCCTATGGGATTCCCCTATATTTTTACATAACATTTAGTAATCTAAATTTCTTTTTTTTTTATTAAAAATTTATTAAAACAACAAACAAACAAACAAAAAAACAAAGTGAGTTGGGATGTCATTCCAGAAGGTACACTTATGCACTTCTCAGCAGGATCTCATTGACTGCCAAAGTAAATATTTCCTCAAATAGCAGAGTTCCTGAGGGCTCTAGAGACCTCCAGACACTACAGGGAGGGTAGACAGTGCAGGAGTTTGATGTCCTGTGAGTGGGTCCTACTTGCGAATTTATGCTCCCCATTGTGACAGAGTTGGCTCAATTGTTTCCCTACACATGGCTCTTCTGCCCATTCTATTTGAACCTATATTTAGTACTAGAGTTGATAGGTGAATGTCCAAGAGACTTAAGTCTTTGGGCTGTCCATGTGCCATCTGGGGCCTGCATCTCAACAGAGTTGCAACACCTGTTCGCTAGTTCATTGGACTCATTCAAGACAATTAACAAGGAGATGATGATGGACAATGATCATCCTAAGGAACAGAGAGAGTCTGCAACTACAAGCAAGATTGTCCCATCCATCTGCCCCATGGGATATAAACCTCCTCTCAATTAAAGGTGCAGTGGGCATCACCATCCCACTATCTTCAGGACTGGAGAATGAATGGTGGAGTAGAGTAGACCTACTGTTATTCTACTATAGACTTATTATTATTCTATCAATGGAAGAATTCTTATCATTGATGTTGAGGCAGTGGCCAACTGAGGTTCTGAAGGGAGGGAGAGAGAAAAACAGGTGTAATATGTGGGCATTTTGGGGGCTTTGGAATTGTCCTGAGTGACATTGCTATGACAGATACAGGCCATTATATATCTTGTCATAACTTACAAAATTTTGTGGGAGAGAATATAAACTACAATGCAAACTATAATCCATGCTTAGTGGCAGTGCTCCAAAATGTGTTCATCAGTTGTAACAACTGTAGTACACTAATGAAGGTTATTGTTAATGTGGGAAATTGTGGGAGGGGTAGGTAGCCAGACATATGGGAATCCCGGTATTTTTATGTAACATTTATATAATGTAAGTATCTTTTAAAAAGACTGACTAAATTGATAAACCCCTAGCTAAACTGTACAAAGACAAAAGGGAAAAACACAATTACCAGTATCAAATGAAAGAAGGGATATCACTATTAATCTCACAAAGATTAAAAATAATAAGGAAGGGGAGCAAATAATGCTCAGGCAGTTGAGTGTCTGCTTCCCACCTGCTTTCTAAATGTGAGGTCCTGGGTTCAATTCTTGGTACCTCCTAAACCACCACCACAACAAAACAACAACAAGGAAACAAACAAACAAACAAAAAACCAACTCAGGGGAGCTGATGTGGCTCAGTGGTTGAAAGCTGGCTTCTCAAATACAAGGACCCAGTTTCAATCCCCGGCACCTGGAAAAAAAAAAAAAAAGAAAAAAAGAAAGAAAGAAAAGAAAAGAAAAAGGAATTGTTATCAGCAACTTTATGTCAATAAATTTAAAAATTTATATGAAGTGAAGAAATTCTTGAAAAGAACATTCTACTTTTCATATAGGGAAGTCACAGTCAAACACCACTAGGACCATGTAGCACAGATATAACCTAGGGTTTATTGGGGGAAAACTTACTGGTAGAGTAGTAAAATGCACACAGCTCCAGAGCTCCCTTTATTCCACAGCAAAAGCTAGGTATATATATTTAATATGCACCATGGTCAAGTTTCCAGCCAAGAGAGCCCTCCAAGCCCAGCCAGCTGGGTGTGGGACTGGGAACATACCAGGAGGGAAGAGGAGCCCCATCTCCACATAGTGACTGATACCAGGGGTCCTAGGTTGAGCACTGCATATCAGGAACACTGAAATCAGACAAAGACCTTGCTCTTTCTCAGCCCAACTCTGTGTAGTTTATTTCATGAGCAAGTTGAGATTACCCCAGGAATAAAAGGTTAAGATTAAAAAATCAATCAGTGTAATACAATTAATGTAACTATGGACTATAGTTAACAGCAGTGCTGTAATATTCTTGTATCAATGTCAAAGACATGCTGCATTAATGGTGGAGGGGGTTATGGAAGAGATATGTCAAGTGTGCACTGTGGATGATGGTTAGTGGTAATGGTCTGATGATGTTATCTCATAATCTGTAACAATTGTTCCACAACAGTGTGGTGTGTTGGTGAAGGGTTGTTGTAAGGGAATTCTGCACATGCACATAACTGTTTTGTAAGTTTACAAATTCTGTAATTAATGAAAATATATTTAAAAATCAATCAATGTAACTCATGTACTGTGATAATAAAAGGAGGTTTCAATAGATACTCACATGCACATACACATATTTCACAAAATTTAACATCCCTTCATGATAAGAAGCAAAAACAGCAGCAGCAACCATAACAAAGTCAGCAATTTAAGAATAGAAGGAAACTTTCTCAATCAAATAAGGGCATCTCTGCTATCCATGGCTATCACACATCATGGTGAAATATTAAACACTTTCCCCTTAAGACTGAGAACAAAGCAAAGTTGTTTACTAACCATTTCTACTTAACTTTGTACTGGACATCTTAGCCAATGCAGTAAGCCAAAGGAAAGGGGGGAAAAGATTTAAAGATGCTAAGGATCTTTGCAGATGACATGATTTTGACTATAATTGTAGATTTGTATCTATTTCTCCTTTCAGCTATAACAGTTTTTGCTTCACGTATTTTGTAGCTTTCTTATTTGGTCCATACACATTTAAGATCATAATGCTTGTCTTTCTGATGGATTGATCATTTTGTCATTATGTAATGTGCCTTTTGTCTCTATTAATTCTCTTTGCTCAGAAGTCTACCTTATCATGTTGATATAACCATTCCTATTCTGATTTGAGTAATGTTTCCATAGCATATTATTTTCCATCCTTTTACTTTCAACTTGCCTTGAATTTGACATGAACTTCTTATAATCAGCATATAGTTAGGTTGTTTGTTTAAATCCATTCTGCCAATCTCTCTCTTTTTATTAGTACATTTAGATAATTTACATTTAAGATAACTATTGGTATAACATTTAAGTCTGCTGTTTTATTACTTGAATTTTGTTTTCATCCTCTATTTCTCATTCCTCTGTGTCTCCTCTCTTGCCTTACTTTGGGTGTGTGATGGTTAAATTTACATGTCAACTTGAGTAGATTATGATGTCCAATTATTAGGTCAAGCAAGCACTAGACTGATTGTTAATGTGAGGATATTTTGTGGATTTAAATAATCAGTAAGTCGATTGCATCTATAATTGATTACATTTACAATCAATTTGAAGATCTTAGTGGGAGAACTGATGTTTTCAGCAGTCAGAAGGAAGAATATCCATTTCTACTTCAGCCAGCTAGCTTCTCCTGAGGGAATTCATTTAAAACCTTCATCAAAGTTCCCAGTTTGCAGCCGTCCCCTATAGGGATGGGAATTTGGACTTCCTGCCCCTATAGTCGAATGGGCCAATTCTTAAAATAAATCTTTAATATTAACATTATATAAATCCTTTTAGTTCTGTTTCCCTGGAGAATCCTAATACAGGTACCTGTATGTTTTTAAAGAGTATCTCTTTGTATAGATTTTTATTTTAGTGGCTACACTGGGTATTACAATATACATATGAGATTTATAACAATCTACTTCTATCAACACTTTATTTGTTTCAGAGATGTGAGAAAACCTCCCTTCCATTTAGATCCTTGTACTTTACTGCTTTTAAATATCATTTGTGGTGAATATAAGTTGGTTTTGTAATTTTTTCCTTATCTTTTACATTTCCTTAGACAATTTGTGTGTTTACAGAATCACGCAGAAATCACAGAGTTTCCATATAACCCCCTTCCCTATTATCACTTTGCATTAGACTCAGTTTTCCCTATTATCACTTTGCATTAGAAAGTTACTTTTGTTACAATTAATGAATTTATATTATAATTATACTATCAACTATAGTCTATCAATTATTGTTTACATTAAGATTCATTGTTTCTGTTGTATAGAGTTATAGTTTTGTTTTTGTTTTTGTTTTTTTTTCTTTCTCTAAAACAGTTATTATTTTTTTTATAAATGGAAGAACATATAAGTTTATATTTAGAGACAACACTCTATAATGCTTATTCTATATAATTTACCCTGTCATTTGAATAGAATTTTACTTATTTTCAAAATCTGCTTGTCCTTATAACATGGACAATGCAATTATAAGTATCCCAGATTTATAAATGAAGAAAAAGGAAAAGTAAATAACATGCTGTAGCTCATATTTGGGTTGGGGAAATTCAAAACAAGGTCTTCTGATTACTTGACTTTCATTCCAACTACTTCTCCAGCTTCTCTGATATTGTCAGCCCTTAATGGTAATCCCATGCATTGCATATGTTGTTTTTCCAAGACTTTCCTGTTCTTGGATTCCTTCATTTAAATCAGTGGTAACTGTGATGCCACTACACGTCAGGGCAGGGATTACCACCAATTCCTACAGCAATGAAGAACCTATTGCTCTCAGACTTGAGAGAGACTAAAATATAAAATTCTGTACTATGAATGTGCTTCCTAGGTTACTTCTGATATTAAATATCTTAACCTAGGATTTCCAGGAAAAGGAAATTGAGCAAACACTTATGAGCTAATAGAGTTATAGTTTTTAAAATATTTTGGTTCTTGGAACATATATACAACCTAAAACGGCCCCCTTTAACCACTTTCATGTACATAATTCAGTGGTGTTAACATTCACAGTGTTGTGCTACCATCACCACCATTCATTACCAAAATTTTCCATCACCCCAAATGGAAGCTTTATAGCAAATAGGCATGAACTCCCCACTCCTTACTCCACCTCAGCTCCTGGTAGGATATATTCTAGTTTCTGACACTATGAATTTGATTATTATAATTATTTCATATCAGTGAGATCATATAATATTTGTCCTTCTGCATCTGCCTTATTTCATTCCACATGATATCATCAAGGTTCATCCATGTTGTCATATGTATCAGAACTTCATTGCTTTTTATGACTGAAAAATATTACATTGCATGTATATACCACATTTTACTTCTCCATTTGTATTAGTCAGCTGAAGGGGTGCTGATGCAAAATACCAGAAATCTGTTGGATTTAATAAAGGGTATTTATTGGGGTAGAAGCTTACAGTTACCAAGTCATAAAGCATAAGTTACTTCCCACACCAAAGTCTGTTGCCAGGTGTTGGAGCAAGATGGCTGTCAACAACTGCAAGGGATCAGGTTTCCTCTTTCTTTTAAGGGTCCATGGTCCCAGCTTCTTCCTTTATCAGCTGTAGGCTGGGATAAGTCTCATCTCTCTCCCAGGGCTCATTTCTTTTCAGGCTCAGCTGCTCTGCTCTTTCCCCAAGGCCAGCTATAGACTCTCAGGCTAATGGCTCATCTCTCTTCCTGGGGCATCATGAAGCCTTCTTTCCTTCCTCACATATCTGCTTCTCTGTGTGTTTAGTTCCCAGGGTTCCAGCATTAAGAACTCCAACTAAGTCTTCTGCCTTGTCATTTTCTCTGTGAGTACCTGCCTACCAAGGGGGTGGGGACTCAACATCTTACTAATGTGGTCCAATCAAAGTCTTAATCATAATTTAATCAAGTAAGAGTGAAATCTCTGAATCTAATACAATATAATATGCCCAGAGGAACAGACCAGTTTATAAACAAATCCAATATCTATTTTTGGAATTCATAAACAATATAAAACTGCTATACTATTCCTCTATTGGACACTCAGGTTGTTTAAGTTTTGTTTCTGTCATAAAATGTGCTGTATAAGACTCATGAAGTATTTTATGCACCCATATTTCTACTTTTTAAAAATTGTTCCTTCTTGATCAAAATTCTTTCTTTAAATCATTTCCTTTTTTGTTTGAATAACTTCCTTTAGACAAACTTTAGGGTATGTCTACTAGTGTCAAAGACTTTGTTTTCCTTTTCCTGGGAATGTTTTTATTTCCCCTTCATTCCCAAGGGATAGTTTTGTTGGATATAGAATTCTTGGTTGACACTTCTCTTCTTTCATCACTTGAAAATGTTGTGCTACTTTTTTGTGGCCTCCACAGTTTTCAATGAAAAATCTGCTGTCATTTGAATTTTTTTTTCCCTGTAATTAATGAATTATTTCTGTCTGGATGCTTTCAATATTTCCTCATCTTTAGCTTTCAAAAGTTTAACTATGATGTGTCTTGACATTTGATTTCTTTGGATTTACTCTGTTTGGAGCATGCTCAACTACTTAGTTTTGTGTCTATCATCAAACATGGGACGTTTTCAGCCATTATTTCTTCAAATATTTTCACTCTCTTTCTCCCCTCCTTATGAGACCACAATGATACAAATGTAGCATATTTTGTTATTGTCCCACAAGTACCTGAGGTTCTGTCCAATATTTTTCAATATACTTTTTGTCATATGTTCAGATTTTGTGAATTCTATTACTGTGTCCTTGAGTTCACTAATTATATCCTCTGTCATCTCCACTCTGCTATTAAGCCCATCCAGGGAGTTTTCCTTTTTTTATTGCATTTTTCAGTTCTATAATATCCTTTGGTTCATTTTTTTACAACATCCATGCCTTTGCTGTGATCTTCAATTTTTCTATTCATTTCAACAGAATTTATAATTGATTACTGAATCTTTTTTGAGAATGGCTCTATTTAAGCCTTGTCAGATAATCCTAACATCTGGTTCTTCATGATGTTGATAAAAGTTGAGTTTCTTTTCTCATTTAAGTTGTGATTTTCTTGGTTCTTTGTATGACAGGTTGTACTCTGGACATTTTGTGTATTATGTTAGGAGACCCTTGAGTCCTGTTTTAATCATTTTTTTTAGCAGGCAGCCACCCTGTTTAGGTTTATCATGTGGGTATGTGGCCTGCTTATGTGGTTTCAATGGAAATTTAAATTTCAAAGGATTTGCAGTATTATTTTAGCCTTCTTGCTTTACCTGGTACAAAGAGGGTTCTTGAGTTAGCCCCTTGTGGCTATGTCCTCTTGCCAGTCTGCCTGCCTGCCCCATGCCTCTAGTCAGGGCAGGGGCTTTCCAAGCAAAGCCAGTACATTCTGCTTGGGGAAGGGGGTCTTAGACCTTCAGATCCCAAGGAGTAAAAGAGGCATCCCAGTTGGGGCCACTTGCATGACTGGGTCCTGATTGCTGGTTTTTGCACACATCTTGTTACACCTTGGCAGAAGAGAGCCTCAGGCCAAGCAAGGAAGAAGAGCACTTTCCCTGGACACTGTTTTTGGTAAACTCCTGATCACTTCCCATGCAGGTGAGTCAGGCTCATGATGTTGTCAGGGTTCTGGTACTATCAGAGGGATTAATCAGACCTGCCATCTGTTGCTAGGTTGGGGGTTGGGAAATGCTAGGTGTTTGTGCCCTTCCTCTGTTGGCTGGGGTTACACAAGAGGCCCTGCCACTGTATTGTTCCTCCAGTCCTGGGGTTATAAAACTTTTCTCCTTCTTTTAACCACATTTCAGAGTTCTCCTTTAGATTGTCTTCTGTATTATTTTCAAGGTTTCTAGCTATGTTTAACAGAGAGGACCAGGGAGAAACTGGTCTACACCATATTATCTGGACTGCAAATTCTTCCTGATAAATTTTAGCAATTTCCATTAAAAACATCCTCATGATCTTGGAATTCATTAATTTGGTCCCCATTGATAAGCTTGAAAAGAACAGTTTTAGGGAACCCACTCCAGTTGTAGCAGGGAACTGAATTATTGCTCCCATTCTTCTCTCTCTCTTCCCAGTAACAGGATCCTGTAGCCCCTGTCTTTGTTATGCCCCTCCATTGTTAGCAGTGTACATTTTCCTACCCCTTGACACTGGGCTGACACAGTGCTGGTAGGGACTGGCTTCTTTCCATCCAGACCAGATTACAGCTACAGCCTAAGCCCCAGTCCCACCACCAGCAGGGAAGAAGTTGGGTGGACCTGCACCACCTCTCTGGGAAACTGCAAGCCACCCACAAAAGCAGTGCCCATCCTACTCCAGTGGCACATGCCATCTCAGGAGCTATTCCATATCTAGGGTTAAAAGTTCCAGTTCCCATAAACAGGGAGGAAGAGACAGTTGGCTGCTGACTTCAACTACTGATTAGTGGACTCAGCTAGCTAAAGTAAATCCTAGGAACAGCTAGGGTTTGAGCCTGTCCAAGTCAGAAAGTGGCCGTTAGCTGCCATTTTGACTCCACCCCCAGCATTAGGGGAAGCCAGGCTGACTGAAAATCACAGTGAAGTGAGGGACTGTCATCTTTCCACCGAGGTCAGATTGCAGCCCTAGCCTAGACTACAGCCCCACCTCCAGCAGAAAGAAAGATGACAGGACTTGCACCAGACTCTCCAGGTAATAGCAGGTGCTTTCAGTAGGCACAGACTGAATAGTTTGTCACATGGGACTGCATGCCAGCACCCCAATATGATAGGAGATCAGCTGGGTTTCTTCAGCCTCTCCAGCCAACTGCAGGGGCTTTCCACCTGCACAAACCTGACCGTTGGGCACTTGTGGCTCCATCCCCATCCCCAAGACGACAAGAGGCAGATTGTATTTGCCCAGCCTGTCTGGATTCCTCCTGGTGCTTTTGGCCCAGACAGCCTAGACTAGTGGGTACTTGTGGATCCACCACCACACCACAATAGGAAAGGTGGGGTCTGGTATTTTCACAGCCTTTCCAGGCAACATCAGGCACTTACAGCCTGCAGGAACTGGACTATTGAACATCTATGGATACACCCACACTCTGAATAGGATAGAAGGGGTCTGGTGTCTGGACAACAGCAGGTACTTTCAGCCTACAGGGACTGAACTGTTGGGTATTTGTGGATCCACCCACACACCCCAATAGGAAAGGAGGAGGCTGATGTTTCCTCAGCCTCTCTGGGCAATGGCAGGTACCCTAGGCTTAAACCAACTGAAAAGTTAGGTACCCATAGATCCATCCCCATCACCCAATAAGCTAGGAGGAGACTGGTGTTTCCTCAGCCTCTCTGGGCAATGATGGATTCTTTTGGCCTACAAGGACCAAACTGTTAGGTGGTCTACCCCTAAAGGGCAGAAAGGACAGTTCTCCCTCAGCCTCTCAGGGCAACTGCAGGCATATTTGGCCCGCACATATTAGATTGTTGGGCACTCCAGAGGGTCCAACATCAACCCTGGCAGGGAGGTGATCTGGTGCTATGTCAGTTTACCTGGGCAATTGTGGTCATTTTGGGGCCTACACGTCATAGACTGCTGCCCACAAGGTAAGGGAGGAGAGTGTGTGAAGGTTCTTCTGTCTCTTTGGGCAACTACAGGCTGTCTTTTCCTGTACAATTTGGATTATTACACACAGCTGCAGCTCGTTCCCTTCCCCTGGCAGAGAAGAAAGTTAGGATCAGCTTCATCAATTCCTAGGGCAATGTGGGCAGCTTTAGCCTCCATAGCTTACAGCACCAACTACATCCTCAACTCCTACTACACAACCAGCAAGGGTGAAAAGACAAGAAAGCCCCAAACTAAAGGGAGAGACTGTACCCAAAATAAAGACATCTAGTAAGATACATGCAAAGGCAAAACAAAAAATTACAATCCATACCAAGAATCAGGAATATATGACCCTGTTAAAGGAACAAGAAAAGCCCTGCAGAAGATATAAAGGTGCTGAGACAACTAATCATAGATGCTTAAACAAATGTCCTTAATAAATTAAATGAGATGGCTAAAGAGATTAAGGATATTAAGAAGACACTGCATGAGGACAAAGAATTTGAAATCATAGAGAGAAATATAGCAGACCTTATCAGAATGAAAGGTGCAATAAATGAAATAAAAAATACACTGGAGGCATATAACAGCAGATATGAGGAGGGAGAAGAAAGGATCACTGAGCTTGAAAACATGGCTTCTGAAAGTGAATGTACAAAAGAACAGATGAAGAAAAAAATTTAAAAAATTGAACTGGGTCTCATTGAACTAAATGACAGTAAGAGATGTGCAAACATACATGTCATGAGTGTCCCAGAGGAGAGGAGAAGGGAAAAGGGGCAGAGGGAATATTTGCAGTAATAATGGAAGAAAATTTTCCAACCCTATTGAAAGGCACAGATATCCATGTCCAAGAAGCACAATGTACTCCCATCCAAATAAATCCAAATAAACCAACTCTGAGACACATACTAATCAGAATGTCAAATGCAAAAGACAAGGAAAGAATTCTGAGAGTAGCAAGAGAAAAGCAATTGTATTAGTCAGCCAAAGGGGTGCTAATGTAAAATACCAAATATGGGTTGGTTTTTATAAAGGGTATTTATTTGGAGCAGCAGTCCACGATACCAAGCCATAAAGCATTAAGTTTCTTCTCTCACCACAGTTCATTGTCACGTGTTAGAGCAAGACAGCTGCTGGAGTTTGCCAGGGTTCAGACTTCTGGGGTTCCTCTCTTCCCAGGGCTGCATTTCTCTCCGGGCTTAGCTCCTGTTTCCTCCACAAAGTCAGCTGTAGACGATCAGGTGAACGGCTGGCTTCTCTTCTCCTGGGGCCTTCTTTCCAACAGCAAAACTGCTTCTCAAAAGACTGCTTCAACTTTCCTTTGCCTTGCCTTTTATATTCAATTTCCAACCCACCAAGGGGTGGGGCTCAAAACCCTAATCCTAACCTAATCATGCCCAGATTAACAGATCAGTTTACAAGCATGATTCAATTATATTTTTGGAATTCATAATTACATCAAACTGCCACATTCCACCTTCTGAATTCCAAAAATACATTACAATATTTAAAAAAACTTAAATCAGTAACAATCCAAGTACAAAATCATATCAAAATCATTTTGAAGAAATACAGTTTGTCTTCAGGCAAAGTCCCATCTGCTATAGACCTCTGAATCTTGCAAAATCATTTAACTGCTTCCATACACAAATGGAAAGACAAAAGATAAACATTTTCAATATTATAAGGAGAAATTGGGATGTTAAACATGAGTCATGGATCCTCTACAGTTCAGTAAACTTGCAGGGCATCCTCCATTCAATTTCAAAGTCTGAGAGTCATTTTTAAGATGTTTTCTTTTCCTTGGGGCCACATGGGAACCCACCCTTTCCACAGGCTTGCCCAACGGCCATTTTCTTGGTTCCACCCTCATCAAGCATCTGGGTGTCGACCAAGCTCCAGACCTCACCCTCCAAGAGTGTTGGGGTGATTGCCACACCTTACCCAATCTTTGGGTTAGAGTCTTAGCCCCCCTAGTACAGTGAGGTGAAGATAACATTCCCCCTAACCTTTGGCATACAGGCTCAACCCTCTCAGAGCAATGGGCTGACCACCTGGCTTTCTTTAATCTATGGGGGACAGGTACACCCCTCTCAGACCAATGGGGTGTTGACCTTAACTGCCCTAATCTTTGAGGAATGTGCTCCAACCTCTCTGCACCCTGGGGTGGCAAAACTCTTTCTGCACATTGGGTGGGGACATCCACCTTCTTCAGCTCTTGGGGAAAACTCACCCTCTCTGCACCATGCTGCATCAAAACTTTCTCAGAACATCAGGTAGGAACATCCACCCTCTTCAACTGCAGGGGCAAACTCACCCTCTCTGTACACATGGGTGGGGCTCCTCTCTTGGCCCAAGGAGATGTCTTAAGTCCAGATCTCTGCTTCCATGGTTTTCTTCTTAAAGCTGATTCTCCTTCAATCGCTCCTTTCCATGTCCTCTTTTGTCCAAGCTGACAGTGGTTTTGTTCATACAGCTCTCTCAAAAACTTTGTTGGTTTAGCATGCAGGAAGCAAGGGTCCAAGCCATCACACAGTAAGACTTTCCACAAGTCTTTCCTAGATAACTGCATCTTCAATTCCGAGTTACGAGTTCCAAGTTTAGTAAAGTCTTCAAATAGGGCATTTTCATCTGGGAATTTGATTTCCACAAACTTGGAAGTTCCAGAATCAGTTTCTGTTTTCTTTGTGCCCAAATGTTCAGTCCTTAGTGTATTTCTCTCATCTAGTATCTTGCTATAAGCTGCAAGGAGAAGCCAAGCCACATTCTCTGAGTCTACCCCAGAAAGCTCCCCAGCCAAATGCTCTAGTTCGCCATTTTCAAACTCTGTCCTCCATACAACACCAGGAGTCAATCCTACCAAGTTCTCTGCAATTTCAAAACACAGATCGCCCCTCCCCCAGTTTCCAACAAAAGCCTCACCTTTTACTTCCAAGGCATCACAGAAAGTCTCCCTAGCGTCCACATTACCATCAACAGTCTCCTCAAAGTGGTCTAGGCCTTTTCCATCAAGCATCCCACAATCCCCCCCAAAAAATACCCCTTACCCATTTATAAAACTGTTCCAACATTTTGGTATATGCAAAAGCACTTTCCCACTCCTCGGCACCAAACTCTGTATTAGTCAGCCAAAGGGGTGCTAATGTAAAATACCAAAAATGGGTTGGTTTTTATAAAGGGTATTTATTTGGTGCAGAAGTCCACAGATACTAGGCCATAAAGTGTTAATTTTCTTCTCTCACCACAGTTCATTGTCACCTGTTAGAGCAAGACAGCTGCTGGCGTTTGCCAGGGTTCAGGCTTCTGGGGTTCCTCTCTTCCCAGGGCTGCATTTCTCTCCGGGCTTAGCTCCTGTTTCCTCCACAAAGTCAGCTGTAGACGATCAGGCAAACGGCTTGCTTCTCTTCTCCTGGGGCCTTCTTTCCAACATCAAAACTGCTTCTCAAAAGACTGCTTCAACTTTCCTTTGCCTTGCTTTATATATTCAATTCCCCACCCACCAAGGGGTGGGGCTCAACACCCTAATCCTAACCTAATCATGCCCAGATTAACAGATCAATTTACAAGCATGATTCAATTATATTTTTGGAATTCATAATTACATCAAACTGCCACAGCAATGCATAACATATAATAGATAACCAATATAAGGTTAAGTGCTGACTTCTCATCAGAAACCATGGACATAAGAAGGCATTTGTATGATATATTTAAGATACTGTGGTCTATGGTTAGTGGCAAGGCCCCAGGATGTTTAAGTCCATTGAGGGTGGTGGGCCACACTTGTGGGAGATGTTTGTGTTGGATGTGGTGGGAGGTGTGGGAGGTGGGCAACATGGGAATCCCAGTGGGTTCCGTGTAATATTTTGGGTACCTAAGCACCTCTTAAAATATATTTATATATATACATAAATAACATTTTTGTAAGCAAATGCACATATATGCATATACATTTATATATCATTTTGCAAATGTTGGTGTGTATTGTGAAAATTTTGATTTTTACCCACAATTAAAAAAAAAAAGATACTATGAGAAAAACTGCCAGTCAAGGATCTTATATCCAGCAAGATTGTCTTTCAAAAATGAGAGGGATTTTAATACACCATTATCACCATTAGACAGAACATCTTGACCAAAGGTCAATAAACAAAGACCATCAATAATAAGTCAGAGGATCTAGGCCAAATAGAAATATACAGGATATTACACCAAAATACAGCAGTATATGCATTCTTCTTGAGCACACATGCATCATTCTCCAGAATAGACCACATGCTAGATCACAGAACAACTCTCGACAAAGTCAGAAAGATTGAAGTTATATAAAGTAATTTCTCTGACCACAATGGAATTAAGCTGGAAATCAATAGAGTGCAAAGAACCAGAATAGGCACAAAGATATGGAAGTGAAACAACACATACTTAGAGAATCAGTGGGTCAAGGAGGAAGTTGGAAAAGAAATCAGTAACTACTTTGAAATGAATGAAAACGAGATCACAACTTTTCAAAACCTATGGGATGCAGCAAAAGCAGTGCTGAGAGGGAAATTTATAGCCATAAAGTCTTATATTAAAGAAAAGAAAGAACTAAAATTAAAAACCTAACAGCATGGTTACAGGACATCACACATTTTATCAAAACCTATAAAATTGTGCAGTGCAAACTATAAATCGTAATGGATAATATAGACCATGGTTAGTAGCAGTGTTTCAATATGTGTTCATCAATTGTAACAAATGCAATGCACTAGTGAAAGATGTTGTTAATGGGGGAAATTGTGGGAGGGGGTTGGGATAGGCTATATGGGAATGCCCTATATTTCCTATGTAACATTTTTGTAATCTAAATCTTCTTTAAAAATAAAGAAAAAATTACCTTACAGAAAAATTAGATAAAACAATGTAAAAATATTAATACTAACTGTAGCCAATATTTTACATTTGGTGTACTTTCCCCCAATCTACCCAGGTAAAGACACCCTATATTAGTATTATATACTTGTCATAGTTCATGAGAGAATGTTCTCATATTTGTTTTCTTAACCACAGTCCATCTTTCATCACAGGTTTGATTGTATTATACTCTTCCTGCTTTGCATAATCCATCTAAAGTTTTATACTCTGTGACTCTGACTCTCATATTCATCACAAAGTTGTGCTGTCATCACCTCAGTCAATTTTAGAACATTTTCATTATTTCAAAATGAAAAAATCCCTTACCTCCTAATACCCCATTGTCATCCCTTAGAATTGCCTTCTTTGCCATTGCTGCAAAAATATTACAATAATACTATTAATTATAATCCATATGTTACATCAGTTGTAATTTTCTTTTGTATCACCATATACTAAAATTTGTAAAGGGAGATCATTCTTATACTAATAACCACAATCTTCATCCACCACCAAAATAATTTTATACAGTCTCTACATATTCTCTAGCTTCCTTTCAATTGAAATATACACAGAGTACCCCCTTTCAGCCACAGTGAGTATAACTAAAAATGATTATCTCCTACCCTATTCAAACTGTGTTTTCTATTTCATTAACCCCTAGTAACTGTAACACTTTGTATTCCCAAGTTTTAAGGATCATGGCTTTGCCTCTTTGTGCTAGTTCTTTAAAGATTTAGTTGTGGAATTGTACTTTGGAGCAAATTACACCACCATCTTCATTGGCCTAACAAATAACAGATTTATTAGGCCACATCAATGGGAAATTCTCAAGGGCTCAGTTACTTCTCATCTCTCTGCTTTTTCATTAAGGTTGTTAGTGCTATCTCAAGCCAGTTTCTCGTGTGGTCATGGAAGAGGTATCAAATATTATTAAGGATGCTTATTTTTAGTTCCATTCCAGGGGAAGAAAGAGTGCTTCTGCCCCAGCATTTCAAACATGATGCCTGCAGTTCAGCCTGATTGGGCAAACTAAGACTACATGCCAGGAGATTGAAATGTAAAAAGCTTTGATCAGTCAGTCCATGGTGCTACACTTCTGGAAGCTCTGCATGAAATCAAAGTCAAGAATATGAAAACCTGTGTAGATCAGGAAAGAAGAACAAGAGTGGATAAAAAATATTATATGACAATTTTTCATTAAATGCAAAAGGAGATATACAGAGCATGGGTATAATATGTTAACATTTGTGCAAAAAAGTATGCTTGTATATGCATAGAGTATTTCTTCAAATAAGTTTAATTTCACACAAACATTCATTCATATAAGTAGGAAGGATCATAAAAGTACAAGAAAAAAGAATAATAAAAAGGTAACCAGAGTTCTAGAATTTGACATGTTACATATTTTCAAACAACTAGCTTAGGAAAGAGGATCCTAAAATATTATTATCAATACATTATTAACCTTTCTGCTGGTTTTGTTTTCCCACTATGAAAAATACTGTTTTTCAAGGTTCTTGGGGAAGTAAAACCATTAATCAAAAGTAAATAAAGTCATTATGCAAATAAGGTAATAATATATATGTGTTTGTATAAATCAGTTTGAAAATGTCACTCATCCTGAAAGAGTTTTTAAGCAATGACCAAAAGCTAATCTTTGGGAACTGCACAAGGTAACTTAAATGCATGGATATTTCTTTTCATATTGAATCTCAAAAATACCTAGGGCTTCTAAATCAATCACACTTTTAAAACTGAAAGGACCCCTGAAAATTTCTTTTTTAAAAAAATAGTTTATTTTTTCTGTCAGTATTATTTTTTGAAATATTGTTTTTACATTAGAGACATTATAGGTTTACAGAAAATTCTGGAAATTATACAATGTTCACATATACTTTAATATGCTTGATAATTTGTATTGGTGTGGTACTTTTTTTTACAATTGATGAAAGAATATTAAAATAGGACATAATTTATATAGCATTTCTTTCTTCCTATATACTACCCTATTATTAACACCTTGTATTAGTGTCATGCATTTGTTATAATTCATGAAAGAACATTCTTGTACTCTTAAGTATAGTCCACTGTTCACAGTCCCGATTTATCTTCCAACTTTCAATGTAGTAACACACATGAGCCAAAACTTCCTCTTTAAAACTCATTCACATTTATAATTCAGTGCTGTTAATTGCACTCACAATAATGTACTGCCAGTGCCACCATGTAGTTCCAAACCTTTATGAACAATCTAAATAGAAATTCTGTACAAATTAAGCATCACCTTTTCATTCCCTACAAAAATCTATCCCCTGGTACCCAATATTCTAGAATTTAACTCTATGAGTTTGCTTATTAATATCAATGAGATCATAGATTATTTTTCATTCTGTGTCTGGCTTATTACACACAGCATAATGTCCTCAAGGTTCATCCATTTGTCACACACATCAAGACTTCATTATGTTTTATGGCTGAATAATATTCCATTGTATGTATATGCCACATTTTGTTATCCATTCATTATTTGAAGGACACTTGGTTTGCTTCCATCTTTTGGGAATTGTGAATAATGCTGCTCTGAATATCAGGGTAAAATAAATGTTTGAGTCCCTGTTTTCAGCTATTCCATGTATATACCAGTTCCTGAAGAACCACCAAATTATCTTCCACATCATGTTATGTTACCACCAGCAACAAACGTGTTCCTATTTCTCCACATCCTCTCTAAAACTTATACTTTTCAGTTTTTTATTTAGAAGCCATTCTAGTAGGTGTGAAGTGATATTTCATTGGGGTTTTGATTTGCATTTCCATAATTGCTAGTGATGGTGATCATCTTTTACAGAAAAGGAAAAGCCAATTTTAAAATTTATTTGAAAAGTGTAAAGGGACCTAGATAGCCAAAACCATCTTGAAAAATAAGAATGACATTGGAGGACTCACACTTACTGACTTTAAATCATATTACAAAGCTAAAGAGGCCAAAAACAGCATCATAATGGCACAAGTACAAACATATTAACCAAGTGTTTTTAAATTTAAAGTTCAGAAATAGACCCTCAAACTGACGGCAAATTTATCTTGGAGAAGTATGCCAAGTCCATTCAATTGTGAGAAAATAGTCTCTTCAACAAATGGTGCTGGCAGAAATGAGTATCCATATTCAAAAGAATGAAACAGGACCTCTATCTAATACAGAAGTGAACTCAAAATATATCAAAGAACTAAATATAAGAGCCAGGACTATGAAATTCCTAGAAAATAAATATAGGGAAGCATCTTCAGGATTTTCTGCTAAGAAATGGTTTCATATACTTTCTACCCAAAATATATTCAATGGAAAAAAAAGGACCTTGTTTTAGTTTGCCAAGCAGTGACAATGCAAGTTACCAGAAATGTGTTGGCTGTTATAAAGGGTATTTATTTGGGGGTAAAAGCTTACAGTTCCATGTCTGAAAAGTCCAACTCAGGCCCCATAAGAGGTGCATTCTCATCCAAGACAACTGTCATGTGTTGAATAAAAATGGCAGGCTTTTGGAATTTTGATAGCAATTGTTTTGAATCTGTAAATAATTTTGGGTGGAACTGACATCTATACAATAGTTAGTCTTTCAATCCATGAGAACTGAGTGTCTTTCCATTCATTTAGGTATTCTTTGATTTCAATTAGCAATGTTTTGAAATTTTCTGTGTACCAGTCTTTGCATCCTGGTTAAATTTATTTCTATATATTTGACTATTTATTTGCTATGATAAATTGAATTTTGTTCTTGATTTCCCCCTCAGCTTGCTCTTTACTAGTGTTTAAAAACAATATTGCCTTGTATTAGTTTATCTTGAACCCCACTACTTTATTGCATTCAATTGTTTGATCTAGTAAATGTGTTGTCTATTTTTGGGGACTTTCTATATAAAGAATCATGTCCTCTGCAAATATAGTCAGGTTTACTTCTTTTCCAATTTAAGGACTTTTATTTATTTTTCTTGCCACATTGCTGTAGCTAGTACAATTTGAATAATAGTGGTGTCAGTGGACATCCTTGTCTTGTTCCAGATCTTACAGGGAAATCTTTCATTTTTTTAACCATTGAGTATGATGTTAGCTGTGTTTTTTCATATATGCCCCTTATTGTGTTGAGTTTTCCTTCTATTCCTATTTACTAAGTGTTTGTATAAAGAAACAATGCTGAATTATGTCAAATGCTTTTTCTGCATCAATTGAGATCATCATTTGGGTTTTTCCCTTTTTTTTTTTTTTTTTTTTTTTTGTGGGGTGTATTATTTTAAATTGAGTTTCTTATGTTGAAAGACCCTTGCA
>JAKSZT010038955.1:1274150-1288254 GCA_026826555.1 Tolypeutes matacus | reverse complement strand
AAGGGCATTTGGCACCACTTTCTCTATATTTTTATGTCATTCCTCAGATGTGAAATTTTAATAAGTTGTCAGAGCTGTTATACACTTTCATTACTCCATTAGTGATATAATTCCCTGTGGGAGCCAGAAAAACCCAATGTGTGTCCTTGCCTTTGACCCCCATGACTGCCCAACCAACCACTTGCCCTGGTCCTGCCTGACATATAACAACCATGCTCCTGGGGCAGGTCAGTCACACTCACCATCAGTCTCCTCATCTGGACTTTGACAGGTTTGCTCCACTCATCTCTGAATACATCTTGAAACCTTATCATATTATGAAGAGAATTTGGAAGCAGCATATTTTAACTTGATTATTCCATTATATTAAAGATTAAATAATAAATATGGTAAGATGTTCATCTTTAGCCCTTCCAAGTGGGTGAGGCTCAATGTGAGTTGAAAAGGACTTGACCTGGATGCTAAAGTCACCAATGATTATGGCAGGATTTGGGGATTAAAGAGAGGATCATATAGTATGTTCCAAGGTTAGGACCTGGTGCATGAGAGTCTCAGAAAGTCCATGGATGGAGACTCTGTGAGAGGAGGTGCAGGCATGAAAATGGAATTCACATGTAGAGTGAATTATGTCACTGTGAGGACACTGCACTGAACGTTAAAGTGCATATTTCAGGGGTGACATTTCCACATCTCCATTTGGTGTACTGACAGTGAGATTAGCATTTGATTATGTTTATTCATATGGATGAGCTTCTGTGTATATTGTTTATTTCACATAACATTATAGCTTTTATTTAACAATTAATTACCCAAATTTAGGTGTGTCAATGAAATTTCACTGAAACTCTGTCTTAAGCCACATGGCAGATTCAAGACCAGATTTACCCGATTCTCCTCATAAGATGGGTGGAGACATCATAAGAAATAAACCCAGATTCTATAAGGTAGCTCCCTTATACTCCCCCCTGCAATGCTCCTTATATAGTCCCATAGTATACATGTTCCTCTTGTTCCAGCACTTGTTCCTCGTTCTAAACTTGGTAGTCCTGAGCAAACCTGCATCTGGCCCTGGCCCTGACACTTTGTATCCAGGGTTCTGAGTTTCTCCTGAAACCTGCCTTGATCTTGGTGGTCCTGATATCCCCCTTCAGTGATTTTAGTCCTTGTCCCTGGACTCCATGTTGCTGAGTGAACCCTGCACCTGCCTTGGCTTTCTCCCTACCTGCCCTAGGTCCTGTCCTTGGCACTCAGTAGTGCTGAGCTCCCCTGATCCTATCTCTGGTCCTGGCCCATGGTCTCAGTGGTCCAGGTCTCTCCTTCCACCTGACACTTGTTCACATCCCTGGACTCAATGATCCTGAGCTTTGCTTGCACCTCCCTAGTACCTGCATCTTGGCTTGGTGGTCATGAGTTTCCCTTCACATGGGTTCTGGGATGCATGTTTCTGACTTCCTCCTGTACCTCCCTGGTCCTGAACCCTGAGCTCACTATTACTGAGAGCCCCCCTGCAATCAGTCCTGCTGGTCATGCAGGGAGCTGCATGCCTGGGCTCCTACATTCTTCCCTCTAATGTGGGTCCCATGCAACATATCTTATTTGGTCTTGAGAATTCTAGATTTTGTCTATAGGTGGCTACAGGAACTGTCCTTGGCAGGCATGGAGACTGAGGGCTGAGCTACAGTTGTGGTTAGTAGGGCTCTTGTAGCTGGCCAGCACCTGCAGCCCTTTGCCAGGCTCCTCTTGGAACCAACAGAGCCTGTGGGCAACAAGGCTTCACTCTTTTCTAATAAGCTGGACTCACCAGGTGTCCATAGGGACACTGATTACTGGTAAGAACAACAGTTCACTAGGAGAGAAAAAGAAACACAGATCCTTAGAGGAAACTCCAGATGACAGTTGCCCTCACCTGCATTTGTGGACACATGATCCTGGAGCTACAGTATCCTGAGCACCCTCTGGAGGTCACAATGCAGAGGAAATTTCCGTCTGGACTTAAGCTATCTTCCTTCACTTCAACTGACTCAGTATTATGTAGCTATGTACTCAGCTCACAGACTCCATCTGCAGAGAGAGCATGCCCTCAACATTAATTTTGGAGATGATGAGCTGGCCCTTCATATATTCCTCATAGAATAGCTTAATTCCATTATTCCAGTCTCCTCCTGGGACCCTTTTGGAACCAGCCCATCCACTAACTACTGAAGGTGAATCACTAGGATTTCCAGGCGAGTCTCAGAGACCCCAAGGCAGTACCCCAGTCTCCCCATCTACACCCCACATTGTATACTTCCAGGCACAAGACATCCTTGTCAGAAAACTGTCACATAATGTCCATCTTCCTCTCACTAATATGCACTCATGTATCTAATATTTATTTTTATCCATAAAATTTCTTTTAAACTTGCAATAATATAAACCCAGCTAAGCCCAAACTCCATGGTGAATCCTCTCTAATGCCCATCACTGGAAGAGAACACCTGGGAATCCCAGGGCTTGGGCTCTTCTCCCAGAGCTGCAGGGTCTGGGCTGGGATGATTTTAATTTACTGAGGGAGGGGCCTGGTTTTCATTTCCTCCTAACATAGAGCAAGGTCTGGGGTTGGATGCCTTCATAGGGGACAGTGCCCAGAGCCAATATAAGTGTCCTGGGGGTGTTGGGTATCAATGATAACATTCAGGAAACTGCTCTTATTATATTGCTCTTATACCAATTATTTTATTTCATTTTTATAAAAGCACACTAAACATGGAAATAAATGTTAGGTTTGAGGGGAAATTAGGAAAGGGAGGCATCTTAGAAATCAGACCCAGAGCTGAGATTAGTTTAAGACAGCCTTTAATAAGAGAGAGAGAGAGAGAGAGAGAGAGAGAGCGCTTAGCAGGTGTGCTGAGTCTGAACAGACCGCTGCCCCAAGGGAGGGGAAGAAGGAGATTTTTATAACTCATTCTGGGGCTAGACTACAAAGGGCTAGGCTGTGATAGTTTATACTAGCTTTGCAGTTTTAAGGTCAGGGCATGATAACTCATATCCGCTCTGTAGTTCCATCTGCGTCCTAGGTGTTTTCAGTCCTTGGATGTGGGTTGCTACTTTCTAACAACAGGAATGCTCAGGGAGGGAGCAGAGGCAGGAGCTCTGGTTTCCTATCAATTAGGTATGTGCAGCTGCAGAAAGAGGGGGGGTGAAGAGGGGAGGCAGGGTGGGAGCTCTGGGCTTATTGTTAATGTTTCCTAATCAATGTTTCCTCCATTTCACAGATGTAAAACTACAATTAAAGAGGAGTTGAGTGACATGCCTGTGAGCACATATCTGGTAAGCATGAGCCCATGTCTAGACTTGGGCTGCAGAACCCTGCACCCAAATGCTTCCCTGAACCAGCTCCAGGACAGAGTGTGACAAGCCTAGAGGTTACACCCTCCACACCTGCATTTGTGTGATAAGAACAGATTGTGTGCTGGCTGCATTCTAGTGTTTATCTGAATAGTGTGGAAAAGACCAGGGCACAGGATTATTTTCAGGAGTCTCTGACACATTGTGTGTCTTTATTTTTGCCACTATCCTTCCCTCTTTACCAATATATCTACATTTTAAAATAGCTTGCTGAGTTATAATTGATATTTGATTAACTGCATATATTTAAAGCATGAAATTCTTTATGTACTTTCCTATGTGTACACCCATGCAAACAGCTCCACAATCAAGATAGTGCACAAATTCAACAACCCTCCTAGTTTTCTCTTGTCCTTTTGTAGTTCCACCCTCCCACTTTTACCAACCTCCCATTATGACCCCAGATAATTGCTGATATTCCTTATGTTACATGGATTAGTTTGCAGCTTCAGAATTTATGTAAATTGAATCATAAATTATGTGTGCTTTTTGCACTCTTTCACTCAGTATTATTTTAGTAATCCACCCATATTGTTGTGAGTCCCAAACATTCATTATTCTAATGCTGAGTAGTGTTCCTAGTATTACAATGTATGTATACACCCCAATGTATTTATCTACTCACCTGCTGATATGTATTAATATTAGGACTCTTTCTAATTTCTAGCTATTTGAAAGAAGTCTGGTACTCATAAAAAAGGGCCTATATTATTCTACAACAACAAGAACAAAAACTAAACAAACTGCAATTCAACACATCAGGTAAATAAAGTAACTGGACAAACAGACTTGTAAGATGGAGAGAGGCAGATGTCTGCAGGGAGAACAGGTCCCAAATCTTAGCTTACTTGGAAGAGATGCCCACAGATGGAGATTCACCTTACTAAAAGATCAAACTGGAAAATGCTATCAATTTCTAAAGACTGTGTGTGTCAAGGCATAAGAGTGGGGATCCCAATGGCCACAAGTGTAGATGGATTCCTATGGCATTGCAGAGTTTTCCTCCAGGGTTAGGGAGAATCCACAAGAGGGCCCCACCTTCCTGTGGTGATGCTGTCTGGGGAAGAGGAACAGCAGCCACTGCTAAAATGCACCAACACCCACCTCCCCTAAATCCACTACAGATGAAATAGTGACATAGGAAGGGGAAACCATCACAATCTGTGTCCTACAAGAGAAATCTTATAAAAATAGGGAAAGAAAAAGATTCCACCACAAAATCCCTCCAAGCACTGCCTCTGTCTTCCTTCAGGAGTAAAAGCTTTTTCTCCACAGAAGGGACAAAATTGAGTCACAGAAGACACTGTTGGAAGGAAAACCATTCTAGTTGTAGAAGGGAAGAGATGGAAAAACACCACTCTACCCTCAGGAGCAGGAATCCAAGCTAGTCCCTAAATTGCCTCTGAGTAGATGGGACAGGGACACATGAACAGTCACACTCAAACCCAGGTTCTCAAGGCCTGCCTAAGAGTAAGTCTCAATCAGAAGTTCAGACATTGTACCCATAGGCCCAACCTCCTCCACCACATGACATCAAATAAACACAAGGGTGGCTTTCAGCTGGGATAGCTGATAGGGGGGATTCTCTCTGCAGAGAGCACAAATAAAAGATCTCAAGCCAAGTAGGCAATAAAAACAAGATATCACTAAGGAAACTAACATGTTGGTGTCCAGAGCATAAAAATATTCAACTCGGGTAGACATGGTGAAAGTAAACTCCAAGTGAGCTCTGATTACACTCACAGAATCCCTACAATAAAGGCCTAGCAGAAGGTAGAGTGTGAGCATATCAAAGCAGGATGAAAAAATATATAATACAAATTAATAATTAAGAAAATAAAAGAATACAACAACATATATTATGCAACATGTCTAGTTTTCAACAAAAAATTTTAGTGTGAATCAAAGAGCGAGAGAGAATTTTTACTGAACAAATTATTAGAATGAGCATAACATGTGATCCAGATCCTGGAAATAAAATACATGAACAAAGAATTTCATATCACAATGATTGAAATGATGATATTCTTTTTCTTTTACAAGAACACACAAAACATGTGAAATAAGTGGCAATGTTACTTCCATTTTATAGATGTCAGTCTCCAAACAGAAGCATAGAGAAGTTGTGCAATGTGCCCAAGAACTCAAACCTGGTGAGAGAACCCCAGTGTCAGCCTGTTCTCCTCAACCCAGGACCTGACTGCCTCTTTACCCAGCAACAGGACAGCTTGTGGCCTTCTAAGTTAGATTTTCAGGACACCCTCTCAGTAATGGTGTGATTTTCTTGTATTCCAGTATTTACTTAAAGAACATATAGATTTCCAAAGTTCATGCAAATTAATTTGTATGAGTCTCTGATATTTCACGTCATTATCTGTCTTTCTATTGCTTCTTCTGTATAGATGCATGCACATGTTTATTTGCCACAACCTCATTAAGGTATAAATTGCTTGCAATTAACTGCATATATTTATTGTTTCCAGTTTGGTAAGTAATAATAACATATGTGCATACATATTAAATATATATTTATATAATTCCTACTTCCAATTCCTTCCTTCCTCCTAGTTTGCCTAAAGACATCAACTGATATTAACTTTTGTTTTTTATTTAACCTGCATGTCCCAGAATTACTATAAATTGAATTTTAAAGTGTATACTTTTATTAAGTTTCTATCTCTCAAAATAATTGAGATGGCATCCTTTTCAGTGGATATCAGGCATACATTGATTTTGATACTGAATGGTTTTCCAGTGCTTACTTAAACCACAAGATGTATATCTATTCACCTATACTTGAGCACTTGGAAAATTTCCAGTTTACAGCTTTCAGAGAAAAAGCTACTTCTCAGTTTGATTATATAGAAATCTGAGAAAAGTCTGTTTTTATACTTATAACAACAAGAAAGCTAGACAAACTGAAAATTAATATTTTATTTGATGTATTAGATGATTATTGCAACTATAGTCTGCTTACAAGAAATCCACTTTAAATTTAAGTCCATCAAATTGTAAAAAGTAAAATTTAGATAGATGATAGAAGATGGATAGATGATAGATGATAGATAGATAGGTGTATATATATAAACAAAGATATATCTTGAAAACATGAACAAAAAGAAAGTGTGAGTCTCAATATTAATTTCTAGCAAAGTAGAGCCCCCAAAAGTAAGGTTACTAGTAATAGAGATAGAAATTACATAGCGAAAAAATGATCGATTCTCCAAATCCCAGTTGATAAAATTGATAATTGATAGACAAATCCACATTGGAGTTGGAGACTTCAATACTCCATCTTCTGTAATTGTTCAATAACTAGGAAGTTAATAAGGACAGACATGGATAATCTGAATAGTATTTTTAACTTCCTTGATCCAATTTCCATTTTAAGAATAGTTCACTGAAAAACCACATAATATACAAGCTATCCTTTCCCAGAAGTGATCAGGAGATATCCTAGCTAAATACAGCATGGTGTCATAGAATGAATCTTTGTAAAACAAAAAGACATAGTGGTTATATGACCTGGCAAACCCAGTTGTAAGTATATACATAATAAAATTGAAATCAGGTACTCAAAGAGGTGTTTTCATACAGATGTTCATAGTGGCATTATTGAAAATTGCTGAAAGGTGGAAATAATCCTTTATCCAGCAACAGATGTATGGCTAATCACACATATGTTAGAATATTATTATGTTTTTAAAAGGAATGAAGTTTTGATACATGCTACAATATGATGAAACTTCAAGAGATAATGTTGAGTGAAGTAGGCCAGATACAAAATAACAAATATTGTATAGTCTCAGTTACATAAAACAATTAAAACAAAGAAACTCATCAATTCAGAAAGTAGAATACAGGTTACCAGGGGTTAGGTGGGGTTGGGAACTGGGGAGATAATGGAGTTTTTGCTTGCGGTGATGGAAAAGTTTTGGATGTTATTGTTGTTTGATGGTGGTAGAATTGTGAATTTAATTAAGACCACTGAATTGAATAATTGAAATGGATAAATGGAAATATTCAGATTAAATATATATATATAACTTACAACACAAAGCAGAAGGCCTACTGTAAATTATGGACTATAAACAATAATACAATTATAATAATATTTTTTCACCAATTGTAAGAAAGTCACCATATTAATGCAAATTGTAAATAATGGGGAAAATGTGCATGTATGTGTGGATTTATGGGAACAATGTACTATTTGCAAGTTTTTTTCCTGTAAACCTACAACTATCTTAATAAAAAATAATTTTAAAAGGGTATTAGTGGAAAATGGTTCAAGTATAATAGTAACTGCATTTAATAAATGCAAAATGTACCAATGTTTATTTCTTAATTTGGACAAATGTATCATGGTTACATAATATTTTAATATTAGGGAAACTGGGATGGTGTATCTGTATTTTCTTTGAGATTTTCCTGTAAGTCTAAAATTAGTCAAAAAATAAAAGCTCATATAAGATAAAAACACTATCATCAAAAATAAAATTACATTAACTTATGGAATAGATTTTTGGGAATTATATTATTGCATCCAAATTTATGAATTTATAATTTAAGACAATGTGTAATTAGTATCAGAAACTTGAAAAACATATATTTTCATCAGTAACATATGCAAAACAGATAGGGCATTTTCTTGACCAACAAAGAGCATGATTACAGTAAATATTTAAGAATTTTTACTGATATTCTGTAAATTGCAGAATGAGTTTTTCTATAGCACAAAAATATTTTTCTGACAAATTTAGATATTTTGCTCATTTTAAAAATCATAGGTCTCATATCCTTATTCACTGCAATATTACCATTCAAAATATTTCCAGGAATTTTTTATTACTTTGTATTATGTAATTTTCTAGCAGGTCAAAAATACAATTTCTATGTAGTGAGATAGTTTTTGTTGTTCTTTAGTCTTTATTTTATTCAGAAAAGTTCTAGGAATTATTTTTATATCAATGTTACAAATTATTCAGTTAACACAAGTGAATAACTACAATAACAATAAATCTGCTTTAGTCAGCAGTTACACTCTGCCCTTATTTTGGTTCATTCCTCAATCTTGAGGGATTTGGGATGATGTCCATGCTGACTGCTTCAGGCAGATATTAAGGGGCAGAGGAATGGAATAGTTTTGTTTGCAGCAAAGATACAGTCTGTTTTCCAAATGGGGCTGGTCCATCATCATCATTTTGTTGGTTGCCCAATAAGTGTCTTTTTAAAATTTTATTTCTAAAGAATTTTAGATTTGGAAAAATTCCTTGACCAAAATGGGAGAAGTTAAGTACAGAAGAGTTTTTATGGCTAATAGATTTCAGAGTGAATCTAGAGGCCATTCCAAAGGTTATGTTTATGCATGTCTCAGGCAGTTCTCATTAACATCCATAGTAAACCAAACCTCATTTAAGAGTGCTCTGGAAGGCAGCTATGCTCACCACTATACAGTTGGAGGTTATCCTGAGTACTGTTGTGGCAACGGATGTAGGCCATTTTAAATCAGCACACACCACTCAGAACTGAGTGGGAGAGTGTGGTCTACAGTGTGAACTGTGGTCTATGGTTGGTGGCAAGGCTCCAGGATGTGTAAGTTCATTGAGGGTGGTGGGCCACACTGTGGGAGATGTTTGTGTGAGATGTGGTGGGAAGTGTGGGAGGTGGGCAACATGGGAATCCCAGTGGGTTCCGTGTAATATTTTGGGTAATCTAAGCACCTCTTAAAATATATGTATATATATATATATATAAATAACATTTTTGTAAGCAAATACACATATATGCATATATATTTATATATCATTTTGCAAATGTTTGTATGTATTGTGAGAATTTTGATTTTTACCCATAATAAAAAAAAAAAAAAAAGAAAGAAAGAAAAAAAAAAGAGTGCTCTGGAGGGCTCTAAAGACATCTGAAGACTATAAGGAAGACACACAACCTCATGAAATCAGCATCCAGTCAGTGGGCCTTTGCTTGGAGGCATGCTGTAGTTCTCAGATGCACTGGATCATGATGTCAAGCACATATCTGATTAGGTCAGTCCTCTTGTCAGGACCCTTAGGTCAGCTCTGCCTTTGGAAGCCTCTGGATGTGTGGGAAGGATTAGAGGGTCACAAGTTCTTTCTGTTGACCTGACCTGCTTCATAGGAAACTATTAAAGGAAGCTTAATATTATATTTATAGAAAGCATTTGATGATGTTATAGAAATAGAATATATGATAAATGATTGATAGGGGTATGAAAAATTAAAGGAAGGGATTTAAGTAAATATAAATGTATAAGAATGTTTATTTAGATTTTTTAAATGATGCATTGTTAAACTGTTTTTTAAAATTTATTTATCAATTGTATGTTAAAAAGCTGTGTCTATGATAAAATGATGGCATTATATATAATAGAATCATCATTTGTAAGGGACAATATAAATGCAGGGAGATGGTCTTTGATGCCACATGAGATTGAAAGAACAAAGTACGGCACTTGGTTGTTTCTCCTAGAGAGGGCCAGGCTTTCCAATTTCTTCTCCTTCGTGTTGAGGACATGGGACTCTTCATGATTGAGGGTAGGGGGTTAATTTGACTGTGCAGTCTCAGAAATTTGTGTTAAGTTGAGAGAAGTAACTTCACAGAGTTGGTAAATGCAAATTTTGCTCACATTTTCATGTTTATTAACAAGATAGGAGTAATTCCCACAATTTACATAAAATTTTATATTATATATATGTATGAATGTATTTAAACGAACATTTCTTAACATTAAAATAAACTGTTCTGAGTTTAAATCATGCGTACATCATACCACTGCTTAGAAAAGATGCAATGGCTGTTCTCTGGGGGTTACATGTTGACAAGTAAGAAGAGGGAAACCTAAAGTAAGGATAAGAAACTCCTCCCCAGCTTTGCCCAGAACCAGCTCCTGGGGTAGTTCCATGCATGCCCCCTGGTGGTCACAAGCTTCCCCTGCAGCTCAGCCATTTCCTGGGCCCTGCAGGGGAGGTTTTGGTCTGGGCTCACAGTGATTTTCCCTCACTGTGTTGCTTGCTCAGTAATATGTGGCAGTGTACTCAGTTCTCAGGCTGCTTAATTTTAAGTAAACTTCATTGAGGTGAACATCACCTCAACTGGTGATGCTGAGTTGAGACTGAAGAGATGAGGTATAGTTTGTGCTTCCACTACTATGTATCCTGCCAACCTACATCAGCCCCTTTTCTGGAGCCTGGTGGATCCAAACCATATAAAAGTCAGTCAAAGAGAATCCAGAGGCTTTGCAGGTGAGGAACAGGGTGTGTGAGGGTTTCACCAAGTCAAGGCCTGACTTCTGCATCTCCACTTGGGACAGGATGCCTGAGGACAAGGAGAATCACAGTTAGTCCTGTACACAGAGGCAGCATGCCCATTGCCTTCTTGTCTGAATCCTGAGACACTCACATCTGGGAGCTGTCACCAGAAAGAGGAAGAACCACAAGGGTTTCATGTTCTTGTGGATGAGGTCCATGATGCCCAGGAAATATCCAGACTGAGGAGGCACCTGAATTTAAATAAATGTTTGCTCTATTTTCATCTGTTCACCCATGGGGTGATTTGCATTTCAGAGGCAACTTTGTATGTAAAATGACAGAGGATGAGGGCAGGTCCTTGTCTTAGGGGAACAATGGGAGGGGGATGCTGGCTGAGCCAGGGATGCCCCTCACCAAACCCAGGTTTCTGTACTTCCAGGAAGATAATGTGTTGAATGGGGAATCAGATGTGGCCAAGGATCAAGAGTGGCCTTAGGAATATGTTTATTGTCCTCCTACTCCCAAAGATTATATATACATGTAAGTATGTATGTATGTATGTATTTGCATATGTCTGTTTACATACATATCTATTTCATATATATGGAATATATAATATGCATATAATATATAATATGTGTATATTCCTTAAGAGTGTTGATTATAATGGATTCTATTTGTATTTTGAATTATTGGTGGAGGAAAGGATGTTTTGTGCCACTTTCTCCAATTTGTTGATGTCATTCCTCAGTTGTAATTTCATGTGTGAATTTAAGTGAATTGTCAGAGCTGTTATATATTTTCATTACTCATATTGGTCATATAATCCCCTGTGGGAGCCAGAAAAGACCTGTGTGTGCCCTCCCCTCTGACCACCATTACTGCCCAAGCTCTGATTGCTATTTCCTGCCCCTGAGAAGTCTCACCTTTGCTACTGGGACAGGTCAACCCCTCTCACCATCAATCTCATCACCTGAACATTTACTGACTTTGATCCAATCCTCCCTGAGTATGTCCTCCTAGCTTATCAAGTGATTAACAGAACATGAAAGAAACATGTTTCAACCTGGCCATTCAAAAATGTTAGTTAAAGATTAAATAATAAATTTAGTAAGATCTTCCTCTCTAGCCTGGTTCCAAGTTGATGAGATAGTAACATGATGTGTAAAGGAATTGGCCTGGACATTAAAGTAGGATTTGGGGATTCAGAAGAACATCATAAGGCATGCTCCAAGATCTCCATGCACCTGCCTCAGGTCCTGTCCTCTAGACTCAGTTATGCTGAGCTCCCATGCACTTGTTCTTGGCCCTGGCCCCTGGTTTCAGTGGCACAGACTTTTCCCTCTACCTAAGCCAAGTTCACATCTCTGGACTCAATGATCCTGAGTGCCATTGCAACTGCCCTGTATCTTCATCTTGGCTTGGTCATCTCAAGCTTCCCCTTGAACTTCTCCTGGGGCTAAATGTTCCTGAAATCCCTCTTTGCATACTCTGGTCCTGAACACTAGGCTCAGTATTCCTGAGGGTCCCCTGCAGTCAGTCCTTTTGATCATATGCCAGGAAAGCAAGGACTCCAAGATCACTTAAGCACAAAGTCTCAAGAGGCTGGGCCCACAGAGCTCAAGAGAAAAGGACTAGCCCAGATGGGAAGGCTGAAACCTGGGCAGAGATCAGTGACCTCTTGCTTCACAACATGGTAATATGCCAGGATCAATAGTATTTGTCTTTGGTGATAAAACATCTCTAATGGTGCCTCAATTTGGACTTTTCATGGTCTTGGAACTGTAAGTTATTATCTGAAATAAATCCCTTTACAAAAGCCAACAGACATCTGGTACTTTACATCAGTGCCATTTGGCAAGCTAAAACAAATTGTATACATATTAGGGAGAAGAAATAAAGCTATCTTTATTCAGAGATAACACAATTATCTAAATAGAAAATAACAACATATTGTCATAAATCTCAGTATACTAATAAACTAAAAAGCAAGTATAGCAATGTCACAGGATAGAAGATTAATATACAAAAGCCAATAATTTTTCTATATGCTAGCAGCAAACAATTGAAATTAGAAAAAATAATATTTATAATGGCACCAATAATGGTTTTCATTTTACACCCCCAAAAACATGTAAGAAAACATTCCCAGTCCAACTGAATGTGGTCTTATTATAGAAATGGGGTGATTACAGATAGATTTAGGCAAATTAGTATGAGTTAGTATGAACAGGTGTAAGCTTGGCACTTAACTTAATATGACAGTAGTTCTTATAAGAAGAGTAAGTATAGACCCTGATAGATTCAAGTATACCATGTAACCACTAAGGTCAGTATGCCATGGGTTGCTGGCAAGCCACTATCAAAACCAGGAACAGATTCTTACCTAAAGCCTTTGAAGGAATCATCACCTTGCCAGGACATTCATTTCAGTCTTCTCACCTCCAGAACCATGAGGCAATACATTTCTACTTTTAAGCCACCAGATTGTGGTATCTGTTACTGCAGCCATAATAGCCATAATAAAATAAGGCAGCACCAAAAATTAATATACATCAGTATTAATCTAAGAAATATATAAAGGATTTATATGCAAAAACTACAAAAGTCTTATGCAAGCCACATGTCCATGAGTTGGAATATTCAATAATATTAAAACATCAGTTCTCTGTAACTTGACTTGTAGATGCCATACAATCCTGATCAAATCTGAGCAGCAATTTAGAAGAACTGACAAATTGATTCTAAATTTTATATGGAAGTGCAAGACACCTAGTATAGTTAAATACTATGAAATATCAAAACTACTTTGTAGGACATGATTTCAATATTTAGTATAAAGACATATTAATGAGGACTCTATGGTGTTTAAGTAGGTTTGGATTAATAGATCAATGAAAGAGAATAAGGAGCCAAAAAATGGACTCACATGAATATACTCAATTTATGTTTATCAGGGCACAGAGGAAATCAGTGGAGAAAGAGTGGTATATACAACAAATGATGCTGGAATATTTTTTAAAGTAAACATCCAAAATCAAATAAATAATCTAGACCCAGACCTTACATTTCACAAAAATCAATTCAAAATGTATATAAATATACATGAAACACAAAACTATAAAACTTCAAGAAGATAGTATAGAAGAAAATCTAATTTAACTTGGGTTTGAGGATGAGCTCTTAAATTCAACAACAAACCATAAGTTGGAATTTATGAAAAATAAACTTTTTTGCTTTAGGAAACATACTTTTAAGAGAAAAAAAATCAAACCGTCTGGTTGACCAAGACTCAAGTTTGCTGTATTCTCACAAAATTTTAAACTAATATCTAAAATGGGCAGATCTATTTTCCTCAATATTCCAGGGAACAATAATATGAATGTAATAACTGGAAAAGTGCTGAATCAATAAAACACAGCTTTAAAATA
>JAKSZT010038955.1:1239363-1250947 GCA_026826555.1 Tolypeutes matacus | reverse complement strand
ATTGTAACCTGGCTAGTCAACAATATTACTGAATTGAACTGAATAAGGAAGAACATAGAGGGTAGACATCATTGATAGAGATTTGAGGAAGAGTACTCTAAGGAAATCCTAAGAATTGTAGTCAGAACCAGGGTTAAAGCAAATGCATTTTAAAGAGTCTCTGACAGTTCATGCTTCATTATCTGTCTCTCCCTATCTCTCCTTCTATACCAATACATCCATTGCTGCATTTAACAGATTAATTTAGATATAATTTCACATGATATACTGCACATATTTAAAATGTGCAATTCAGTAGGTATTTAAATATGTATAACTGGAAGTCAAAGGCAATATAATGAACTCTAACACACCCAAAGTTTCTTCTTGCCTCTCACAATTCCTTTCTCTTACCTCACCTGCAATAAACAGAAAACAGCTTTAAAAATGTTAGATTTTAATCAAAATGTAAAATAATGGCTTCAAAAGGGAATGATCTAAAAACATTGGTTAAAATCCACAGTGGTCAATTGTACCAAAAAAGTAGTACAATCCAACTATATATTGACCACAAGAGAGTCATTTTAAATATAAGTACATAGAAAAGTTTAAAAAGTGATTATATATATATATATGGACTTCAGACAGAGCAGACTTCAACAAAAGTAAGACATTTATCAATAAAGAAGGATATTACATATTACATAAGTGGTAATTTCTGCAAAAGACATAAAAATCCTAACTGATGGACTCTAAAACAGCAATAGGTAATTCCAATAATATATTTGGAGAATTCATCACTCCAATCTCTGTGATGATAGAAATGCTGATAGAAATTAGATACGTATATAGTTGTCTTGAATAGTGCTATAGACATGTTGCTGCATTTCAATCTATAGAACATTCCACTAATTTAAAACAGATTACACAGACTTCTGGGAAAATGGTGGACTAGTAAGACACAGGAATCTCTTCTCCAGAAAAATAGCTAGAGGACAGGCTGAAACAGCCCTGAAAGAGATCTTCTAAGGTTTAGGACAGCAGGTGAATGCTGCACACCACACAGAGGAGAGAGGGACTAAGGAAGGAAATCATGAGGACAGAACCTTGTGTTGGAACCAGCAGTGGCTGCTGCAGTCAGCACCCTCCCCCACACTCCTTAGAATGCTCAGGCCTCTGGGCCTGTGACTACAGACAAAGGGGACTCCAGGGATCGACTACTACAGGAAAGGGGAGAAAGAGGGATAGAGCCTAAAGCTGACTCAGGTTGTGACCCAAAAATTTGGGCTGCAGAGCCCCACAGACTCTTCCACATGGTAGTTTGCCATGTCCTGAGAGCCCTTCCAGGCCGGGTAGGGCTGCACCATTGTTTGCCTTGGAGCCTGCAAAGGGCTAAAGATATACAAACCTCCCAATCTCCTCCTCTACTAACAGGGACTGATTGTTGAAGACTCAAAGGGTAGTGGAAATATTTCCTAGCTGGGAAAAGGGAGGGGGCTGTCAGAGAAGACTGAAGAACTGTCTCAGAAAGTTTTAATTACAAGGCTCTTAACTCCCAGTCAGGAAGCTCTATCACATTGATCTGCTCTGTGTCACAACAAATACATTCTGACCAGGCACTGAATTGACAGCTGCCAAAGAAAGCCATCTCCTGGCAGACCAAGGACGTGCACATAAAAAAAATTAAAAATAAGTAGAAGGCTTTTCCTAGCCTCTATTCTCTCCCTGCCAAAGGATCTAGGAAATGACTCTGCAACCAATTACTGGGTCCAGTGCCCAGTATTGAGCAACCAGCAGGACAATCCTAACAAGCCAAGTCGAGCCAAAAATCAAAGAGCTGTGGTAACTCAAAGCCTCCTGCCACTAAAGCTCTATAAAAGAGAAAGAGTTTGAGCATCTAAGTAAACTACATCCTAACCAGATGCTTAAACACCAGCAAAAAATTATAAGCCATACTAAGAAAATACAAGACATGGCCCAGGAAAAGGAATACACCAAAGTCCCAGAAGAGATGCAGAAACTGAGAGAACTAATCAGCGAGATGAGAACAAATTTCCAAAATCAAATTAATGAGATAAAGACAATATAAAGAGATAAATGACACCAAGAAGACATTGAGTGAACACAAAGAAGAATTTTAAATCCCTGAACAGAAAAGTAACAGAGTTCATGGGAATGAAAGACAAAATAGGTGAAGTCAAAAACATATCTGAGGCATACCACAGCGGACTCGAAATGATAGAATAAAAAATAAGTGATACCAAAGACAGAGCAGCTAAAATTGAAGAGAGAAAAGAACAGAGAGAGAAAAGAATGGAAAAAATTGAGCAGGGGCTCAGAGAGTTGAATGACAACACAAAACACAACAACATACATGTCATGGGAGTTCCAGAAGAGAAAAAGAATGGAAAAGGGGCAGAGAGAGTATTTGAGGAAATAATAGCTGAAAATTTCCCAACTGTCATGAAAGAAATGAAGTTACAAGTCCAAGAAGCACACCATACCCCAATCAGAATATATCCAAATAGACCTATGCCAAGACACATACTACTCAGAATATCAAATGTCAAAGATAAAGAGAAAATTCTCAGAGCAGCAAGAGAGAAGAAAATGATCACATGCAAGGGGCGTTCAGTAAGACTTAGGGCAGATTTCTCTTCAGAAACCATGGAGGCGAGAAGACAGTGGTATGATAAAATTAGGAAACTGAAAGAGAAAAACCGCCAGCCAAGAATTCTTTATCCAGCAAAACTGTCCTTCAAATATGAAGGTGAGTGTAAAATATTCAAAAACAAACAGATACTAAGAGAGTTTGCAAAAAAGAATCCACCTTTGCTGGAAATATTAAAGGAAGTCTTAGAACCTGAAAAAAAAGACAGGAGAGAGGGGTTTGGAGGATAGTATAGAAGAATAAATAACAGAAAGGATAACCAAAAGAGAGACAAAAACCAGATGAAATATGAAAACCAAAGAATAAAATGAAGGAAGTAAATATTGCATTTACAGTAATATCATTGAATGTGAATGGATTAAACTCCCCAATCAAAAGATACAGGCTAATAGAGTGGATTAAAAAACATAAGCCATCCATATACTGCTTACAAGAAACTCAAGTTAGACCCAAGGATACGAACCGGCTGAAAGTGAAAGGTTGGAAAAAGATACTCCACATGAATAGTAACCAGAAAAGAGCAGGGGTAGCTATACTAATATCAGACAAAACAGACTTTAAATGCAAAAAGTTATGAGATATAGCAGGCCATTATATATTAATAAAAGGGACGATCCACCAGGAAGATATAACAGTCATAAATATCTATGCACCTAACCAGGGTGCCCGAAAATATATGAGACAAACTCTGGCAAACTGAAGGGAGAAATAGACATTTCTACAATAATCGTTGGAGACTTCAACACCCCACTCACATCATTAGATAGAACAACTAGACAGAAGAACAACAAGGAAACAGAGAACTTGAACAATATGATAAACAAGTTAGACCTAACAGACATATACAAACACTGCATCCAAACTCAGCAAGTTTTATACATTCTGCTCAAGTGCCCATGGATCTTTCTCCAGGATAGACCACATGTTAGGTCACAATTCAGCTCTCAATAAATATAAAAAGATTGAAATTATACAAAGCACCTTCTCATATCATAATGGAATGAAACTAGAAATCAATAATAGACAGGAAAAAAGTAAATTTGCAAATGTGTGGAGACTGAACAACACACTCCTAAATAATTCAAAGAATTATTGGTTCAAAGAAGAAATTGCAAGTGAAATCAGTAAATATATTTAGACAAATGAAAATGAGAACACAACATATAAAAACTTATGAGATACAGTGAAGGCAGTCTTGAGGGAAATTTATAGCCCTAAATGCCTATATTAAAAAAACAAGAAAGAACTAAACACAAAGATTTAACTGAACAACTAGAGAAACTAGAAAAAGAGCAAACCAATCCCAAAGTAAAAGCAGAAGGAAAGAAATATTAAAGATTAGAGCAGAAATAAATGAAAATGAAAAGAGAACAACAATAGAGAAAATCAGTAAAACCAAAAGCTGGTTCTTTGAGAAGATCAATAAAATTGAATAACCCCTTGCTAGACTAACAAAGAAAATAAGAGAGAAGGTGCAAATAGATACAATCAGAAATGAAAGGGGGGAAGTTTCAAATGACCTCACAGAAATAAAAAGAATCATAAGAGGATATTATGAGAAACTATATGCCAACAAACTAGACAACCTGTATGAAATGGACAAATTTCTAGAAATGCACAACCAACCTACACTGATGCTACAAGAAATACAAGAACTTAACAAACCAGTCACAATTAAGGAGATTGAATCCATCATCCAAAATCTCCCAGCAAAGAAAAGTCCAAGATCAGATGGCTTCACAGGTGAATTCTACCAAGCATTTCAAAAAGAATTAGCACCAATCCTGTTTAAACTCTTCGAAAATATTGAAGTGGAGGGAAATTTACCCAACATATTTTATGAAGCCAACATCACCCTAATACCAAAGCCAGATAAAGATTCCACAAGAAAAGAGAATTACAGACCAATCTCTCTAATGAACATAGATGCAAAAATTCTCAACAAAATACTTGCAAATTGAATCCAACAGCATATCAAAAGACTTATACATCATGACCAAGTGGGATTTATTCCTGGTATGCAGGGTCGGTTCAACATAAGAAAATCAATCAATGTAATACACCACAATAAAAAATTAAAGGGGAAAAAAAAATACAATCATCTCAATAGATGCAGAAAAGGCATTCGACAAAATCCAGCATCCTTTTTTGATGAAAACACTTCAAAAGATAGGAATAAAAGAAAAATTTCCATATGATAAAAGGCATATATGAAAAACCCACAGCCAACTTCATAGTCAATGGGGAAATGTTGAAAGCTTGCCCTCTAAGATCAGGAAAAAGACAAGGATGCCCACTGTCACCATTGTTATTCAACATTTTACTAGAAGTTCTAACTAGGGCAATTAGATAAGAAAAAAAAAAAATTAAAGGCATCCAAATAAGAAAAAAGGAAGTAAAACTCTCACTGTTGTGGATGACGTGATCCTGTACTTAGAAAATCCTGAAGTATCCATGACAAAGCTACTTGAACTAATAAATCAGTTCAGCAAAGTGGCAGGATACAAGATCAATATGCAAAAATCAGTAATGTTTTTGTACACTAGTACTGAACAACCTGAGGAGGTAATCAGGGAGAAAATTCCATTTTCAATAGCAACAAAAGGACTCAAATATGTAGAAGTTAATTTAACCAAAGAAGTACAGGACCTATATGCAGAAAACTACAAAACAATGCTAAAAGAAAAGACCTAAACAAATGAAAAGACATTCTGTGTTCATGGATTGGAAGAATAAATATCATGAAGATGACAGTCTTGCCTAAACTGATTTATAGATTCAATGCAATACCAATCAAAATCCCAACAGGTTATTTTACAGAATTAGCAAATTCATCTGGAAGGGTAAGTGCATGTGAATAGCCAAAAGCATTCTAAAAAAGAAGAGCAATGTGGGACGAATTTCACTGCTTGACCTTCAAACATATTATAAAGCTACAGTGGTCAAAACAGCATGGCACTGGCATAAAGATAGACACATCGATCTGTGGAATAGAATTGAGAACCCAGAAATATACCCTCACTTATACAGTCAACTGGTTTTTGACAAACCTACCAAGCCCACGCTAATGGGAAGAAAACAGTCTTTTCAACAAATGGTGTTGGGAGAA
Source organism: Tolypeutes matacus (assembly GCA_026826555.1). Classification (NCBI taxonomy): domain Eukaryota; kingdom Metazoa; phylum Chordata; class Mammalia; order Cingulata; family Chlamyphoridae; genus Tolypeutes; species Tolypeutes matacus. The sequence goes on along the minus strand of JAKSZT010038955.1, from coordinate 1,245,188 downwards.
CTGGATATCTATAACCAAATGAATGAAAGAGGACACCTATCTCACCTCCTATACAAGAATCAACTCAAAATGGATCAAAGATCTAAATATAAAAGCCAGAACCATAAAATTACTAGAAGAAAATGTAGGGAAACATCTTCAAGACCTTGTAGTAGGTGGTGGTTTCTTGGACCTTACACCCAAAGCAAGTGCAACAACAAAAAAAAAAATAGACAAATGGGACCTCCTCAAAATTAAACACTTTTGCACCTCACAGGAATTTGTTAGAAGGGTGAAAACACAGCCAAGTGCAATGGGAAAAAATATTTGGAAATCACATATCTGATGATGGTTTAATATCCAGATTATATAAAGAGATGTTGCATCTCAACAATAAAGAAGACAAATGACCAAATTAAAAAATGGGCGAAAGTCTTGAAAGGCATTTCTCCAAAGAGGAAATACAAATGGCAAAAAAATTAAAAAAAATAAAAAAAATAAAAAAAAACGTGACGAAATGCTCAACATCACTCATGATTAGGGAAATGCAAATCCAAACTACAAAGACATATCATTTCACACCTGTCAGAATGGCCGCTATTAAAAAGACAGAGAACTGCAAGTGTTGGAGAGGATGTGGAGAGATAAGAACAGTTCTTCCATGTTGGTTGGAATGCAGAATGGTACAACCACTATGGAGGACTGTTTAGCAGTTCCTAAAGAAGTTGGATATAGACTTGCCACCTGACCTTGCAATACCACTACTGGGTATATACCCAGAAGAACAGAGAGCAGTGACATGAACAGACATCTGCATACCGATGTTCATAGCAACATTATTCACCATTGCCAAAAGTTGGAAACAACCCAGGTGTCCATCAACAGATGAATGGATGAACAAACTGTGGTCTATTCACATGAGGGGAATATTATGCAGTTGTAAGAATAAATTAAGTAGTAAAGCATATGACAACATGGATGAACCTGGAGGGCATTATGTTGAGCGAAGCAAGCCAGACACAAATGGACAAACACTGTATGAATGTGTTACTGAGAACCAAATATATTGTGTAACATACTGTTTGAGTAAAAAAAAAAATTTATGTGTATCCATTACATTTAATTGAGAAATGTTTGTATTTATTCATCTATGCTTATTTTTTAGTTTTTAATTGTTTATATTTTCAATTATTAAATGTACAAAATAAAGTGAAAAAAAAAAAAAAAGAAAGAAAACAGAATATACAATATCCCTTAACAGAATAGACAAAGGGTGTCATGATGTCTAGATTCAGTGTGGGATCCTGGATTGGATTTTGGAACCAATAAAGAATATTGGGGTAAAATGGCTAAAATTTTAATGTCTCAATGTATTAAATAATCATTACCAATGTTAATTTCTTGGTTACAGAAAATGTTATTGATACATTAGATGTCACATTATGTAAAATTAGAAAAAGGTTATATGTGAACATCTATTTTTTTGTAAATTTGAAATTATTCTAAATTTAAAAATTGTAAAAGATAAATACCAACAGAAATGTAAAAATCACCAGAACATATGGGATAGATTTTTGGGATGGATATTATCATATTCATTATTATAACTTTAAAGATATATTGTCAGATATATACCTGGACAAATGAAAGGGTATATGCTTATATCAGCAGTGTCAGTCAAGATTCCAAGAATAAGTACAATAGATTAAAGTGTTGTTTATCATGTGTTTTATATTATATTATAGGTGAATGTGACATTATAATTAGTATTTACTTTACCAAGAGTGAGCATGAGAGCATTATGTCTTTAGTAAATTTGTACCAATATTTCATTAATAGCATAATGACATTTTATTCTTCCTGACTATTTTTACAAACAAATATAATGGTTTCATTTAGGTATTTCCTTTATCTGCCTTAGGCATTACAACATTACCATTTATAATATCTCTATGATGTTTCTGCTGTCTTTTAGCACACTAAACATTTAGATTTTTAGTTGTCAGATAGGTTTATACTCTATGTCCAGTTATCAAAATCACACACCAACAAACAAACACATACAAAGATACATCAAAATGCTCATAAAAAATTAAGTAATACACACATGACACACACATTCCTGGAATACAATTCAAAGTAACTTGTCCACTTGAATTTTCTTGTGTTTTTAGTGTGAGATAGTGTCAAATTGATGTTCTTCTATGTGCATTTCTGTCTTGACTATAAATGCTATTCTTCCTAAATATAATTATTAATTTAAAATAGTAATCAGTTCTTGGCTTTTTTTTTTTTTTCATTTATTTTCCCAATTATGCCAATAGTATACTATTTTACTATCAGTGACTTATTAATGAATTTCATATATGCTGACACAAGTCTTCAATTTTATAATTTTTAAGGTTTGTATAAGTTAAGACAGTTCATTACATTGATTTGAGCTATAGGTTGAAGTTAATAAGTAATTTACAGATGGAATTGTGATGTGTAGATGTTGAATAAAAATTAGAATTTCTTCAGTTTTAAAGAACACTAAATGTCTCAGAATTTCTGGAAATATTGACTGAAATTAATATAAGTTTCCTAGGATTCATTCACATCTGTGACCTTCTAGGGGGATTCTAAGGATGGGCAAGAACCTTGGGGTTTGATACTATGGTGAATGTACTAGGGAGCCCTGCAGTGTGTACACAGGGAGCAGTAGTGGCAGCAGGATGCCTCTGCTGCTCTCAGTGGAAGTGGGCAGATAGGGTGGGGCCATGATACTTGCAGCACCCTAGAAAAGGAGCTGGAAATGCAAGAATCTAAGAGGAAACTGAGGTCTCCCTATGCTCCTGCTCCTGTGTTGGCCTGTGCATGCCCCCTGGTGGTACAGATGCCCCCTGCAGCCCAGCCCTTACTGCATCCCTGCAGGGGAGTTTGTGTCTGGTCTCAGGCTGACTCCCCTTCACTGTCACTCACAGAGTAATACATGGCTTTGTCCTCAGCTTTCAGGTTGGTCATTTCAAGAGAGGCTGTGCTCATAAGGTTGTCCCTAGGAACTGTGAATCATCTCTAAATTGATGGAGCATACATTGAGTGTTTCTAGTTGGGTGACTCACTAATGCCACCCACCATTTCCCCTGTCCTGGATCCTGAGAGACACAATTCATTACATAATCAGAAAAGATGACTCCAGGGGCTTTGGAGAAGAGGGTCAGAGGATTGTCAGGCTCTCTCCCATAACCCCCAACTCCATCAGCTGAGCAGGGACAAGGACCAAATTTGCATCTCTCTCTCCCTGTGGACACATTTGAGCCACACAGCAGGGCTGCTGGAAGGAAATTGAGATGGAAAGGACAAATCCATGGCAGAATTAAGAACTGAAGATGTCTCCTTAGGACAAGACAAGAGGAGGTGGGGCAGAGTGAATGCAACATTTCAATGTTTGAAGAAAAATGGGCCTTGGCCCAGGATTCAGGGATAGCAGGAGCACCAGAGCCCTTGAGAAGAGTTGGCTCTCACTTCAGCAGACCAGGAAGTCAAAGAATATATACACATTCAACTCACAGACCTTGAAATCTAATGGACTTTTCCCTGATGAGTTTCAGACTTGACTGGAACCTATAAACTGTTTGACTTCCAATTTCTCCCTTCTAGAGTGACAATATCAAACCTATGCTGGTCCTACCATCACATGTAGAAAACTAATATAATTTTTCTAGATTTTCACAGGTCAAAAGAGGCAGAGAAATTTTCCCTATGTTGAAACACACTAACATGATTTTGATGACACAGAGTAGGTACTGAAATAACTTAGGGCTTTTATAAAATTTGGATGGGGTAAACCATTTTCAAGTAAGAAAAACATATCCATGGAGTTTAGGAGGCATAATTTGCTAGAGTTATTTGCTTACTGACCAAAGACATATCTTAACATTAATCTGTGTTCTTGTGGGTGTAAATCTATTTTTAAATGGTGCCCTTTAAAGATGTATTATCAGTTAAGGTGTGAACTCATATTTCAGAATATGACCTTCTAAGATATAATTCATGTATGGACAAACTGAATGAGGTTAGCCGTTAATCTGTTTGTCTGAAGGCTTTTTTAAGAGCAGAACTTTAGACTCAAAGAGAGGAGTGAGAAGTTGGAAGTCAGGGGAAAATGGAGAGATTGTAAGGAGTGGCAGAGATACAAGCCAATGAACCAAAAGAATTCTTGCAATTCAGCAACATAATGCTAGAGATGTTAGGAAGAACGCATGTTCTTGCTTGTGCTTCAATTTTGAATTTCTAAACTTTGAAATGTGTATGTTGATACATTCCTTTTTAAGGCAACTAGTGTGTACTATTTGCAATAATACATTGGAATTTAAAACAATGCCCCCTATAATCTTAGGATAGAATTTCAAAATATGAAATGAAAGACAAACAGGCATGCCTCACCTGATCTTTAGAAATATTATCATGCATTCATTCCAATTGTCATAACACCCATTTCCCTGAAATATTCCATAGTGGCATGGACTCTCTGAACTGATGACTAATAAAATTAACATTAAATTGATTATGTTATTGCAAACTGGCTTTACAAAATGAGGCCCATAGACCATACCCAAATTAAAATCTTTAATATAGCCCAATGTTTAAAATGGGTGCCTTTGAGCACTGAAATGTGCTATATAAGACTTACAGAAATGTTGATTATCCCCTTGCTTCTCCATTTGACAGCCATATCTGGTCTGCTTTTAAATTTGGATAGAATTATGATAACTCAAGTTAGAATATCATAGGCATAATGCTGTGATTATACACATTATGATCCTCATACTCAGTCTTCTAGAAATTACTGACTCTATTCAATGAGAAAATTAAAAATATTTTATTTATATGTATTTAGTTAACATATTCTCCTTATTACATATTTCAACAATCTGTCACTTTCAACATAGTGAATTTGTGAAATAGATGTGCTGAATGTATCAGCGAATATAAAATTTTAAAAATCATGAATTATTTGTAAACATTTGTATTTTAATTAAAAATAATTTAAAAAAACACAGCTCTAAAACATAAAGAGTGAACCCTGATGCAAACTATGGACTATATGTAACAGTAAAATCATAAAATTATTGTTTCACCAACAGGAACAAAAGTAAGATATTAATGCATGGGGCTAATAATAGTATGTTTGTATGTAGGGGTGTATATGGAAACTTTGTACTTTCTACATACTTTAGACATAAACCTATGACTGAACTAGTAAATATATAATATTTTATCATTATGCTTGAACAAATATACTTAGAAAATAAGGATGCTATTAGATCTAAAAATTGATTCTTAAATGTTCTTATTATATCCTGAGGAACCTCAGTGTTTACTTGTGTTGCACCTGTTTATGATTTTATTTTCCCAAGATAAATCAATAGAACCTAAGTTATTTGAGTTATCCATTCATTTAGTTACAGCAGCTGCCCTTTTTTCTGTTCACTTGAGAATTCCACTAACAGGCCCCACAAGATGGATGTTTCCACATCCATCTACTAGAATTGTATCAGGGACTGGCTTATGGAATGACAGTTTTTCTCTTAAAAACCTCACATGAGAAGATTTCTGTAGTTTGTCCCTTTAATACAAATGATACAACATCATATTAAGCACAGGCATGATTTCACGGGCAGACCCTGGTCCACCTGTACTTAATTAAGTCAGCAAGGTCAGATGAGCCAAATTTTCTCCCCAGAGCAGGACACCAACATCATTTGACAAAGTGCCCAGTCCAATTGCTAAGTCCCCCTTTATGCTGCTTACCTCAGGACCCTCAAAGCATCCCAGACCATGATGGTTCTACTTTATGACTTCTT
>JAKSZT010038955.1:1200621-1210657 GCA_026826555.1 Tolypeutes matacus | reverse complement strand
TTTCTCATGTGAGAAATTATTTTTCCAGCTTTCTTAGTGAAGGCAGTGTCTCATGACACTGACTCAGTTTCTTTTCACTCAGTAGGTTTTTTTTTCTTTCTTTTTTTTTTTTAATTGTGGGTAAAAATCAAAATTTTCACAATACATACCAACATTTGCAAAATGATATATAAATGTATATGCATATATGGGCATTTGCTTACAAAAATGTTATTTATGTATATATATAAATATATTTTAAGAGGTGTTTAGGTACCCAAAATATTATACGGAACCCACTGGGATTCCCATGTTGCCCACCTCCCACACCTCCCACCACATCCCACACAAACATTTCCCACAAGTGTGGTCCACCACCCTCAATGGACTTACACATCCTGGGGCCTTGCCACTAACCATAGACCACAGTTCACCCCATAGACAACACTCTCTCCCACACAGTTCTTAGTGGTATGTGTTATTTTTAAATGGCCTACATCCGTTGCCACAAAGGTACTCAGGACAACCTCTAAATCCCAAAGAAGCCCCTGTATTTCAACTTCTCATCCCCTCCCTGCCCCAAAAGTGTCTAGTGGTCACTGGCTCCACCTCATTGTTATAATTTCTTCCATTGCTAGAATCACCATATGTGAACAACAGAATACCATCAAGTCCATTCTAGTCCATAGTTCTTCCCCCAATCCTGAGGGGACTGGGATGGTGATGTCCACTCCACCTCCAAGTGAGAGAGGGCTTATATTCCATGGATATGGTGGGTGGGATGATCCTGCCTGCAGATGCAGGCCCTCTCCATTCCCTGGGATGGCCATTGCCCATCGTTGTCTCCTCACCAGGTGACTTGGATGAGTCCATTGAGCTGTAGGGTAGGAGTTACAGCACCACTGAGATTCCATGCACACCTGGCACATAGGTAGGCCAGAGGCTCCAGTCTCTGGAAGTATACCTAAAAACTTCAGCATCACATATAGGTTTGAATAGAAGGAACTGATGAACCACGTGCAGGGAGGACTTATTTGAGTCCAATTCTGTCACTCAGGAGCACAGATTCCAAAATAGAGCCCAGTGATAAGGCATCAGTCTCTGGGGCTATCTCCCCTTATATAGGACCAGGGTGTCTCCGGAGCTCTCAGGAGCCCCTCTATGTGGGGTGATAGGCACTTAGATGTTCTATGAGCTCCTACTGAGGTGTGCATAAGAGTCACCTCTGGGATGACCTCCCGACTCTCTTTGAAGTCTCTTAGCCACTTGAACTCATTTGTCTTTACCTTTTCCCCCTTTTATTCAAGGTCTTTTTCAAGTTGTGTTGCCAGTGGGCACTTGGTATTAATCCCTTGTTGCCAGGGAGGCTCATCCCCGGGAGTCATGTCCCACATTGGGGGGAAGGTAATGCGATCATATGCTGAGTTTGGCTTAGAGAGAGGCCACATTTGAGCAACAAGGAGGCTCCCAGATGGCAACCCTTAGGCACCCCACAACTGCAGGCTAAGTCTCAGTTACAAGAGCAAAGACTCAAAAGGGTAGCCATCAATAAAAAGAACACATCATTGGGTCATCCTCTTTTGACAGACACTGTCCCTGCACTCAGAGGACTATTGCTGCTCCCTTGGAGACTGTGGCAGAGCTCTCCAGGCTAGGAATTCAGATTCCCTCATTTATTGTGTGATTGTCCACCCATCATGACCATGCCCCATCTTTTGATATTTTGATCGATTTTGTATATCTTTCATGTATATTCAGATGAACTAATTCCCATGAAACCCCCTTCCCAGACACCCCCCAACAATAATGCCCTGCAGTACCCATTATAACCCTTCTGTGATCCAAATCCTCCATGAACATGTAGTCCATAAAATAATCAAATACACTTACTAGGAAAAAGAAACAAGTATGATAAGCTTAAATGCAAGAGACAAACATAAGGAAACTCAGGGGAAAAAAATAAAAAAAGAAAAGGAAAAAAGCACAAATAATCAAACAAAAACCAAAACGATATAATCAGCGGATTGGGACATTCAGAAAATGGGTAAAAAGACAAAGGAAATGCCTTTAAAATATATATATATATATATATTCGTTCTTTCTTCCTTTCTCTCCTTTTTTTCCTTTCTTCCTTTCATCACTGTGTTATCGGATGTCTGGTGTGCCGTGACACCTTCCCCCTCTCAATCCCCATTGTCTCCCAATTTGTCATTTGATTTTCAAAGAAGTTTTAGGTCACAGCAAAGTCACATATGGAGTGCAGGAGACTCCCAGATACCAAACCACCCCAATTTCACTACCCCATAATGACCCCCCCCCTTTTTTTTAATGTTAGCATTATTATAACTGTTATATAGATAGCAAAATACAGCAACTAAACATTGTCAATGATTTACAGTATATTTTACAATTTAGATGATACAGTTTAATAATTTTGATGATATTTATCATGTCCTGTGTCCATTACTGTAAGGTAATGAAAAACCTTCCCCATAACCACCAAACACCCCATTAGATCTTGACTGTTCCCTTCTCCCCAGCCCCCCAGGGCCCGTGATACCACCCTCTCCCTACCCATGGAATGTCAAGATTCACAGTTACAAGCCTTGGGGATTTGAACATGTGCTTCCTAATCCACCCACCCCCCAGTGCTGCATCTCCAAACCCATGAACACCACCACTCATCTGCCCCATCCCCCAACATGCAACCACACTCTATCCCTTTACCATAGATTATGTCCACATGGGTGATGGCTCAAACCCTGCTCTTCTCTTACTCTCCTTTGTTAACCTATCTTTCAGACAACGGTTCTCAGAGACTGCTCACTTTCCTCAGTTCAGATCAGTGAGGTCATATACTGTTCATCCTTCAGTGCCTGGCTTGCTTCACTCAACATAAGGTCTTCAAGATTCATCCACGTTATTCCGTGTGTTAGCACTTCATTCCTTCTCACAGCTGAGTAATATTCCATTGTATGTATGTACCACATTTTGCATATCCATTCGTCTATTGATGGGCACCGGGGCTGATTCTAACTTTTGGCAATGGTGAACAATGCTGCTATGAACATTGGTGTGCATATATCTATTTGTGTTTTTGTTTTCAGTTCTTCTGGGTATATAGCCAGCAGTGGAATTGCTGGATCAGTGTTGACTTTTATTGGGATTGCATTAAATCTGTAGATTAGGTTGGGTAGGATAGCAAGATCTATTGCTAGTTTTCTGAGGAACCGCCAAACTGTCCTCCACAGTGGCTGGACCATACCACAGTCCCACCAGCAGTGGATGAGGCTTCCTATTCCTCCACATCCTCTCCAACATTTAGTGTCTCCTGTTTTTTTAATAGCTGCCATTCTGATGGGTGTAAGATGGTGTCTCATTGTAGTTTTTTTTTTATTATTATTATATTTATTTATTTATTTATTTTGTGTGCAACAATTCACTTTATTTTTTTATTTTTATTTTTTACATTTTTTTATTATTATGGGTAAAAATCAAAATTCTCACAATACATACAAAAATTTGCAATATGATATATAAATATATATGCATATATGAGTATTTGCTTACAAAAATGTTATTTATATATGTATATACATATTTTTTAAGAGGTGCTTAGATTACTCAAAATATTACACAGAACCCACTGGGATACCCATGTTCCCCACCTCCCACACCTCCCACCACATCCCACACAAACATCTCCCACAGTGTGGCCGACCACCCTCAATGAACTTACACATCCTGGAGCCTTGCCACCAATCATAGACCACAGTTCACACTGTAGACCACACTCTCTCCCACTCAGTTCTGAGTGGTGTGTGCTGATTTAAAATGGCCTACATCCTTTGCACAACAGTACTCAGGACAACCTCCAATTCTCATTGTAGTTTTGATTTGCATTTCCCTGATAGCAAGTGAATGTTGAGCATTTTTTCATGTGCTTTTTAGCCATTTGTATTTCTTCCTTGGAGAAGTGTCTTTTCAAGTCACTTGCCCATTTTTTATATGGGTTGTTTGTCCTTTTATTTTCGAGGTGAAGGATTTCTTTATATATGCAGGATATTACTCTCCGGTGAGATATATGGTTGCCGAATATTTTTTCTCATTGGGTAGGCTGCCTTTTTATTTTCTTAATAACATCCTTTGAGGTGCAGAAGTTTTTAATTTTGAGGAGATTCCATTTATCAATTTTTTCTCTTGCTGCTCGTGCTTTGGCTGTGAAGTTCATGAAACCATTTCCTATTACAAGGTCCTGTAGATGCTTCCCTACATTATCTTCCAAGGTTTTTATGGTTTGGGCTCTTATATTTAGATCTTTGATCCATCTTGAGTTGATTTTTGTATAAGGTGTGAGATGGTATTCTTCTCTCATTCTTTTGGATATGGATATCCAGTTCTCCAAACACCACTTGTTAAAGAGGCCTTTCTCCCCCAACTGAACGGGCTTCATGGCCTTGTTAAATAACAGATGACTGTATATGTGAGGATCTATATCAGAACTCTCAATCCGGGTCCATTGGTCAGTAGGTCTATCCTTGTGCCAATACCATGCAGTTTTGATCACTGTATCTTTGTAGTAAGTTTTAAAGCCAGGTAATGTGATACCTCCAACTTCATTTTTCTTTTTCAATATATCTTTGGCAATTCGGGGCCTCTTGCCTCTCCAAATATATTTTGTGGTTAGTTTTTCCAGTTCCTTAAAAAATATAGTGTTGACTTTTATTGGGATTGCATTAAATCTGTAGATTAGTTTGGGTAGGATAGACATCTTGATGATGTTTAGTCTTCCTATCTATGAACAGGGAATATTTTTCCATTTATTTAAGTCTTCTTTGATTTCCTTTAACAGTGTTGTGTAGTTTTCTGTATATAAGTCTTTTACATCTTTAGTTAAATTTATTCCTAGGTATTTGATTCTTTTATTTACTATTGTAAATGGTATTTTTTTCCTGATTTCCTCCTCAGTTTGCTGGTTATTGGTGTACAGAAATGCTACTGATTTTTGAGCATTGATCTTATAGCCTGCAACATTACTGAACTCCTTTATAAGTTCTAGAAGTCTTGTTGTCGATTTCTCAGGACTTTCTATGTATAGGATCATGTCATTTGGAAATAATGAAATTTTCACTTCTTTTCCAATCTGGATGCCTATTATGTCCTTTTCTTTTCTCAGTGCTTGTGCAAGTACTTCTAAGACAATGTTAAATAGGAGTGGTGATAGTGGGCATCCTTGTCTTGTTCCCGATCTCAGAGGGAAGGCTTTTAGGATTTCACTGTTGAAAAAGATGTTAGCTTTGGGTTTTTCATATATACCCTTTATCATTTTCAGAAAGTTTCCATCTATTCCTATCTTTTGTAGTGTTTTTATGAGCAAAGAGTGCTGTATTTTGTCGAATGCTTTTTCTGCATCTATAGAGATGATCATGTGATTTTTTTCTTTCAGTTTGTTTATGTGGTGTATTACATTGATTGATTTTCTTATATTGAACCATCCTTGCATACCCGGGATGAAACCCACTTGGTCATGGCGCATAATCCCTTTGATATGTTGTTGAATGCGATTAGCAAGTATTTTGTTAAGGATTTTAGCATCTAGGTTCATTAGAGAAATTGGTCTGTAATTTTCCTTTCTTGTGGTATCTTTATTTGGTTTTGGTATTAGGGTAATGTTGGCATCGTAGAATGAGTTAGGTAATATTCCTTCTACTTCTATTTTTTGGAGAGCTTAAGTAGAATTGGTGTTAGCTCTTTCCGGAATGTTTGGTAGAATTCAGCTGTGAACCCATCTGGTCCTGGACTCTTCTTAGTTGGGAGATTTTTAATGACTGAGTCTATCTCTTTACTTATAATTGGACTGTTGAGTTCATCTATGTCTTCTTTCATCAATGTCAGCTGTTTGTGGGTTTCTAGAAACTTGTCCATTTCCTCTAAATTGTCATTCTTGTTGGCATATAATTTTTCAAAGTATCCTTTTATGATACTCTTTATTTCTGTGGAGTCAGTAGTGATATCACCTTGCTTATTCCTTATTTTATGTATTTGCATCTGTTCTCTCTTTTTCTTTGTTAGTCTGGCTAAGGGTTTGTCAATTTTGTTGATATTACCGAAGAACCAGCTTTTGGTTTTGTTTATTGTTTCCAGTGCTTTCTTATTCTCTATTTCATTTAGTTCTGCTTTAATCTTTGTTATTTCCTGCTTTCTACTTCCTTTAGGTTTAGTTTGTTGTTGTTTTTCCAGTTCCTCCAAGTGTGCAGTTAGGTCTTCAATTTTAGCTCTTTTTTCTTTTTTTATATATGAATTTATGGCTATGAACTTCCCTCTCAGGACTGTTTTCGCTGCATCCCATAGCTTTTGATATGTTATGTTGTTGTTTTCATTAGTTTCAAGGTAGTTACTGATTTCTTTTGAAATTTCCTCTTTGACCCTCTGTTTGTCTAAGAGTGTGTTGTTTAATATATATATATAGTGATTTAGATGGCTAGAATTATGAGGAGGAGAGGAATAGTAAAGAAAGGTCTGAAAGGATAAAGTTAATACTAATTTTTTAAAAAAAGAAGAAGAAAACAAAATAGATGGAATAGAAATTGATACCCTTAAGTTGTGGCCCTAGGAAAAAATGTTGTCTCTAAGAGCCACAACAGAAAACAGAAGGCAGAAAGATGCAGGAAGGATAAGCGATAGTTTGTAATACAGAATCAATGTATATAGCGAGTGGGAAATTACTGTAGAAGGAGCCCAGCAAAGAAGCGACAAGCTGGCAGCACCTTTAAAAAAAAAAAAATAGAAAGAAAAAGGAAGGGGGAGGAAAGAGGAAATAATAACAAGAGGCCAGAAATAAACAGAGAGAAACAGAAGATCCACACAGGCAAGCATTCAAACAGAGCTAAGCGGGGTCAATGATTCCCCTAGGGTCCACGTGGATCCTTACTGCCTACTTGTGTTTATCAATCAAATTCCCCACAGGGTTCTATATGCAGGGCCTGAAGCAGCTTTTAGCTATTAAACTAAATTAAAAAGAATGTATTTTTGATTTGTTTTTTTTTTTTTAATTTTTTTTTTTAATTTTTAATTTTTTAGCCAAATGCAGGACCCAAAATAATTCCTCCTCTAGACCAACCCCCTTACAGAAGGGACCCTAGCTGGGCCCGTGGAAATTAATCAAGCACGTCCCACTTTCCGGACCCCCCAGGTTAGCTGTAGCTCTGTTGTTAGTCAGTGAGGAGTGCTAAAGAGGGCGGATTCTGCCCCTTCTGGAGCCAAGCTCAAGCGTCACCAGGCTGCTCAGTAAATCAGTTTGACTTCAGATTCGCATCTGCTCTCAGCCTAATGCTGCTTCAGGTCGGCGTATCTACTCCCCAAAGCTATGGGGTGGTACAGGCAGCCAGATCAATGTCTAAAAATATAAAATACCCTTCCCTGTCTTCCAACAGAACCCTCCCTTTTTGGGGAAGTGTCCCTTCTTCCTGGCTCCGCAGTGGCCCGGGTCTTATCCCTGGGTGGCTAGGGAAATCAGCTCCGTTCCGTGACCAAAATCCCCCCTCCGGTTCGCTGGGTGCTGATTAGCTCATTTTTTCTGTTCACACAAGGTCCAAGGAAGCCAGGCAGCCAGATCCCCAGAAAATAAAAAATTTTTCGCCCTGCTCGTGGATCCAGATGGCAATTTTATTTTGTTTTATTTTTCCTCCCTAACCGCGGGTCTCAGCTGTCTGTGCCAAACACCACCGGGAGCCTTAAAACTCATGAATCTCTACCGTTCCATCCACGCCGTTGATCCGTGCAGATATGTGTCCCAAGCTTCTCACTCCATGCGTGCACAGCACAGAACACTGGGCAGGACCCCGTCCACAATCGGCCTTGCTCTGGGAGCTTGCAGTCTGTGCCCTCCTACACTAACTCCATCTTGGCCTCCTCCCTCAGTAGGGTTTTTACTTCATTTAGGGAGTTCTTCAAATCAAGAAATGCATTAAATTCTGTGTGCCAATGGTTAAAATCTCACTGGCATGTGTTAACTGCTACCCATTATTAAGTGGCTTATCATAAGAAAAATTCTTGGCAAAGAGTCTTCAAAAATGTTAGCAAGAACTTCTGGGCTAAACATCTCAGAACTTGCAATCTGGTGAACTGGAGGCTTTTTGTACTTATTAATTTTCAAAATATTAAAATCTTCACTGGCATCCACTTCAGGCCAACAGATCAGGGGAGACTGTGCTTCATTTGCTCTTTTCCCTGAGGGGGGGCATTCTCCACTTCCACCCCTGGGGCTGTTTCCCAGGGTGGCTGCTCCTTGGTTCTGTGGCACCCCTGGGCCTGGGAGAGGGAGGTGTTATGCATGGACACCCAAAGGTATCCCAGACCCACCTTAATTGTTATTTTCACAGCTTGCCCACAGTTCTATCACAGGTCACTCTTGTTTCATGTGGAATGCTTTGAATGCACACACTTGCAAACTGCCAGTGCTCTACTTTGAGTCAAAGTGACATTGTATTCCCATTACTGAATGTGCATAGGAAAATAACTCATTGATGTGGGTGGTTATGTGGTCTGTGACTATAGCAGGTGGTAGCCAGGCTGGGCTGCTGATCTGTGTGATTCTTAAGCTGCTGGGGGCCTGCGTGGGAGATGTGTCTGGACTGGCACTCCCAGTTGCAAATCTCTTACCTTCTCTTTTGGTGGTGTTTTTCCTTCTATTCAGTGTTTATGGAGTCTTTCTTCAGTCTTTTCATATTTTTATTTTGTATCTTAAAAGAAGCTTTAGATTACATAAATGTTACATGAAAAATATAAGGGATTCCTATATGCCCCCTTCATCCCCCTCCCACATTTTCCCACATCAACAACATTTGAAGAGGTTTTCAAGTTAACTCTTTCCCTTCGATGTAGCTTGACTCAGTGATTTAATTTCAAAGAACAGAAAATTGAAAGAGAGAAAGTAAGTTTATACTAGAAAACTCCATCAGATACCATCTTACCTAATTCAATATCACCAGTGTTAAGCAGGGTTTATTGCATGTACACCCTGGAATGACACCATGAGAAGGGCAACTTGTGACTGTGGTCTTCCTCTCTAAAATGTATTACCATTCTAATCCATGAAAACACCTCAGAAAAATCCCAATTTAGGGACATACTTAAAAACACTTGTTCAGTACTCTTCAGAAATGCCAAGGTCAAGAAAAACAAATCATGAAACAAGAGAATGTATAAACATGAAAACTATGGCAAACCTGGTGAATTCAGTAAACATGGTGTTTTGGATTAGACCCTGGAACAGAGAGAGGCCATAAATGGAAAATCTGTGTTATCTCAATGAAATCAATAGTGTATTATTGTTGTTGTTATTATCATTTATGATGATGCAATCTTGACTTTGGGTACAGAGAAGACAGATTACATGTTCACATACTTGTTACATTTCCTAAAACAAGAATCAGGGTGTCATGCTGTAGAATAATAGAGGAGTATGTGGCAGATGCACAGATGATGAACTCATCTCTTATAAGCTTACACCTGAGGGTGGAAAACCAGAAACAAAGTGAAGGAAAATCAGGAAGGGGTACCTGATCATTAGGGCAGCTGCTGGAGTTCCCTAAAGTCAGACAAATCTGTTACATTGTTTAGAATGAAGAATAGCCCAGGGAGAAAGGGACTTCTCCCTTGTGGGTACAACTGTGTGTGGTTCACACTGACTGTGATAACTCTAAGAACATTGTTTAATCTAAGTTAATGTGAAATTAAAATAAAAACAACAGACAAATGAGCAATCATGAATGAGCTCTGCAAGGTACTGCAAGGCTGACATTCTGTGCCTCTCTAGCCTCTCTCAAGTACAAGCTCTCTCTTCCTGTCATGTCAGGCTGAGGTTCTCTAACAGGTATCCATCAGAAATCAGAATCTGTACCTAAAAACAATGAGGAGTCTGAGGATAATGACAGCAACTACATCCCATTGACAAATATTTCCTATTTCAGACTATTATCTGTAGGGTTTTTACAACTTCTCTCTCTCTTTATCTATCTATCTATCTATCTATCTATCTATCTATCTATCTATCTAT
>JAKSZT010038955.1:1155222-1169969 GCA_026826555.1 Tolypeutes matacus | reverse complement strand
CATTTGTGAAAAAGTGAATTCTCATGAAGTGATTGGGTTGGGCTAAAAGGTTGGAATCCATCATAATATTTCATTATTGTATGTGAACTCATTATCTGTAATGTATGGTGATTTGTTTCCCCACATGTTCATCAATTTTAGAGATTAAATGTTAGATACAAGAAATTTTATAGGGAGTGTAGAAGGATGTATTTGTGGTTTTAATTTTCATTTATCAAATAATCTTGTGCAATTTTTACTATGATTATTACACATTTATGTATTTTTGTTGGTAAAATATCTGCTCCCATATTTTGCCAGTTTGGGTTAATATTTAACTCTAGGTTTTCTTTATATATTCTGGGTATAAGAACTTTATAAATTATATAACCAGTGAATATTATCACCCAGTACATGGATTTCTTTTCATTTTAATAATAATGACATTTGATACAAAATTATATTATGTTAGTCATATTATAATTTTTATTTTATTGATTATGATTTTTTGTGTCATGTCCAATAAGTTATTGTATAACCCATTTAGTTGTTGCTGGTATAAGCTTCACTATAAAGCATATTAAAACGTATTAGCATCATATTTGTCATCTTCACAAACCCAAAATAGAGAAATAAATATATACAATTTTCCAAATTTTATAGAAATTTAATTTCATATGATAGTGTTTATTTGTATGCCAAATTTTGACAAAATTATAATCCAAAAATAAAAGACAACACTTCACAATCTCCTATTCTTTCTCAGTAAAGCACTTATGACCCAAATTTTATCCAACTTTTGTTGGATGTTGCAAACCTATGTCTAAGGCTCTGTGCAAACACATCCTGTAAGGCAGTCCAAGGCATATGTGAGAGGCCCTACTTATTTACCAAAGAAACATTCAGATATAGGTAGAGAAGAGAAAAATAACACAGAGACTATCTGTATTATTTACCTTCTTCCAAATAGATTATGAGCCATGATATAATGTTACTTTTTTGGAAAATTGGCATAAAATTTGTTGCAAAGATTATGTTACTGCTTGTATTTCCTATTCAACTTCATCAAAAACCATTTGACTATATCTCTATGGTTATATTTCTAGGATCTCTATTCTGTTAAATTGAGATCTTCATCTTTTCTTTCACTAATTCATAAAATCTCAATTACTGCAGCTGAATATGAATTATTTACTATTTGTAACCAAACCCCTCAGGTTTGTTCTTTTTAGGATTGTACTGGCTAACCACATTCTATAAATTTTCCATATACATTTTAATATATGCTTGCTGACTCTTCAAAAATGCTTGTTTGGGGTTTTATTGGAATTTTGTGAAATGTATGGATTAAAATGCTAAGAATTTACATCTTAATACTGAGCCTTCAAATCCATAAAAATGGTGCATCTTTCCAATGATATAGATCTTTATTTATTTTCTGATTTTTTTCACAGACACATCCTGCACCTATTTAATAAGATTTGTATATAAGATATTTTAATTTGTGCTATTAGATATGCTATTGCATCATTTTTCAGTCTCAGCAGTGGTATATGAGTTATAATTTTCTAGAAATCATTACAAAAGTTCTAATTGTTTCTTTTGGGTGGATCATAACATTTCCCATGGTCTTAATGTTCATTTATAATTCATAAGGTGTTAGGCATCTTTTCATGTATTTGCATTCTGGAGTATACTTTTATGAAATATCTCTAGTTCTGTGTCCCCAAATTTTGTTGTATTATCTTCCTTTTTGGTGAGTACTGCATTTTCTTTCTATATCTTGATGCAAGTTCTTTATTAAAATACATTCTGTGTATCAATGAGTTTTATTTCCTTTCATATAGTTTTGAATGCATAAGAACTTTCTTATCTATATATCTTAGTTATATTCTTGCAATCAAATGCTTTCTATTCATTTCCTTAAATAACATTTCACAATATATATATTTTATTTTGAAGAAATACAATTTATCATTTATTTTTTAGTATTCCCATTTTTTAAATTTTTTACCTAGCATCTAAAAAAAAATCATTATCCAGGTACACACATATCCTTTCCCATTGATCTATGTGTCTATGCCTCCTCCAATAACCCAAAATAGATTACTGTAGCCATATAAAGTAGCTTAAAATCACTTCTTTTTCTGAATTTTGCAAGGCAGAAAATCTCAGATGCTGACAGAAAACTACCTCCTTTTGTACCAGTCTTGGAGCAGGTTCCCAGTTATTCTGTGGCTATTGAGTACACCCTGCAGTCCAGAAACCACATGGCTGCCCTGCAGGTGAGGATAGGGTCTGGCATCACACTGCTTTCCCCTCACTGTCTGTCTCCTACCCAAGAACATACATACATGCCCTCTGAAGTCACAGAGCTCATATGAAGAGAGAACTGTTCTTTGAACATGTCTCTGTAGATGGAACTTTGGCTCTGGAATGATGGGTTGTACTTTCTGACACCTGTTTCCTTCAACTTCTGCACCTTGTTCACATAGAGATGAAGAACCCAATGCCAATAGAAATCACTGTTTATTATGGAGTAATCAGGGATAGCTGGTAAGAGTTAGGCCCTGCAAATTCTTCAACACATTTAGGTCAACTCTTGCAGATGCAAATGATCAAACATCTGGAAACAAAGAGCATCAATCCCTGTCTGTGATGTGCTGTCAAAACTATACCCATAGTCCCATGTCTGAAATAAGACAGTCATCATGGTTTATGATCATACATAAGCCCAACAGTATGGGAACTGGGTCTGCTCCAGTGGACAGGAAGCAGAAGTGATATGGGTATATTTGCCCATACACATGCTCCATTCACTGTTCAAAGAGTAGGAGGGTTACTAGAGTTTTCTGTGCCTGAAAGACTTTTAAGGAGATCATCAATGATTCTAATCCTTTAAATTTCATGAGTGGAGGTATTTTGCTTTCAAAGGACTTCTTGGGGATGTCAAAACAGACCCACAGGGAGCAGATGTGGCTTGAGCAGTTGAGCACCTGCCTCCCATATGGGAGGTCCTGGTTTGGATTCTGGTCCATCCTGAAAAAACAAAAATAAGCAACAAGCAAAATAAATGGGAAAAAAAAAAAAACAACTCAGGGAAACTGCTGTGGCTCTGTGGTTGAGCATGGGCTTCCCACATATGAGGTTCTGAGGTCAATCTCCAGGCCCCAGTACCTAAAAAACAAACAAACAAACAAACAAAAAAAGTAGATACAGACTTTACTCTTTAAAGACTTAGAGTATGGGGCCCTGACTGCCACTCCAAAATGAGGATATCTTACCTTCTATTCATCCAATCACCTCCTGATAAGAAAACTATCATATGCAGCTGTCTCTCTTCAAAGTAAATAAATATAATTTAATTTATCACCTTTTAAACAATGTAAATTTATATAAAATAGAAAACCATTGGTTCCCTCTAACTACATATACAAATGAGTATTAATATTGTGTTAACCAATGCACATGTTCTATTCTAATCAATTAATTGGTTTCTTTAGATGAACATATATAATGCACTAGGCATTTAATTAAACAATATGATCCAATCATCCTTAACAGGGGCAGAGTAGGAAGGAGAGTCTTTGAAGTGAAGCATCAGCAATCACCTGCTCCCCAAAGCCTCAGAAAGATAGTGAGATGCTGAGCAGTTTAGGCCCCCTCACATCACACTAAGATGTTGAGAAATATGTGTCATAGAGCTGAGGGATGGTACCAGTGATGCCAGCAGGAGAAACCCAGGGCCCACCGAACACATTGGAGATGGGGAGGTGGGAATGCCTGGTTCCAAAGATACATCACTTCCCTCACACCATGGCAGGGAGGCATTCTCTTGAAATTAAATAGAAATGTCCACCTTGTTTTGACTCCTTACAAGAGGCAGCACCCTCAGGTTCATCACCTTTTGTCAAAAATTCCAGTTACTGGTGATTCTGCTCAAATGTCATCTCCACAATACTGTGTGTGAAGTCACATTAGCCATAAAATTCATTTAGGATATTTGGAGGTCTCTAGGGGAATAATTTGGACTGGGATAGGATATTCCAAGTACTGACAGAAAATTACTCTCCAGCATCCTCATCCACCTGTCTTAACATGGGGCCTAATTTTGTGGGTCCTGAACCCCCTGCAGCCCAGCCCCCTCCTCTCTTTCCTGCAGGGGAGGTTTAGGTCTGGAGTAAGACTGACTCCCTCTCTCAGTGACTCTCACACATTGATACACAATTGTGTTCTCAACAGTAACAGAGCTCAGCTTCAGTATGAGCTAGTTTTTGAGTGTGTCTCTGATTTGGGTCTGCAGATATTGATGGGTTGTAGTATGTGTGTGCATCATAATATATCTGCCCAATATACTGCTTCCCCTTCCACCAGAGCTGCCAGATCTAGCTCCAGCTGTATCTGCTGGTTGTGATGGAGAATACACAGAGCATATGAGGGAGAAGGCCTCTAAGGATGTCACCAGTCCTGGGCAGACTCCTAAGGGCATGTGAGACAGGACAACTGTGGACAGAAAAGTCTCTGAGTTGCCCACATGATAGACTTCACCAAATTATACCATTCCTAAAACTAAAATTTATCTTAATTCCATTTTCTTTCGATTCCTCAGAGTCAAAAATTTCAGTTGACCTATCTTCATGTTCAATGGTTCTTCTGAGTACCCACATATTCTCTTATACCTGCAGTTTTTTACACATTTCAGTTATTGCATTTTATAACTTAAGAACTGGTGGTTTTTATAATTTGCATCTATTTGTTGCTACTCTCTACTTAGTGTGATAACACTGTTGTATGTAATATATTACACTAGTTTTATTTTATTATTTAAATATTTGTCTAGTCCAGTGAATCCAGCATCTTGGATTCCACATGTATAATTTCTAATGAATACTTATTTTTTAAAATATTTGTTTAGATATAAAAAATTACCTTTGATGTAACATTTATGAATACTTATTTTATTTTTCAATTTCCCTCTGGGCCGTGAATTCTTGTTCTTTTTAAATGCCACATATTTTTTACTTTAAATCTAGAAATATTTTAGGTTAACGTATTTTTATACATTAGGTAAAACATTTGAAAACTCCATGCCAGGACTATTCTGAAAGAGATATTTGAGCAAATTATGAAATTATTAAATAAATGATTGGAAAGTTCACATGGGCACCAAGTTGCAAGGAAAACCAAAACCATGGAAAGAAATATTTTATATGCTTCTCGGCATTGTCTCCTGCTTCTGGATCCCTGTATTTGATGGATCCTGAATATGCACTTTGAAATGGGAAATCCATGCTTGAGCTCCTATTGCCTTCCATCTCACTGAGTGGATTCCACAGTAAAGAATGGCTGTATCCTTGGAAATAATACAACTCAGCCATGGGAAATATGCTTATTGGACATGTCTCTGTAGATAGAGCTGCATTTCAGGAAGGATGGGTTGTATTTTGCAACCAAATAAATACCTATTTTTCTCTACACTTTTCTAGTAGCTGGCCATAACAG
Organism: Tolypeutes matacus; assembly: GCA_026826555.1. NCBI lineage: Eukaryota > Metazoa > Chordata > Mammalia > Cingulata > Chlamyphoridae > Tolypeutes > Tolypeutes matacus. Next base: position 1,164,488 of record JAKSZT010038955.1, on the reverse strand, counting down.
CTCTATTAATATCTCATTGTTTTAATGAAGAACACAGAGAGAATGCATGGGAAAGGTAGGGTCTCTGAAGGTATTACCTCTCCTGGACAACTTTCCATCAATTCTACTTGGATAGGCAATGGGTGACTGTATTAGTCAGCCAAAGGGGTGCTAATGTAAAATACCAAAAATGGGTTGGTCTTTATAAAGGGTATTTATTTGGGGTAGAAGTCCACAAATACCAGGCCATAAAGCATTAAGTTTCTTCTCTCACCACAGTCTATTGCCACGTGTTAGAGCAAGACAGCTGCTGGAGTTTGCCAGGGTTCAGGCTTCTGGGGTTCCTCTCTTCCCGGGGCTCCGTTTCTCTCCGGGCTTAGCTCCTGCTTCCTCCACAAGGTCAGCTGTAGACGATCAGGCGAACGGCTTGGCGAACGGTTTGCTTCTCTTCTCCTGGGGCCTTCTTTCCAACATCAAAACTTCTTCTCAAAAGACTGCTTCAACTGTCCTTTGCCTTGCCTTTTATATTCAATTCCCCACCCACCAAGGGGTGGGGCTCAACGCCCTAATCCTAACCTAATCATGCCCAGATTAACAGATCAGTTTACAAGCATGATTCAATTATATTTTTGGAATTCATAATTACATCAAATTCCCCAACGGTTACAGTGACAGATAAACATATTATCATAGTGACAAATTTCAGACACCTCATTGAGTGGCCACATTTGGAAATCACTGACCCACTCACAGGGGAATGTAATGACTAAGGAAGAGAATATCTCCAGGAATCTCCAGATTTTCTGGAACAATTACATGATTCTTGGTAAATCCAGCATAGAATATGGGGGTACTTCCTTATAATCTGAAATATAACCAGGAAAATAAAAGAGTTATTTGCATGAGGAATACTGCACATATACAGCAGTAAATGGCCAGATCAAGTCTCAGTCCCTGCTACAGAGCTTGGAGGAAGAAGTCTGATCCACTACTTCTGAGAACCCAGGGGGCTGGAGCTCCTTGTCAGAAAAACTGCCAATTCTCTGAAAGAGAGCTTTGATGGTGCAAAAAAAAAATCTCTGAGTGCATGGAAATGGAGAAATAAATAAATGCCTAATGTGGCTACTCTCTTCTCTGTTATAAACACATTATGTGATGAGCACTCTCAATTTTTTCATCTTAAAATAACTCTGAGCACTACATATGAGAATATTGTGATGGTAAATGTTTTACGTATCAAGATACCCCACAGACGACAGACATGGTGTCATTGAAGAACTGCAAGACCTCGGGCAGATCATTGGACTCTTCCCAGATGGCTCCTCACTTCTAGAATGGGAATATGTTTACCTACCACTGGAATGCCATGAGAACATTCCAGTGTGAAAATTTTTATTTTGATGCTATATATATAGTCTAGAATTTTTGCCATGAAAACCCTTCCATTATGATGGGCATGGTGTTGGTATTCAGTGATAATGAATCAATATTCATAACACTGAAGAATGATTTTGTCTGTCTTCAGCACATATCTGAATAACTTCTCCATGCATCCATACCTTTCCTGGGCTCTAGTCTAGAGGGGAGATCATTGGGGATCCCCACCTCTCCCAGAAGTGCTTCCACCCCCAGGAATCTCCAGAGCTCAGCTATAATCTGGTTATTGAGTAATATTGTTATTACTGGAACACACTGGTTCCCGCACAATAATCTACACTTCTGTGCAGAGAAGAAGAGGTCCTGCTAAAATGCCTGAGGAATAACATGTTTATGTCACTGTCCCTACCAAATGCTTTTGCAGGGTAAAAGCTGGTTTGAGGCTTTCAGAAAGTGCTTCATCAGAGATGCTATGAGGGGTGGTGCAACTGTGGAATCCACATGTGGAATAATTTTTCATTGTGGGAATACTGTGCTGAATGCCACAGGTAATTTTTCATGGGTTAGATGTTTCCGCATGTCTTATGTGGTGATTGCATGGTAAGGTTGGCACTGGTTACTTTAATTCAGGTGGATGAACTTCTGTGCATATAGTTTGCATCACATTAACATTTTATTCTATTTACTAGAGAAGTTGCAGTTTACAGGAAAATTGTGGCTGAAAGAAAGATTCCCATACAACACCCACCATCAACATTTTGCGTTGATGTATAATACTTGTTATAATTAATGATAGCACATTTTAATAATTGAACTAACTATACTCCATAGTTTACCTTCAGGTCACTGTTTGTGTAGTGAAGTTCCATGCATTTATGAAAATTTTTATTTTGATGCTATATATATAGTCTAGAATTTTTACTATTAATCACATTCATGTATACATACACATCTGTGTATATACATATATATATCAGGTTATTAATTACATTCAGAATGCTGTCAACTCCATCCATTACCAAAACATTTCCATAATTCCAAATAGCAACCTTGTACATTTTAAGCCTTAACTTCCCTTTCTCTATCCCCACTTCATTCGTTGGTACCAGATTCTGTCTCTTTGAGTTTGCTTATTGAAATCAATGAAATCATAAAATACTTTTCATTTTGTGTCTAGCATACTTCACAGAACATGTCTTCAAAGTTTATCCATTTTGCCACTTGTATGAGGACTCCATTCCTTTTTAGAGCTGAAAAAATATTCCATTTTATGAATATATAACATTTTATTTATTCTTTCACTATGTGATAGACAATAGAGTTGCTTCCATCTTCTGAAATTTTTGAATGTTGCTTTGAACATTAGTGATCATATTTATGTGTGAGTCCTTTCTTTCAATTATTTTGGTTATATACCTATTAGTGAGATTGTTGGGTCGTATGGTAGTTCAATACTTAGCTTTTGGAGGAACTGCCAAATTGTTTTCCACAGTGGCTGCATCATTTTACATTTCCCCCAGCAAGAATGAATGTTCCTATTTCTCTGGGCCCTCTCCAACACTTGTTATTTTCCAGTTTTTAAAAATACTAATACAAGCAGCCATTTGCAGCAGCACTGGGGGCTGTGTTCTGCTGACACCGCCTAGACAGGTAGAGGAGCGTCCAGGCCGCTGCCGCCCCACGGCGGGCGGACACCCAGCTGCTCCGCGCCTTGGGTGGGACCGGCCAGCCCAGGGCGCCGCTTCCGCGCAGCTCTGCCCTCCAGGCAGCTCCAGGAACCCGGGCTCCCCACCCCGCTGCTTGTCCGCAGACCGCGGGCCACACACTTTCCCAGGATCAGGCCTAGGGCTGGCGGCGACGGCTCAGCGGGGCAAGACTGGGCTCAGCGGTGTCCCCAGGGTCGCGACCGGTGGCAGGATGGCTCCAGCCAGAAGTGCAGCTTGTGGGGGTCGGCGGGGTGGCGGGGACAAATCGGTGCTCATGGTCCAGTTCATTCAGGTCTACTTTGTAACGGAGTATGATCAACCATTGAAGATTCCTATACAAAACAGCGTGTTACAGATGAAAGAGCAGCCCGGCTAGATATTCTGGACATAGCAGGGCAAGAAGAGCTTGGAGCTGTGAAAGAACAGTAGATGAGGACTGGCCAGGGTTTCCTGTTGGCATTTTCAGTCACAGGTAGAGGCAGTTTTGAATAAATCTATACATTTCAAAGACAGATTCTCAGAGTCAAGGAATTTCCGATGAATTTCCGATGATTTTAATTGGTAACAAAGCAGATCTAGATCATCACAGACAGGTAACAAGGAAAGGACGCAGTTAGCCTGACAGCTGAAGGTCACATACATGGCGGCCACAGCAAAGATGAGGATGAAATGTAGATCAAGCTTCCCATGAACTTGTCCTGGTTATAAGGAAATTTCTGGAACAGGAATGTCCTCCTTCACCAGAACCAACACGGAAAGAAGAAGACAAGAAAGGTTGCCCTTGTGTCATTTTCTAAGAATCCTATCAAGTTTAGCTACAACTGCCAGGAGAGCCCTCATCTTCTCCTGCATTTTACACTTTGGTATCTTTTTAGCCTTAGACAAGCAAGTCCAACAAATGATCACCATATTAGCCTTAGACCAAGAAGCTGTGAAAATAATACTATGGTCAATTCAAGACAACTTCAAAGGAAACACTAAGGCTGCTTCTAAAATTACCTGATTTTTTGAAATACATATCTATATATACAGACACATTTTTAAGGGCTTATATTTTAAGAGAGATGGATCAGTTTTGAACCCAAGCTTTTTGCCAACCTGAAGTCTTAAGTTGTGAAGTAATTTCTAACTTCTGGAATCATGTTGCCTATTGTTACTCTATATAGAAACTTCAAGAGTTTTTTTTTTTTTTTTATGTGAATTTTTGTCCTTCTTTAACAGTTTCAATTAAAGCTTTACTTAAACTTAGATACTCTGAACAGAATCTATAAAAGTCAGGTATCTCAGCCCTTTTCTGATGCTACAGCTTTTGTTTTCCAGTGGCCAAAAACCAAAAGGCTTATTGTGTTTATGGTTTCAAAACCACTTATAAAGCCTTTATTAGGGAAGCGGCTGTGGCTCAATCAGTAGGGCTCCCGTTTACCATATGGGAGGCCCCGGGTTCGGTTCCCGGGGCCTCCTGGTGAAGGCAAGCCCGACCGCACGGCGTGGTTGGCTGACCCAGCGAGCACAAGCAGCAAGAGGGGGATAAATGAATAAATAAATAAAATCTTTAAATAAAAATAAAAAATAAAGCCTTTATTGTTACTACTTCTCTGGAAGATGAGAACAGTCTATGTGGCTAAATATTTGGCTTCATTTTGGATGTAAACATTTCATTGTTCTTGGTTTTTAAATTTAACTCTTCAAAGCCATGTGGAGGGTAGAAAGAAATAAATTCTGTCTGTCTTCCTTTTCAAGTGTTTCTGGATAAGGGATTCAAAATAAAAAGTAAAGCTTTTTTTTTTTTTTGATGTCATATAAAATATGGAATTGATCTTTCTAGTGTCAGAGATGATTAATGTTTTTGTTATATACGTTTATACATTATTTTCTTATTAAACTAGTTATCAAGTGTTTTTATAAGTTTGTAAGCAAATGTGCTTTCACAGCATACCTTGTGTATATGTAAAGATAAGTATTTAATTCTCACTGTTCACTTTTAACTGACAAAGAAAAAAAGTGGAAGCTACAGACACAGTGGTAGAACTTTATCTGCTGTTCTGGTCCTGGTTGTACCCACCTCTGTCCAGTCACACACCTACTAAGAACTTCCCAGTAGAGTGCAACTTACAGGATGAAAATCTGAAATCACTTTCAGTGTCCCATATTACATATTGACTGTTAGACCAATTATTGAATGTAAATTTTTAAATTGACAATTAGTATAACTGGAGAACTTCTGATTTTGTTTTTAATTCCATGGATTGTATTTAAACAATTCAAAAGTATGTTTTCCTGATTTCAAAATACTAAGTGGTATTGTTAGTTTTCTGAGGAACCGCCAAACTGTCCTCCACAGTGGCTGGACCACACCGCAGTCACACCAGCAGTGGATGAGGGATACTATTCCTCCACATCCGCTCCTACATTTAGTGTCTCCTGTTTTTTTTAAATAGCTGCCATTCTGATGGGTGTAAGATGGTATCTCATTGTAGTTTTGATTTGCATTTCCCTGATAGCAAGCGATGTTGAGCATTTTTTCATGTGCTTTTTAGCCATTTGTATTTCTTCCTTGGAGAAGTGTCTTTTCAGGTCACTTGCCCATTTTTTTAATGGGTTGTTTGTCCTTTTATTTTCAAGGTGTAGGATTTCATTATATATGCAGGATATTAGGCTCCTATGAGATATATGTTTGCCAAATATTTTCTCACATTGGGTAGGCTGCCTTTTTATTTTCTTAATAACAAACATCCTTTGAGGTGCAGAAGTTTTTAATTTTGATGAGATCCCATTTATCTATTTTATTCTATTGCTGCTCGTGCTTTGGCTGTGAAGTTCATGAAAACATTTCCTATTACAAGGTCCTGTAGATGCTTCCCTACATTATCTTCCGAGGTCATTATGATTTTGGGTCTTATATTTAGATGTTTGATCGATCTTGAGTTGATTTTTGTATAAGGTGTGAGATGGTATTCTTCTATCATTCTTTTGGATATGGATATCCGGTTCTCCAAGCACCACTTTTTAAAGAGGCCATTCTCTCCGAAGTGAGTAGGCTTCATGGCCTTGTCAAATATCAGTTAATGTATATGCGAGGATCTATATCAAAACTCTCAATTGAGTTCCATTGGTCAGTAGGTCTATCCTTGTTGCAATACCATGCAGTTTTGATCACTGTAGCTTTGTAGTATGTTTTAAAGTCAGGTAGTGTGATACCTCCAACTTCATTTTTCTTTTTCAATATGTCTTTGGTGTTTTGGGACCTCTTGCCTCTCCAAATATATTTTGTGGTTCGTTTTTCCAGTACCTTGAAAAATACAGTGTTGACTTTTATTGAGATTGCATTAAGCCTGTAGATTAGTTTGGGTAGGATAGACATCTTGATGATGTTTAGTCTTCCTATCCATGAATAGGGAATATTTTTCCATTTATTTAAGTCTTCTTTGATTTCCTTTAACAGTGTTGTGTAGTTTTCTGCTTATAAGTCCTTTACAATTTTGGTTAAATTTATTCCTAGGTATTTGATTCTTTTAGTTACTATTGTAAATGGTACTTTTTTCCTGATTTCCTCCTCAGTTTGCTCGTTATTGATGTACAGAAATGCTATTCATTTTTGAGCATTGATCTTATAGCCTGCAACATTACTGAACTCCTTTATAAGTTCTAGAATCCTTGTTGTAGATTTCTCAGGGCTTTCTATGTATAAGATCATGTCATCTGCAAATAATGAAATTTTTACTTCTTCTTTTCCAATCTGGATGACTTTTATGTCCTTTTCTTGTCTCAGTGCTTGTGCAAGTACTTCTAAGACAATGTTAAATAGAAGTGGTGATAGTGGGCATCCTTGTCTAGTCTCAGAGGGAAGACTTTTAGGATTTCACCGTTGAAAATGATGTTAGCTTTGGGTTTTTCACATATACCCTTTATCATTTTCAGAAAGTTTCCATCTATTCCTATCTTTTGTAGTGTTTTTATGAGGAAAGAGTGCTGTATTTTGTCGAATGCTTTTTCTGCATCTATAGAGATGATCATGTGATTTTTTTTGTTCAATCTGTTTATGTGGTGTATTGCATTGATTGATTTTCTTATATTGAGCCATCCTTGCATACCCGGGATGAAACCCACTTGGTCCTGGTGTATAATCCTTTTGATATGTTGTTGAATGTGATTAGCATGTATTTTGATGAGGATTTTAGCATCTAGTTTCATTAGAGAAATTGGTCTGTAATTTTCCTTTCTTTTGGTATCTTTATTTGGTTTTGGTATTAGAGTAATGTTGGCATCATAGAATGAGTCAGGCAATATTCCTTCTACTTCTATTTTTTGGAAGAGCTTAAGTAGAATTGGTGTTAGCTCTTTCCAGAATGTTTGGTAGAATTCAGCTGTGAAGCCATCTGCTCCTGGATTCTTCTTATTTGGGAGGTTTTTGATGACTGAGTCTATCTCTTTACTTGTAATTGGACTGTTGAGTTCATCTATTTCTTCTTTCATCAATGTAGGCTTTTTGTGAGTTTCTAGAAACTTGTCCAATTCCTCAAAATTATCATTTTTGTTGGCATATAATTTTTCAAAGTATCCTCTTATGATACTCTTTATTTCTGTAGGGTCAGTAGTGATATCCCCTTGCTCATTCCTTATTTTATCTACTTGCATCTGTTCTCTCTTTTTCTTTGTTAGGCTGGCTAAGGGTTTGTCAATTTTATTGATATTCTCCAAGAACCAACTTTTGGTTTTGCTTATTGTTTCCAGTGCTTTCTTATTCTCTATTTCATTTAGTTCTGCTTTAATCTTTGTTATTTCCTTCTTTCTACTTCCTTTAGGCTTAGTTTGTTGTTGTTTTTCCAATTCCTCCAAGTGTGCATTAGGTCTTTAATTTTAGCTCTTTCTTCTTTTTTAATATATGAATTTATGGCTATGAACTTCCCTCTCTGGACTGCTTTCGCTGCTTCCCATAGGTTTTGATATGTTGTGTTGTCGTTTTCATTAGTTTCAAGGTAGTTACTGATTTCTTTTGAGATTTCCTCTTTGACCCACTGTTTGTCTAAGAGTGTTTTGTTTAACTTCCATATCCTTGTGCCTAACCTGTTTCTCTGGCCCTTAGTGATCTCCAACTTCATTCCATTGTGGTCAGAGAAATTACTTTGTATAACCTCAATCTTTCTGAATTCATTGAGTGTTGTTCTGTTGCCTAGCATGTGGTCTATTTTGGAGTATGTTCCATGTGCACTTGAGAATAATGTAAATCCCGCTGTATTTGGGTGTAGTGTTCTGTATATGTCTACTAAGTCCAGGTCTTCTAATGTATTGTTGAGTGCCTTAGTTTCTTTATTGATTCTCAGTCTAGATGTTCTGTCTAATGATGATAGTTGTGTGATGAAGTCCCCTGCTATAATTGTAGAGGCATTTATTTCTCCTCTTAGTTTTTCCAGAGTTTGCAGCACCTATTTTGAGGCACCCCGATTAGGTGCGTAAATGTTGATGATTGTTCTCTCTTCTTGAGAGATTACTCCTTTTACTAATATGTAGTGTCCATCTTTGTCTCTTACAATAGTTTTGCATTTAAAGTCTATTTTGTCTGATATTAGAATAGCTACTCCTGCCCTTTTATGGCTATTGTTAGCTTGTAATATGGTTTTCCAGGCATTCACTTTCAGCCTCCTTGAATCCCTGGGTCGAAGGTGGGTTTCTTGTAGACAGCATATAGATGGATCATATTTTTTTATCCATTCTGCCTATCTGTGTCTTTTGATTGGTGAATTTAATCCATTAACATTCAGTGTTATTACTTTTAACGAATTTCTTACTTCAGCCATTTTTTCTTTGGATTAATGTATCATATGCTGTTTTGTTTCTCTTTTTGTCCTTTCAGTTGTTTTTAAACTCTCCTCCAACTCTCTCTCCCTTGTTTTTTCCATTCAACCTGTAGAGATTCCTTTAGTATTTCTTGAAGTGCATGTTTCTTCTTGACATACCCTTAATTTCTGTTTATCTGTGAATATTTTGAACTCTCCATCATTTTGAATGCCAATTTTGCTGGATAGAGAATTCATGGCTTGAAGTTTTTTTCTTTTAGTGTTTTGACTATATCATACCACTGTCTACTTGCTTCCATGGTTTCTGCTGAGAAATCAGCACTTAATCTTATTGTGCTTCCCTTGTATATGATGGTTCTCTTTTCTCTTGCTGCCTTGAGTATTTTCTCTTTGTCTTGAGCATTGGACA
>JAKSZT010038955.1:1141367-1155122 GCA_026826555.1 Tolypeutes matacus | reverse complement strand
TTCTCTTGCTGCCTTGAGTATTTTCTCTTTGTCTTGAGCATTGGACATTTTGACAAGTATATGTCTTGGAGTTGGCCTGTTGGGATTTATACTATTTAGGGTGTGCTGTACTTCCTGGATCTGCACATCCTTCTCTCTCAATAGAATTGTGAAGTTTTCAGCCATTATTTCCTTCAACACTCCTTCTGTTCCCTTTCCCTTCTCTTTTCCTTCTGGGATGCCCATAATGCGTATGTTTGTGCGTTTTGTATTTTCAGTTAATTCCCTGAGTCCATCCTGGATTTTTTCTATCTTTTTGTCTATTTGTTCTACTATCTCTTTGATTTCAACTGTATTGTCTTCCATATCACTAATTCTTTCCTCTGCCTGTTCAAATCTGATGATATGTGAGTCCAGCGTCTTTTTCATTTCTTAGCTTGTGCCATTGTTCACCATCATATCCATTACCATTTTAAGCATGTTTGCTATTTCTTCAGTATGTTCTCCCAGTGTCCTCTTTATATCCTTAATCTCTTACTTCAGTTCTTTAAGTTGGTCCATGATATTTGTTTGGATAGCTTTGATTAGTTGTTCGATGTTCTGCATTGCTTCCTGGTTTTTATTTTGTGCATTAGACTGGTCCATGTTTTCTAGTTTCTCAGAGTCATTTGTATTTTTTTGTTGCCTTCTGGTCATCATATTATCTTGTTGGGTTTGTTCAGTTGATTAGCTTTTCTCTATGCTCTAGAGTTTTATTCAGCTGTTGGTTCTGCGTGTGAGTTAAGTTTTCTCTTTGGTAGTTTTTCTTCTTATTTTATTTCCTTACTTCTTTCTATGTTCCCTTGAAGGCAAAAGGTTAGGGCCAGAGGAATCAAAAGATGATAGGAAGGCAGTAGGATAATAGTAATATTGATAAAAGTTAGAAGAGGTGCAAAATGAGACTTAATGAGATGAATATTTAACTTGTGTAGGCAGTGTAGAGTACTAGGGGTAAAAAAAAGTGAGTTCCTACAATGGACCAGGGAAACAAATGGATGAAAATATATATAGTGATTTAGAAGGCTAGATTTATGAGGAGGGAGAGAAGTAGTAAAGAAAGGTCTGAAAGGAAAAAGTTAATACTAATAAAAATAAGAAGAAAACAAAATAGATGGAATAGAAATTGACACCCTGAATTTGTGAGCCTATGAAAAAATGTTGTATCTAAGAGCCACAACAGAAAACAGAAGACAGAAAGATGCAGGAAGGATAAGCATTAGTTTGTAGTACAGAATCGATAAAGACAGCGTGTGGGAAATTACTGAAAAAGGAGCACAGCAAGGAAGCGACAAGCTAGCAGCACCTAATTTAAAAAAAAAATGGAAGAAAAAAGAAAGGGCGTAGGAAAGAGGAAAGAAAAGCAAGAGGCCATAAAGAAACAGAGAGAAACCAAAAATCCACACAGGCAAGCAGTCAAACAGAGCTAAGGGGAGTCAATGATTCCCCTAGGGTTCATGTGGATCCTCTCTGCCTACTTGTGTTTATCAATCAATTTCTCCGCAGGGTTCTATATGCAGGTCCTGAAGCAGCTTTTAGCTATTAAACTAAATTAAAAAGAATTCATTTTTCATTTATTGAAGTGACCTTCTCTCTTTTTTTTTTTAATTTTTATTATTTTACCAAAATACAGGACCCAAAACAATTCCTCCTCTAGACCAATCCCCTTACAGAAGGACTCTAGCTGGGCCCATGGAAATTAATCAAGTACATCCCTCTTCCTGGACTCCCCAGGGTAGCTGTAGCTCTGATGTTAGTCAGTGCAGAGTGCTAAAGATGGCCAATTCCGCCCCTTCTGGAGCCGAGCACCAGCGTCACTGGCTTGCTAAGTAAATCAGTTTGAGAGCAGATTCGCATCTGCTCTCAGCCTGATGCTGCTTCAGGTTGGCTTATCTGCTCCCCAAAGCTATGGGGCAGTGCAGGCAAGCAGATCGATATCTAAAAATAAAAAAAATACCCTTCCCTGTCCTCCAACAGAACCCTCCCTCTTTTGTAGAGTGTCCTTTCTTCCTGGCTCCGCAGCGGCCCGGGGCTTATCCCTGGGTCACTAGGGAAATCAGCTCCGTCCCCTGACCAGAATCCCCTGTCCGATTCACTGGGTGCCGATTAGCTCGGTTGTTCTGTTCACACAAGCTCCAAGGGGCGCCAGGCAGCCAGATCCCCAGAAAATAAAACTTCTCACCCTGCTCGCGGCTCCAAGTGGCCATTTTATTTTATTTTATTTTTCTCCCTAACCACGGGACTCAGCCGTTTGTGCCAACCACCACCTCCAGCCTTAAAACTCATGAATCTCTACCGTTCTTTCCACGCCTTTGATCCATACAGATAGATGTCCCAAGCTTCTCACTCCACGTGTGCATAGCACAGACCCCTGGTCAGGACCCAGTCTGCAATCCGCCTTGCTTTGGGAGCTTGCAGTGTGTACCCTCCTACACTAACGCCATCTTGGCCCCCCTCCCAGATTTATTCTTTATTGGGTATGTTGTCCTTCTTAGAAATTGATATTTCCAAGTTCCTCAAATTTTTAAGTATAATGTTGCCTATGACCCAGCATTTCTGTTGCTTTTCATCCCACCCAATAGAATTGCTATCATATAAGAATCAGAAGAAGTTGTACACAAATGTTCAAAGAAGAAATATTTGTTAAAGCCCAAAATTGGAAAAAAAAACTAAAAATCCATGAAATGGTGAATGAATAAAAAATGGGAGTACACATATAAGATGGAATATTATTTAGCAATTATAAATTAAGTACATATATATATGCAAGTACTTAAAAGAACCTTGAAAATATTATGCTAAGTGAAAGAAGGCATTTATTAGAGATCACTTATTTTATCATTCTATTTATTTGAAATTTCCAGAATAGTCAAATCTATACAGCCAGAAAGCACCTTAGTGATTGACAGAGGATGTGGAGGGGGCATGGAGAAAGACTACTAAAGGGTAAGGAGTTTCTTCTGTGGTGTTGTATATGTTATAAATTTACACTAGGATGATAGCCACACAACTCAGCTAAGATATTAAAAATAACTGAGCTGTGAGATTAAAATATTTAATTATTATAGTATGTAAAATATATCTTAATAAAGCAGTAAGTATTATGCTCAAAAATTGCATTCATATATTTATATGCATTTTTTCAAATTTGGTTAATCAAAAGGAAAAGGATTTCCTGAGAGTGATATTAAGACAATTTGTGAACTCAAAAAATAAAATAGAAAGAAATGATTCACAGGAGGATGAACAAGGAGGATGAACAAAGTATGAGCAAGGACAATTCCTACTTTGCAGGACAAGTGTCACCAGGTTTCCTGTGCACCTGCTCCTGGCTGGTCCTGTGTACTTGTTGGCTACAATCCTGAAAGGGGAGCTTTTTGTCTTGGATCTATCTACTTTTTCTTCACTCTGCATCTCTCACACTGTGATACATGGCTGTATCCTCAACAGTCCCAGAGCTCATTTGTAGGGAGAATTGGTTCATGGATATGTCTCTCGAGATGGAGATTCAGATTTTGAGTGATTGATGATAGTATTTATTTACATTATAACAAATTTCTTACAACAAATGCAGCCCCATGCCTTGAGGCTGGTGGACCCATTACCAACAGGAAACACTGGTGAAGGAGGAACCAGACACTGCGCAGGTGAGGGTCAAGGTCTGTGAGGCCTTAACTCCTCTTGGGCCACACTCCACAAGTTGAACCTGGGACAAAACTCCTAGGCAGGAAAAATATCAAAAACAATGACAAAATCATTCACCTCATCTAGTCACACCACAAGGAAACCTCTGAGGTCCTAACAGGGAGATGTGAACACCAGGCAGAAGATCCACCACAGGAATAACATGGTCTTCTGAACAAGGTCTAGGAGTCCTGTAGAGTCCAGCTAACAAGTGGAGGGGCTAGATTTTGAGACTAACCTTAAAAATGAAGATGAGATTTGCATGTGGGAAGTCTGTGTATAAAGCAGGGAAGTTTCTGGGGGCTTCCATCTCTATTAAAGAAACTCTGAGGAGAACACCTGACACTCCTCAGGGATGGACCCCATTTTACTGAAAGCCCAGAGGTCTGCATCTCCAGGTCAGAGAAGTGTTGCTTATTCAAAATTAACTCTTATCTCATGACATTTCCCCCTCACCCACATTTTTAGGGAAACACCTGACTTCCCTGTCTCTCTCTTCTCTCAGGAAAACATTATATGGTGGGCTCACTCTTACTTCATCCTAACATTCCAATAAGCACCACTTGGGAGAGTGTTGTGGCAGCACATTTTGTACAGGGCATGATGCCTTGGGGCAAGAGATCTGCTTCACATCTATGCTTAGCTCTGGAGTCCTGCATAACCTTGGGCAAATCACTGGATCACTTGCACATGGTTTCTTACCACTAGAATGGCCACCTACTTCCCTAGACATTAGGGTAATCAAGTGGACAGTGGAAATCCAGGGAGATTTGTGCAGTGTTTGACCTCATCCTTCTTAGAACATAGGTGTGAACATGTTCTCTGCATTTCCCTGGGATCTTATATGCACAAGAGGTCATGAGTATTTTCTTGAGAGCTTGTTTGGAGGTTCTAGCAGGGGAGTGCAGCTACTCATATACCCTTGACTGCAGAACGGTCCTCCTCTAGCAGGGAAGGTCGCCCTCTTTGACCTAGCACAGTGCTTCAGGAGGGACGCACATGGAGTGGTGAGGGAGGAAGGGGACACCAACCTAGCCAGCCAGATCAGCTGAATCAGTCCTGGTGATCAATGGGGTGACAGATGTCGCAGCCAGATCACCCTCACATCCCATAAGTATATTCTTTAACAGCTCCTTTTTCACACCTATGATTGTCATTGCTCTTGAATCAGGCAGCCAGTTTTATAGCTTTTTTATAATTCCAGCAACATGCAGGGTCCTGGACAATTCTTAAAGGTTTTCCTGGAAAAGAGGCACAGGTGCAGTTACTAGAAAAATAAAACCTTGTGAAAAACATTAGCCTTGCTTCTGACCTACATGACAGAATAGAGGGGAAGCCTGGCCCCTGAGAATATTGAGGAAAAGGTCAGCAACCATTGGAGGATCATGAGTTTTGGACAAAGTGGTTACTAATCACTAACACTTCCCAATCATGGGACCCCAGAAAGATGCTTCATGAGCTGAATTTAACCACACATTCAATCTCTTCCTGAGCATAGACTGGGACATGCATGTCTGGGTTCTTACCTCCTATTGCAAATAACATCTCTTCGCTTCCATGAAATCATGGCCTCCAAGATCTCAGATTTGTAGTTTAGGGCAGAGGAAACTGATAGTGTCTGAAAATCCATTTTGGTTGACATTTCACCAACATTCTCCATCACAGAGCTTGACACAAAATATTTTTCTCAAAAACCATCAGGATGAATAAATGTCTGAATGAAAAATAGATAAAAATTTTTCAAATGTATCTAGATATGGTGAAGTTGGACATGAGCTCATGATATAGGAATGTCTGCTGAGTCAAGTAGAATGAAGCCACCTCCATGGCAGGTGTAGCAAGGGAAAACATGTTGCTTCTGCATAATGAAGAACTGGGGTGAAACTTTTCACACACTGGGCACTGGAGATACAGTGGCCTGCAGGCCTTGATGGATTTATCTGAGTGGTCATGGTGGAAGATGTGTAAATAATAGCAAAATGGGGTCATGGATATTGTTAAAGGGATTATTCCTTAGTTTTGCACAGTGACAGTATCATAGCCAATGAGGTCTATCCGAGGTGCAATTAAATGGAATTTGGTGAGGGAAGAAACTTACTCTTTGTGGCCTGGTGACTGTGGACTTCTGCCCCAGATAAGTGCCATTTATGGAGACCAACCAGTTTCTGGTATTTTGCATTAGCACCCCTTTGGCTAACAAATACAAGGGTAAAGAAAAGTGATAAGCTCAGGTCAAACCTCAGGGACTGTAATGAAGAAAACCTTGTTTGTCATGGCATTGCAATCTAGGTTTTACTTGCTGGATGCTCATAAAGAATAATAAAACATCAAAAGAAAAAATTAAAAGGGATTATTCCTTAAAATGGTGGTAGAGCACACAGTGTGTCATCTCTCTTCCTATTTACAAGAAAACAGGGCTTCCCTCACAGTTAATCTAGGTTTTCCTACTTGATATGAGCACAGACACTTGTCTCCACATAGATGCAGCAATTATTCAATAATGGAAAACTTGCTATGAGACAAGTCAACTTCCTAATTTTCCTCCTGTATTCCAAGGATTAAATGCTGTCTTTTTGGAAGGAATATTTTGTAAAGTACATGTGGTTTTAACCTGAATAATTAAGCTGAGACTTGAAAATAACTTTCTCTTGAGAGTGTTGCCCATGTGAGAAAAAGGGAGTTATTTTTTCCTTTAGAGGAGGGAGGGAGAATAAATGAGTGAGGATAGTCTTGGAGAGGATAGGGAAATAAAATGAGAATTCCTAGAAAAAGAGACATCTGAAAGCAGTCACTTCATGCAGCTGTTATTCTCCTTCTTGTGTGTTATGGTCATCATGTGAAATAAGGTCATATCTCAAAAGACCTGGGCCTATGCTCCAGAGCTCACCACAGACCCAGGGAAGTGGTCTCCTCTCTCAGAGCTGCAGGGTTTGGGTCTGGGCCTGGGCTGGTTTTCAGGACCACAGGGAGGGTCCCCAGCTTCATATTCTTTCCCCACAGGGAACATCAGCTCCCTCTCTGCACCTGAGGCTCTCTTCTGGCCCTGAAGTCTCTGCACCCAGAGCTTTCTGTGACAATGGTGAGTGAGAATTCCTTTGATATTGAGAGCAAAAATCATGTCAGTAGTAGAAAGAGCACAGTGCTTTCTCTTCTGCCCCTTCCTGCAGGACTGTACATACAGGTGCATTCTCTAAAGGGAGGCCACACTGACCTGTTTCCTATTGAGACCAGGGTCCTGGGATGGGCCCTGGATGATTCATAGACCTGGAGCCCCAGAGCATGACCCTCCCCTCTCCTCAGTGGATTCCAGGCCCAGGGCCCATCAGAGAGGAGATGAGGCTGCTCAGACTTCTCTCCTTATAGCATCCTCATAGCCTAGATGACAGCCAGTGTGTTCCTTTCCTCCCAGATGGTGGTTGCAAGGATGGGATATTTAAATGCTGAAAGCAAAAGTGAACAATCATTTTAAATATTTAAAATGGTGAAAATAAATCAACACAAAACACCATTGTGAAATTCTATATGTGTGGAAGTGTCATTCAGAATGCAAGAAAAATAAAGCATACCTTAGAAAAGCTATCAATACAGACTCCATTGTTAGTAGAACTGCCTGTAAGGAAATGTTAAAAGAAATTCTTCAGGAAGAAGGAAAATATGTCAGAAAGTTTATCAACATGAAAGACCAAGGACAGAGGAGAATGAATAAATAAGGGGAAAATAATATAATGTAATTTTCTTATTTTGTCTGAAATATAATAATAGCATATTTCACTGTGATAAGAGTTTATGGAAACACTAAATGACTGATAGTGATTCAATAAGAGAGAGGAGGGAGGAACTGGGAGCACCTTGTAATAAGATATTTGCACCTTGTGTTGCTGTTTGAATGGTGCTATTTGAAGGTGAAGTAAGAATAGTTACAATGAATATTATAAAATAAATTTTCAGGAAAGCAATAAAAACATTTTAATTTGTTTAGAAGACTATTTTATACACTCAAAGAGGAGAAAAATGAATTCAGTGACCTAGAAATGTTATTCTTCAAGCCCATATTCTAGGCAGGCTTTTAAATCTGCCTGGTGAGTTCGAATAGCAAAGATGACACTTGTCTGAGAAAGGAAAATAAGTGAGGGCATCACAGAGTTTGGAAGAAGATTGACTTCCCTGGGGAGTGATTCCCTAGGCCAGGAGGAGGGCCTGGTCATCAGAGGGTTCCCAGCACATCCTGCAGTTCAGGCCCCTTCTGCCCTCCCTCCAGAGCTGACATGGCTTCCACTTTCTCCATGCAGAGTACATATGGTGGGTGTCCTGGGCTCTGGAATGTTCAGGGATGGATTCAGAGTTGAATTTTAGAATTGTCAGGGAGTTACAAAATAGGTCTTAAAGTTGCAGGCCAATAGCAGCAGGGAAGAGCAAGCAGCATGGGCCTGGCTGGTGAGCACTGTGCTCCCTCCCTATGGCCAGGAGCAGGCTGGGGCATAAGTGGTGTTGACAGGCTCCGGGGGGGGGGGGGGGGGGGCCCCGGCCCGGGCCCGGGGGTCAAGGGGAAGATGAGCACCCTCCTAGAGTAGAAGGAGCAACTTGCAACAGTAGAGGCTGTGGGAGGCCACAGCCTTGATGGATTTTTGGGACTTACAGAAGCTGGTGGAGTGCAGGGTGGATGTGACCCCAAAATGAGGTCAATGGCTGGACCTGTTTACAATGGACCTATAAATACACTCATGGTCAGGTCATCTCTTACCTGTTAAAATCAGGAGCTGACAAAGAAATTCTTATCACAAAGGGAGAAATGCCAGTCCAGTTGACATCAAGGAGAGAAATCAGGAAAATTATGGGAGTGGAAGAACATAATGATGATGGCCTCCCCTAGCTGAAGAAGGAGTCAGAACTGCCCTTTGTTCCCAACTATTTGGCCAACCCAGCCTTCCATTTTATATACACTCCCCTAGCAGAGGTGATGCAGGAGGCCCTTCCACACCTCCTGCATCACCCCCCACAGATGGCTTATTGCCATTGCTCCCCTCTGGGGAACCCCCTACTAGGACCCTTTCCACAGGACCACACCTCCTAGGCACTGATTCAGAATGGTGATGTGTCTGCCCCTCTGCCATACTCAGAACACCAGAAAGCACAAAACCAGGTCCTGTTTGTCAGCCACAAGTGAGTCAGAGCTGCCCCCTCTTTTCTTCTGTCCTGTCCAAGCCACCAGTGTCTCTGGAGCCTCAAAATGGGATGTATGCAGGAGCTGTGCCAGCATTCCACCCATTTTTCTTCACCAGAGCATTTCCATTTAATATGCAAGAGCTGGTACTGAAGGTGAGGAAACAGAACTCATCACTTTGAGAAAATGATTTCATTGAAATTGAACTGGACCAACAGGAGCTCACCTACCAAGAATTGCTCAGAGTGAGTTGCTGTGAGCTGGGTGTTAATCCAGATCAAGTGGAGAAGATCAGAAAGTTACCCAATACTCTGTTAAGAAAGGACAAAGATGTTACTTGACTCCAAGATTTCCAAGAGCTGGAACTTGTCCTGATGATAAGTGAAAATAATTTTCTCTTAAAAAATGCTGCATCCACCCTGACAGAAAAGCCTTGCTACAACAGCAGAGCTTCCAAACTGACTTACTAATGCAACAGGGACTTTGATCACTGAGTATTGTGGCAGTGTGTGTCACTTCTGGCCAAGACAAGCCATTGATCTGAATCAAGGTCAGTGCTGCACACTTTGGCCTGGGTGCTTGGGAGGGCCCCTGGTGCCACTGCATGGTATACATTAACACCATCTGCCAAGGTGGGAAGCCCCTGGCCCCCAAGCAGTGGAGTCACTCTTCCAAGCCTCTTGGTGCACAATAAACCTATTGATTGAAGCTCTGAGCAACTGAGAAGTGGTCTGGAGAAGCAGAAGCTGAGGATTCTATATCCAGTGCTTTCTGTGTAGGATGTAAGAGAGTTGTTGAAGGAGGAGAAGAGAGAGTGTGGAGCCTAATTGTAGCCGCTCCTGTTGACAGAGGACCTGAAGGGCTGGGATGCACTTTCCTTGGTGTTGCATGTCCACAACTCTCCTGAAATATGAACTAACAAGGGAGGAAAATTGGGGAAAGCACAGGTACTGGAAAAATGAAGTTTATTGTGACAAGTAGCAGTGAGGTTTCATATAATATATTTATAATTGTTACTCAGGTTAAAAGTATTTAAGAACACAGTTACTTAATTGTAAATACACTGTTAATCAAAAGAGCATCCCTTCCCCTACTTTTCCTTTGTAAAAACTCATGACTGCTTCTCTGTCTCTAGCCTGCCACTGCCCAGAAGATCATTTTTGCATTAACTCCCCTTCATGGTCACTAGAGGAGGGCTTTCTGATGCTTTCTAAAAGAACAACCAATTTTTATTTTTACTCTGAAGGGATTGCTGTCATCCACATGTTTAATTGCACCATCTGACAAGAGCACAAACATTGCTGGCCCATGTTCTCCACTTTCATTTTCCATCAGAAATGAAAAACAATTTTTGAGACTGATTCTGTTGCTATTTAAGGTCATTGTGGGAAACTGAGCTAAAGGAGTTAGCATCTTTATTTTTGTATCAAAGGTAAAAGTTATTTTGAAATTATTATGATTTTTTTACACAACTCTGGAATCTTTTGCTTTTGTAAATGAATTATTTGATCTTAGGGACCCCACCACCAACTACTTAACAAAGTCAATCAAGAGTCTACCAGATTTGGTTCTGAAATAAATGGGAAAAAACAAACCCTGATTATATTCTTGGAGCATGGCATAGTAACTTTTTTTTCTAAAGAATGCATTAAGGATTATTTCCTTTTCTTCAGTGTCATTAATGTTTAAAGAAAAGCCACTGTCTTGTTGAAACAAATAGCTTAACTTTAGAAATAAGAACTAGCACACTTAGACAAACAGGACAGCAGGGGCTCAAAGCCAGCTGTTGAAGAGCACCCCTGCTGTCTTAAGAAGCTTTTCCCCATAGTGTCAAGGGTTTCCAAAGAAACTGAACTCCTAACTGTGTTAATTTTATTGGGACACTACAATTGAGGGAGAACATGCAGAAGATGTCAATGGAACAGAATACTGTGCTAAGATAAAGGCCTCCTGCTGCTGCCAAAATCTGAAAAGAGTTTGAGGGGTTTTTCAAGGCCAACTTCATGGAGTCACTCTGTTTAGTGACTTAATTATATTCCACCAGTTACTGATAGTGACTTACTCACCCCTGTGTGGAATGTTTGCATAGCAGAGTGATGGTTACTTTCAGTACCCTCTTTCTCTGAAGAGCTTTAAGGATGAAACCTCCCTTGTGTTTCAGCCAATCAGAAGCCAGTTTATCTAGATAAACTAACCTCTTTTTGGTCTTTGCTTTGAAAAAAGTTAACACTTTACTGGTACAATTAAGGCTGTTCTATCCTGGAGGAAATAAATTCAGTATTAATTCACATCTAAATTACTGGGGTTGAAACTCTGCCAGCCATCCAGATCAATGAGACACTCAGAAAGACTGGAGGCCCCTGGCTGGGAGTTGGCCTACAGAGGAGTAGCCACTACAACAAGGGCATTTCCCAGGCTTAAGAGACAGGCAAGCAAAGTTTTGGTGTCTTAGACAGAGATGGGCCTGATGTGTCTCAGCCCTCCACTGGTCTCTCTCCTCCTTTAAAAGTCCTCTGTGTTTGACTCCTGCATATGGCAGTGGGAAAATATTGTACAGTTGCTAGTAGGTGACTTTAAAGTCTTAATCTATGCATTCAGAGAAATATTTTTATATGCTTTGTGTAATTTATAACAAGGATTTTTTCTAGCTTTGTTTACTGTGAATTCACCCCTCCTCCTCCACTGCATATTTAAAGCATGTGTTCACACATTGTGTAAACATTCACTGAAGATTTTTTTCTTTATGCATTACTGACTGTTCAAACATAATAAATATTATTAAAATTAAATATTAACTGAAAAAAATAGCTCTCAAAGTGTTACTTCATGTTTTATTATGATTTATTGCTTTGATATTTCTATAGTAATTAGAAAATTGAACATTTAATGATATGGCATAATTTAAAAAGCTGGATTGTTTCCCACATTGCTTAGAAATTTTAAAATCCTTCATTTTACAGTGTCTGGGCTAGACTGCAGCACAAATGTAAGGAAGAATCAGTGGGTATGTCTGTGACAAATTCTGCAGTCTCTTCTGCTTTTATTTTTTATTGTACCCATTTATTGTAAATGAGCACTAATGTACTAATAGTTATACAGCTTACTGTTCAAACTGTATCTCCCACAAGGTCAGGATGTGGAACTTGGCCATCTCCCCCAGGAGCCCCCCATGTACCCTGTACAGTCACAGCCCCTCCATCCACCCCTAGAGCAGCAGCCACTTGCCTCATGATTAGAAATAGATCTTCACACACTCTTTCTCAATTCATCCCATGCTGTGCATCTGTAGAGACCCATGTCCTCCTCTATTTTTATATTTTCTTTCTTTCATGGATATTTAATTTCCAGGTGCACAGATCTAATTTTCCATTACACCCTGCCAGTTTCTGCAAATACCTAATTTTCTTTTCCATGGATATTAATAGCAACAGATTTTATATGAAATGTCCTGTCTGTCAGACACTGTAGTAATCAAGAAATAATCATTAATTAACATTTAAGTGCATATTTACCCTCATGAGAGGGCAAATTTAAGAATTCCTAGTATTTTGTCTCTACATTTCCTGGTTCTGAAAAAGCACAGGAGTTAACATGAAGGTTTTTGGATATTTTCCTCCTGATGTTCAGCTTGTTTACTAAACCTTCATCTTAACTCTCTAGAGTTCAAATTGGTCACATATATTTGTCCATCTCTATCAATGTGCTCTATTATAACAAATAACCACAAATCCCAGTGGAATAAAAGTATAACAAGAATGATAAATGGATTGCTCACTTTTGTTTATAAGTTATTCAGATTGGAATTCTTGCTAAGGAGTGGAATTTGTTTCAAGAAATTACTCAGGAACTGAGACAAACAACAATTTGTAACACAGAATCCTCAACTGGTGGATAGAAAGTTAGATGCAGGATGAAAGAGAATTTGGAATTCAAGGTGGGGTCCATTCTAATTGTCCAGGCCTGCAAGCAGCATAGATTATCCCTGTGCACATTCCATTTTCTAAAATAAATCATATGACCTTCCCTGCTATCAAGGGGCTGGAAATATGTGTTAACTGTGATCCCCGGAGGAAGGGGAACAATAGGGGTGTGTGGGTAGGATGTCTCTACACAATAAGCCTGTGTCACCTCTGTGTATCTCTCTCTCTCTGTCTCTCTCTCTCTCTCTCTCTCTCTTTCTCTCTCTCATACACACACACACACACATAAACTGTCTTCTTTTGAGAAACACCATCCACAAGTTTAAGAATCCATGTGATATTGTCAATATGCAAGGGGTTTGGGCAATGTTGTGTCCAGTGGGCAGTGAGGGGGCTGTCCTTCCATTTTCTGATTCATCTTCAGTTGCATATTGGCGATGAACATATTTCTATGAGGAATTAAAGGGCACTGGTTGTGGCTAATGTAGTGAAAATTTTGTATAAAAATGGCAGGGAACTATCCAACATCTGATGTGAATGAGGGAGGCTGGAGATTAGGGCAGGTCAGAGTTACTGTGAGGCACCAGGTGTAGGTGTCCAGCAAGCAGGGGGAGATGGAGTCAGGAGAGCAGCTAGAGACATGGAGCCCAGTTATAAAGCAGATCCCAATATGATGACAAAGGGCTGTCAGATTAGCCTGGCTGGCTCAGGGGAAAGAGGAAAACGGCCAAGAGGAAGCTAACAGGGTTGCTCTCAGGTGCAATAAAGGGGGTTAATGATCTGTGGCAAAAGAATCAGGCAACCAGATGCAAACCCACAATGCTGTTGTGTTTCCAGGAGCCAAAGTAGAAAGTATAGAGCAGGTGGGGCAGTAACCATGCCCAGGCACTGGGATAGGGTATGGTAGGGAGAGAAGCACAGGGGGACTGACTCAGGACAGAGAAAGGGACATAGGCTTGGACATCCAGAGGTCTT
>JAKSZT010038955.1:1083097-1135504 GCA_026826555.1 Tolypeutes matacus | reverse complement strand
ACCAATGTTCATAGCGGCATTGTTCACCATTGCCAAAAGTTGGAATCAGCCCCGGTGCCCATCAACAGACGAATGGATAAGCAAATTGTGGTACATACATACAATGGAATATTACTCAGCTGTAAGAAGGAACAAAGTGCTAACACATGGAATAACGTGGATGAATCTTGAAGACCTTATGTTGAGTGAAGCAAGCCAGGCACTGAAGGATGAACAGTATATGACCTCACTGATCTGAACTGAGGAAAGTGAGCAGTCTCTGAGAACCATTGTCTGAAAGATAGGTTAACAAAGGTGAGTAAGAGAGGAGCAGGCTTTGAGCCATCACCCATATGGACATAATCTATGGTAAAGGGATAGAGTGTGGTTGCATGCTGGGGGATGGTGCAGATGAATGGTGGTGTTCCTGGGTTTGGTGGTGCAGCACTGGGGGGTGGGTGGATTAGGAAGGGCTGGTTCAAATCCCCAGGGCATGTAAGTGTGAATCTTGACATTCCATGGGTTGGGAGAGGGTGGTATCACGGGCCCTGGGGGGCTGGGGAGAAGGGAACAGTCAAGATCTAATGGGTTGTTTGGTGGTCATGGGGAAGGTTTTTCATTACCTTTCAGTAATGGACACAGGACATGGTAAATATCATCAAAATTATTAAACTGTATCATCTAAATTGTAAACTATACTGTAAATCACTGACAATGTTTAGTTGCTATATTTTGCTATCTGCATAACAGTTATAACAACCCTAACAACCAAAAAAAAGGGGGAGGGAGTTAATATGAGATGGGGTAGGAGGGGTGGTTTGGTATCTGGGAGTCTCCGGCACTCCGTGTGTGACTTTGCTGTGACCTAAATCTTCTTTGAAAATTAAATGAAAAATTGGGAGACAATGGGGATTGAGAGGAGAAAGGTGTCATGGCACACCAGACATCCGATAACACAGTGATAAAGGGAAGGAAACAAGGGAAAAAAGAAAAGAGAAAGGAAAAAAAAATGAATATATATATATATATATATATATATATATATTAAAGGCATTTCCTTTGCTTTTTTGCCCATTTTTTGAATGTCCCAATCCACTAATTATATTTTATTTTGTTTTGTTCTTTGTTTGATTATTTGTTTTTTTCCCTTCTCTTTTTTTTTCCCCTGAGTTTCCTTATGTTTGTCTCTTGCATGTACGCTTATCACACTTGTTTCTTTTTCCTAGTAAGTGTATTTGATTATTTTATGGACTAAATGTTCATGGAGGATTTGCATCACAGAAGGGTTACAATGGGTACTGTTGGGGATTATTGGGGGGGTTTCTGGGGGGTTTTCGTGGGAATTGGTTCATCCGAATATACATGAAAGATATACAAAATCATTCAAAGAATGGGGGAATGGGGCATGGTCACAATGGGTGGATAATCACACAATAAATGAGGGAATCTGAATTCCTAGCCTGGAGAGCTCTGCCACAGTCTCCAAGGGAGCAACAATAGTCCTCTGAGTGTAGGGACAGTGCCTGTCATAATAGGAAGACCCACTGATTTTTTATTTATTTTTATTTATTTTTATTTTTTATTGATGACTACCCTTGTGAGTCTTTGCTCTTGTAAATGAGACTTAGCCTGCAGTTGTGTGGTGCCTAAGGGTTGCCACCTGAGAGCCTCCTTGTTGCTCAAATGTGGCCTCTCTCTAAGCCAAACTCAGCATATGATTGCATTACCTTCCCCCGAACGTGGGACATGACTCCCGGGGATGAGCCTCCCTGGCAACGAGGGATTAATACCAAGTGCCAACTGGCAGCTTTGCGCAGTGGCAGTATCGTAGCCAATGAAGTTTATCCGAGGCACGATTATTTGTAATTGAAAACATTTCCCAAGTGCCAACTGGCAACACAACTGAAAAAAGACCTTGAATAAAAGGGGGAAATGGTAAAGACAAATGAGTTCAAGTGGCTAAGAGACATCAAAGAGAGTCGGGAGGTCATCCCAGAGGTAACTCTTATGCACACCTCAGTCGGAGCTCATAGAACATCTAAGTGCCTATCACCCCACTCAGTGGGGTTCCTGAGAGCTCCGGAGACACCCTGGTCCTACATAAGGGGGGATAGCCCCAGAGACTGATGCCTTATCAGTGGGTTCTATTTTGGAATCTGTACTCCTGAGAGTGACAGAATTAGACTCAAATAAGTCCTCCCTGCACATGGTTCACCAGTCCCTTCTATTCAAACGTATATGCGATACTGGAGTTTTTAGGTATACTTCCAGAGACTGGAGCCTCCCGCCTACCTATGAGACAGGTGTGCATGAAATCTAGGTGGAGCTGCAACTCCTGCCCTACAGCTCAATGGACTCATCCAAGTCACCTTGTGAGGAGACAACGATGGGAAATGGCCATCCCAGGGAATGGAGAGGGCCTGCATCTGCAGGCAGGATCATCCCCCCCACCATATCAATGGGATATAAGCCCTCTCTCACTTGGAGTTGGAGTGGACATCACCATCCCAGTCCCCTCAGGATTGGGGGAAGAACTATGGACTAGAGTGGACTTGATGGTATTCTCTTGTTCACATAAGGTGATTCTAGCAATGCAAGAAATTATAACAATGAGGTGGAGCCAGTGGCCACTTGACACTTTTGGGGTAGGGAGGGGACGAGCAGTTGAAATACAGTGGCTTCTTTGGGAGTTGGAGGTTGTCCTGAGTACTGTTGTAGCAACGGATATAGGCCATTTAAATCAGCACACACCACTCAGAACTGAGTGGGAGAGAGTGTGGTCTACAGTGTGAACTGTGGTCTATGGTTGGTGGCAAGGCTCCAGGATGTGTAAGTTCATTGAGGGTGGTGGGTCACACTGTGGGATATGTTTGTGTGGGATGTGGTGGGAGGTGTGGGAGGTGGGCAACATGGGAATCCCAGTGGGTTCCGTGTAATATTTTGGGTAATCTAAGCACCTCTTAAAATATATGTATATATATATATATATAAATAACATTTTTGTAAGCAAATACACATATATGCATATATATTTATATATCATTTTGCAAATGTTTGTATGTATTGTGAGAATTTTGATTTTTACCCATAATAAAAAAAAAAATAAATAAATAAATAAATAATAAAAAATAAAAAATAAAAATAAAAAAAAAGATATGCCTTTGGTCAGTAAACAAATAACTCTAGCAAATTATGCCTCCTAAACTCCATGGATATGTTTTTCTTACTTGAAAATGGATTATCCCATCCAAATTTTATAAAAGCCCTAAGTTATTTCAGTACCTACTCTGTGCCATCAAAATCATGTGAGTGTGTTCCAACCTAGGGAAAATTTCTCTGCCTCTTTTGACCTGTAAAAAACTAGAAAAATTATATTAGTTTTCTGCATGTGATGGTAGGACCAGCATAGGATTGCTATTGTCATTCTAGAAGGGAGAAATTGGAAGTCAAACAGTTTATGGGTTCCAGTCAAGTCTGAAACTCATCAGGGAAAAGTCCCATTAGATTTCAAGGTCTGTGAGTTGAATGTGTATATATTCTTTGACTTCCTGGTCTGCTGAAGTGAGAGCCAACTCTTCTCAAGGGCTTGTCTGGTGCTCCTGCTCTCCCTGAATCCTGGGCCAAGGCCCATTTTTCTTCAAACATTGAAATGTTGCATTCACTCTGCCCCACCTCCTCTTGTCTTGTCCTAAGGAGACATCTTCAGTTCTTACTTCTGCCATGAATTTGTCCTTTCAATCTCAATTTCCTTCCAGCAGCCCTGCTGTGCAGCTCAAATGTGTCCACAGGGAGAGAGAGATGCAAATTTGGTCCCTGTCCCTGCTCAGCTGATGGAGTTGGGGGTTATGGGTCAGAGCCTGACAATCCTCTGACCCTCTTCTCCAAAGGCCCTGGATTCATCTTTTCTGATTATGTAATGAACTGTGTTTCTCAGGATCCAGGACAGGGGAAATGGTGGGTGGCATTAGTGAGTCACCCAACTATAAACACTCAATGTATGCTCCATCAATTTAGAGATGATTCACAGTTCCTAGGGACAACCTTATGAACACAGCCTCTCTTGAAATGACCAACCTGAAACCTAAGGACAAAGCCATGTATTACTGTGTGAGTGACAGTGAGGGGGAGTCAGCCTGAGACCAGACTCAAACTCCCCTACAGGGCTGCAGTAAGGGCTGGGCTGCAAGGGGCATCTGTACCACCAGGGGGCATGCACAGGCCAACACAGGAGCAGGAACATAGGGAGACCTCAGTTTCCTCTTAGATTCTTGCATTTCCAGCTCCTTTTCTAGGGTGCTGCAAGTATCATGGCCCCACCCTATCTGCCCACTTCCACTGAGAGCAGCAGAGGCATCCTGCGGCCACTGCTGCTCCCTGTGTACACACTGCAGGGTTCTTTAGTGCATTCACCATAGTATCAAACCTCAACGTTCTTGCCCATCCTTAGAATCCCCCTAGAAGGTCACAGGTGTGAATGAATCCTAGGAAGCCTATATTAATTTCAGTCAATATTTCTAGAAATTCTGAGACATTTAGTGTTCTTTAAAACTGAAGAAATTCTAATCTTTATTCAACATCTACACATCACAATTCTATTTGTAAATTACTTATTAACTTCAAGCTAAAGCTCAAATCAATGTAACAAACTGTCTTAACTTGTGCAAATCTTAAAAATTATAAAATTGAAGACTTGTGTCAGCATATATGAAATTCATTAATAAGTCACTGATAGTAAAATAGTATACTATTGGCATAATTGGGAAAATAAATGAAAAAAAAAAAAGCCAAGAACTGATTACTATTTTAAATTAATAATTATATTTAGGAAGAATAGCATTTATAGTCAAGACAGAAATGCACATAGAAGAACATAAATTTCACACTATCTCGCATTAAAAACACAAGAAAATTCAAGTGGACAAGTTACTTTGAATTGTATTCCAGAAATGTGTGTGTCATGTGTGTATTACTTAATTTTTCATGAGCATTTTGATATATCATTGTATGTGTTTGTTTGTTGGTGTGTGATTTTGATAACTGGACATAGAGTATAAACCTATTTGACATCTTAAAATCTAAATGTTTAGTGTGCTAAAAGACAGCAGAAACATCATAGAGATATTATAAATGGCAATGATGTAATGCCTAAGGCAGATAAAGGAAATACCTAAATGAAACCATTATATTTGTTTGTAAAAATAGTCAGGAAGAATAAAATGTCATTATGCTATTAATGAAATATTGATACAAATTTACTAAGGACATAATGCTCTCATGCTCACTATTGGTAAAGTAAATACTAATTATAATGTCACGTTCACCTATAATATAATATAAAACACATGATAAACAACACTTTAATCTATTGTACTTATTCTTAGAATCTTGACTGACACTGCTGATATAAGCATATACACTTTCATTTGTCCAGGTATATATCTGACAATATATCTTTAAAGTTATAATAATGAATATGATAATATCCATCCCAAAAATCTATCCCATATGTTCTGGTGATTTTTACATTTCTGTTGGTATTTATCTTTTACAATTTTTAAATTTAGAATAATTTCAAATTTACAAAAAAAAGATGTTCATATATAACCTTTTTCTAATTTTACATAATGTGACATCTAACATATCAATAACATTTTCTGTAATCAAGAAATTAACATTGGCTATGATTATTTAATACATTGAGACATTATTAAAATTTTAGCCATTTTACTCTAATATTCTTTATTGGTTCCAAAATCCAATCCAGGATCCCACACTGAATCTAGACATCATGACACCCATTTTCTATTCTGTTAAGGGATATTGTGTATTCTGTTTTCTTTCTTTCTTTTTTTTTTTTTTTTTTTTTTTTACTTTATTTTGTACATTTAATAATTGAAAATATAAACAATTGAAAACTAAAAAATAAACACAGATGAATAAATAAAAACATTTCTCAATTAAATGTAATGGATACACAAGATTTATTTTTACTCAAACAGTATGTTACACAATATATTTGGTTCACAGTAACACATTCATACAGTATTTGTCCATTTTTGTCTGGCTTGCTTCGCTAAACCTAATGTCCTCCAGGTTCATCCATGTAGTCATATGCTTTACTACTTAATTTCTTCTTACAGCTGCATAATATTCCCTCGTGTGAATAGACCACAGTTTGTTCATCCATTCATCTGTTGATGGACACTTGGGTTGTTTCCAACATTTGGCAATGGTGAATAATGTTGCTATGAACATCAGTATGCAGATGTCTGTTCGTGTCACTGCTCTCAGTTCTTCTGGGTATATACCCAGTAGTGGTATGGCAGGGTCAGGTGGCAAGTCTATATTCAACTTCTTTAGGAACTGCCAAACAGTCCTCCATAGTGGTTGTACCATTCTGCATTCCCACCAACATGGAAGAAGTGTTCTTATCTCTCCACATCCTCTCCAACACTTGTAGTTCTCTGTCTTTTTAATAGCGGCCATTCTGATAGGTGTGAAATTATATGTCTTTGTAGTTTGGATTTGCATTTCACTAATCATGAGTGATGTTGAGCATTTCTTCACATGTTTTTTTTTTGTTTTGTTTTGGTTTTTTTTTGCCATTTGTATTTCCTCTTTGGAGAAATGTCTATTCAAGTCTTTTGCCCATTTTTAAATTAGGTCATTTGTCTTTTTTATTATTGAGTTGCAACATCTTTTTATATAACCTGGATATTAAACCATCATCAGACATGTGATGTCCAAATATTTTTTCCCATTGCATTGGCTGTGTTTTCACCCTTCTGACAAAGTCCTGTGAGGGTCAAAAGTGTTTAATTTTGAGGAGGTCCCATTTATCTATTTTTTCTTTTGTTGCACTTGCTTTGGGTGTAAGGTCCAAGAAACCACCACCTACTACAAGGTCTTGAAGATGTTTCCCTACATTTTCTTCTCGTAATTTTATGGTTCTGGCTTTTATATTTAGATCTTTGATCCATTTTGAGTTGATTCTTGTATAGGAGGTGAGATGGGAGTCCTCTTTCATTCTTTTGGTTATAGATATCCATTTCTCCCAACACCATTTGTTGAAGAGACTGTTTTTTTTCCCATTAGCATGGGCTTGGTAGGTTTGTCAAAAACCAGTTGACTGTATAGGTGAGGGTATATTTCTGGGTTCTCAATTCTATTCCACAGATCGATGTGTCTATCTTTATGCCAGTACCATGCTGTTTTGACCACTGTACCTTTATAATATGTTTGAAGGTCAGGCAGTCAAATTCATCCCACATTGCTCTTCTTTTTTAGAATGCTTTTGGCTATTCACGTGCACTTACCCTTCCAGATGAATTTGGTAATTCTGTAAAGTAAGCTGTTGGGATTTTGATTGGTATTGCATTGAATCTATAAATCAGTTTAGGCAAGATTGACATCTTCACGATATTTATTCTTCCAATCCATGAACACAGAATGTCTTTTCATTTGTTTAGGTCTTTTCTTTTAGCATTGTTTTGTAGTTTTCTGCATATAGGTTCTGTACTTCTTTGGTTAAATTAACTTCTACATATTTGAGTCCGTTTGTTGCTATTGAAAATGCTATTTTGTCTTTCATTACCTCCTCAGGTTGTTCAGTACTAGTGTACAAAAACATTACTGATTTTTGCATATTGATCTTGTATCCTGCCACTTTGCTGAACTGATTTATTAGTTCAAGTAGTTTTGTTTTTGTTTTTGTTTTTGTTTTCCAAATACTCCAATTGCATTTATTTATTTATTTTTTTAAATTTATTTTTATTGTGGGTAAAAATCAAAATTCTCACAATACATACAAACATTTGCAAAATGTTATATAAATATATATGCATATATGTGTATTTGCTTACAAAAATGTTATTTATATATATATATACATATATTTTAAGGGGTGCTTAGATTACCCAAAATATTACACAGAACCCACTCGGATTCCCATGTTGCCCACCTCCCACACCTCCCATAGTTGGAGTGGACATCACCATTCCAGTCCCCTCAGGATTGGGGGAAGAACTATGGACTAGAGTGGACTTGATGGTATTCTCTTGTTCACATATGGTGATTCTAGCAATGCAAGAAATTATAACAATGAGGTGGAGCCAGTGGCCACTTGACACTTTTGGGGTAGGGAGGGGATGAGCAGTTGAAATACAGGGGCTTCTTTGGGAGTTGGAGGTTGTCCTGAGTACTGTTGTGGCAACGGATGTAGGCCATTTTAAATCAGCACACACCACTCAGAACTGAGTGGGAGAGAGTGTGGTCTACAGTGTGAACTGTGGTCTATGGTTGGTGGCAAGGCTCCAGGATGTGTAAGTTCATTGAGGGTGGTGGGCCACACTTGTGGGAGTTCAAGTAGTTTTGTCATGGATACTTCAGGATTTTCTAAGTACAGGATCATGTCATACAAAAACAGTGAGAGTTTTACTTCCTTTTTTCTTATTTGGATGCCTTTAATTTTTTTTTTTTTTCTTATCTAATTGCCCTAGTTTGAACTTCTAGTAAAATGTTGAATAACAATGGTGACAGTGGGCATCCTTGTCTTGTTCTGGATCTTAGAGGGAAAGCTTTCAACCTTTCCCCATTGACTATGAAGTTGGCTGTGGGTTTTTCATATATGCCTTTTATCATATGGAAATTTTTCTTTTATTCCTATCTTTTGAAGTGTTTTCATCAAAAAAGGATGTTGGATTTTGTCTAATGCTTTTTCTGCATCTATTGAGATGATCGTGTTTTTTTTTTTTTACCTTCAATTTTTTAATGTGGTGTATTACATTGATTGCTTTTCTTATGTTGAACCGACCCTGCATACCAGGATTAAATCCCACTTGGTCATGAGGTATAAGTCTTTTGATATGCTGTTGGATTCAATTTGCAAGTATTTTGTTGAGAATTTTTGCATCTATGTTCATTAAAGAGATTGGTCTGTAATTTTCTTTTCTTGTGCAATCTTCCCCCCCCCCCCTTGCTGCTCGTGCTCGCCGGGTCAGCCAACCATGCCGTGCGGGCAGTCCCGCCCTCACCAGGAGGCCCCGGGAACCGAACCCGGGGCCCCCCATATGGGAAACGGGAGCCCTACTGATTGAGCCACAGTTGCCTCCCGTTCTTGTGCAATCTTTATCTGGCTTTGGTATTAGGGTGATGTTGGATTCATAAAATATGTTGGGTAAATTTCCCTCCTCTTCAATTTTTTTGGAAGATTTTAAACAGGATTGGTGTTAATTCTTTTTGAAATGCTTGGTAGAATTCACCTGTGAAGCCCTCTGATCCTGGACTTTTCTTTGCTGGGAGATTTTGGATTATGGATTCAATCTCCTTAATTGTGATTGGTTTGTTAAGTTCTTGTATTTCTTGTAGCATCAGTGTAGGTTGGTTGTGCATTTCTAGAAATTTGTCCATTTCATCTAGGTTGTCTAGTGTTTTATCATATAGTTTATCATAATATCCTCTTATGATTCTTTTTATTTCTGTGAGGTCATTTGAAACTTCCCCCTTTCATTTCTGATTGTATTTATTTGCACCTTCTCTCTTATTTTCTTTGTTAGTCTAGCAAGGAGTTTTTCAATTTTATTGATCTTCTCCAAGAACCAGCTTTTGGTTTTACTGATTTTATCTATTGTTCTCTTCTCATTTTCATTTATTTCTGTTCTAATCTTTAATATTTCTTTCCTTCTGCTTCCTTTGGGATTGGTTTGCTCTTTTTCTAGTTTCTCTAGTTGTTCAGTTAAATCTTTGTGTTTAGTTCTTTCTTGTTTTTTAATATAGGCATTTAGGTCTATAAATTTCCCTCAAGACTGCTTTCACTGTATCTCATAAGTTTTGATAGGTTGTGTTCTCATTTTCATTTGTCTCAATATATTTACTGATTTCACTTGCAATTTCTTCTTTGAATCACTAATTATTTAGGAGTGTGTTGTTCAGTTTTTATTTATTAGTTAATGAAAATATTCTGATTTAGACTCTGGTGTTGGTAACACATATTTTTGTATAAAATAACAATTCAATTACATGCTTTAAGTAGATGAACTTTATGGTATATGATTTATATAAACAAAATTTTATTTAAAAAAAGAAGCTGAATTATTTCCTGCAGAGAAGGGAATGAGTGGGAGGCAGATGTTATTGGGTAATGAGAGAAAACTTTTGGGAATTCATTGTTGGTGTGGTGGTGATGGTTACACATGTGTACAGATACATAAAGATTTACCAAATGTTACACTTAAATATGTGATGATTATCATATGTCAATTATGCATCAATAATGTCAATACAAATAAACAGATGGATAGATTAATAGGATGGAGAGATAGAGACATAAATGACCTGTGAAATGCCAGACAGTAATTTAAGTACATCTGCATCTTTGCCACTTTTTTAAGGTAGACACTAATGAAGCAGCAACATCACAAAATGTTTTCATTACACAAAGACGGATGCTGCAAATCTATCTAGGCATGTCCCACTCTGTCCTCTAATTGGCTCAGGGTAGCCATGGAGGCCATACACTGGGGCTCAAAATGTCAATTGTTGTCTAGAGCCCCATTTATGTCAGCATAATCAGTAATCATCTTGGTTACCTTCTTTCATACTGAAACAAGGAAAAGTCATGCCAACACTGGTAGATAGGTGAGAAATTTTCTTTTGAAAAGAATTGTAGTGCCTACAATTTTATTCCTATCCCTTGAAGCTTTGTTAATAAATTCGTGAAAAGTAGATAGATAAACTATTTGAAAATGCTGGATTCATGCACAATTTAATTAAATATTCTGGGGAAACTCATGAGTGTTCTGTGCACTGGGCACAGTTCCCACTACAGGATGAGAGCAGGAATCTCCAGGCTACAGAGGAGAGAGGACAGGGAGGTGCGGGGGGAGTTGAGGAAGGGTTACTAGCATTACCCAGGCCTCCCTCTCCTAGGTCAGCCCATGTCTCTTTTCTCATTCTGAGATCCTGTTAGTTTGGAAAGAACCTCTCAATTTATCTTTGATGTATTAATGAATGCCCAGACATGAGGCTGTGAGACCTCACTTCTTAGCCTGCACCTTCAGAATGATCTATGGAGATTCAAACCAATGTCCTTTCCTCTCTGTCCTGAGTCTGCACTCCTTTCCTCCCCTCCCTATCATGGCAACTTCTGCTTTGGCTCCTGGAAATCTGATGGTCTCATGGAGCCCCTGCCTCTGGTCACCTGCTGCCCCCTCCACAGGTATTTCATCCACTGCACTGCCACAGGAAGGACCCCCTTGGTCTATCCTTGGTCATCTGCCCTTTTTCCAGAGTCAGGCAGGCTATTCCAAAAGTCCCATTGCCATCATAATGGGATCTGCTTTATAAATGGGCTCCATATCTTTAACTGCTCCGCTGTCTCCATCTCCCCATGCTTGCTGGACACCTGTACCTGATGCCTCACAGTAACTCTGACCTAACCAAACCTCCATCCTCCCTGATTCCTGTCAGATTTTGGATAGATTTGTGACATACCACTTTTTTGCAAACTTTTCCCTGGCCAAAATTAGTGTGTTTTAATACTTCAATGTCAAAAGATACATTCCCTCAAGCTTTTATTCACTCAAAATGCATTTGAAGATGATTCAGAAAATGGAAGAACAGCCCTCAGTTCCCATGAACAAAGATGGCAGAAAAGTCCAAATCTGCTGAATTTCTCTGCCTCACATGCTGCTGGAAGTGAAGGACATTGGAGATCTCCCCAGAAACAGCTACTCAGGTGGCCCCTTCTGCTGCAGCCTCCCTGTGGACAGAGGAACCTGCCTGTGACACCAAGAAAACAATTGACATTTTGCTAAAGGCTGTGGGAGATACCCTTATCATGAAAAAAAAGAAGTGGACTGTAGAGCAAATCAAAACCATCCAAGTATTCATTGACCTCATCAAAAAGTTCCTTAAACTTGTGGCCTCAGAACAGCTGTTTATTTATGTGAATCAGTCCTTGGCCCCTTCCCCAGACCAGGAAGTTGGAAGGCTCCATGAGGGTTTTGGCAGTTATGGTAAACTGGTCCTATGTTACTGCAAATCTCAGGCATGGAGATGAACCACAGAGAAAAATAACCTGCAACTTAAAATTAATATTCACAAAGGAAACAGCAGCTCTGATACATTTTGATGCTTGTGGCAAGAGATTTAAGGATATGAGCTACTCAGCATGTATCTACTGAGATTTAGGTTTATTGATAAGGAAACATCCATAGATCTAGAATGACCTCACAAAAATAGCTTGCATTAATACACAAATCATTATAAAAGGTAGAATATACCCATTGCTCCTACTATCCATAATCCAGATCTGCCTCCATGATACTGAAAAAGAGACTATATAAAGCTCCATTACCCAGTTCTTGAAATGACTGAAATTGTTTACTTGTAGAATTAGCACACCACTGATTTTTTAAACTGTAATATTTAACTTACTAATGCATTCTTTTTGTCTTATTCAGAGAAGTTCAGTTTGTCAAGCGTGGGGATATGTTTTTTTTAACATTTATGTCTTCAGTTATCCTATTGTAAAACATCGAACTGCTGGTTGTATTACTTAAATTGACCAGAAGAGGGCAGCTTAGTTGGCAGAAAGGTTAGAAGTTTTGTTTAACTTCTTTGCCAGGTGATAATGGTGGAAAAGCTGTTCATGCGAGGAAAGCAACCACCTAGCACGGAGAGCAAGCATATTGACAAACTGGAAGACAGCATTAGAGATTATGCACAGTTTAAAATGAATTAGTTCATTGGGAAACAGAAGGAATTTTACAAATTTTAGGCAATTCAATAGTAGTGTTTTTTCAATCCTATCATTTAATGATTCCTGAATCCCAGTGGTATAACTGCAGTATTTATCTCTTATTTATGCAATTTCAAAAGCAGCTGATGGGTATTCCTGGCAATATCTTTGTGTGATTCACATATATTTTCTAACTAGAAGGGCTTCAAAGAGTCATTGAAATAATACCTTTATGTATTATGTGTATTTTATGCAATGAATAAAAGCATTCCATTTTTCTGAGGCTATTAGATAGGCAATTGCTGGAAGTTAGACTTTACTTTTTCTTCATTCCATATTGTGTTTAAAATGCATCACTAAAAAACAGCATTCCAATAAATTCAATGGAATGTTCAAATGGGTGTATATAAGATGTATACTAGAAGTGGAAGCATGTATTTTCAAAGATAATGGTGAAGAATGATATGAATTTTTTTCAAAAATTTGAATTGCACTTCTATCCCTTCAATCCCTGAATATGCCTTGTGATTAGTGAGCTGCCACACATTAGCATTAGGGGGTGCTATGGAACAATTCAAGTTACAGTGCTGAAATCATTGTTCAATTCTCGTTTTCTGCTCCAACACATGAATTTTTGAATCCCATTATATGAGTGTCCCTGTGTAACAATTTAATATAGCCAATAATTAGCACTGGATAAATACAGATCAAAATGTGCAAATTTATCTTATACAAAAAAAAAAAAAAAAAAAGAAATTTGCATATATGCTGAAAGCTGGAAAGCAATTATTATTTTGGAGTCAAATATGTTGGATGTAGCAAAATTCTTTTCTTTGTCCACTTACAGTTAATTTTAGAGGGTGCAAATATTTAATTACATATATATTTAACAAATAGCAAAAATATGTTGAATTCATTTATTATGTTTACCTTTAAGGTTTTTAAATGATAGAATATTTACTACTTCAACAGTGAAAAGTCCTTGAGTTTTAGATTTGTAACAATGATGCACTAGATCTTTTTTTTTTATTTAAATAACTTATTAGTTTATTAAACTAAGTTTAGGTAAAAAAAAAAAAAAAAAAAAGGAAGGACAACCATCCCTGCTCTGACCCCTGGCTATACCATTGACCAAACACATTTCTTATGGTCACAATATCATATATGTGATTTTTTCAAAACCTTTGTTTGATAGTTTGCAAAAAAAAAAGAGAGATAGTCTCTCTCTCTCTCTCTCTCTCTCTCTCTCTCTCTCTCTCTCTTTCTCTCTCTCTCTGTGTGTTTGTGTGTGTGTAAAAGGAAAATTACACAGACTGTGTGTGTAGGGA
Source organism: Tolypeutes matacus (assembly GCA_026826555.1). Lineage (NCBI taxonomy): Eukaryota > Metazoa > Chordata > Mammalia > Cingulata > Chlamyphoridae > Tolypeutes > Tolypeutes matacus. The sequence continues at coordinate 1,121,458 of JAKSZT010038955.1, read as the reverse complement.
CATCCTGTCCACCCACACAACTGTCATTCTCCTTCCTTCTGGGATTTCAGCCTCCATGCATTTCCAGCCCTTTCATGTCAGGGAGAGAAAGATGATTGATTATGCTAAATGTAAGTGCACAGCTATAACCTATGCTGCTTGCAGCTTGGACAAGTAGAACACACCCACCTTGAATCCCAAATTCTCTCCCACCCCACACCTGCCTTTCTGTCTAGCAGTTGAGGATGCCATGGACAAATACATCTGTGTCTAGGTACCTAACTAATTGCTTGAAGTAGATTTCACACCTTAGCAAGACTTCCAACTGGAACATATAATTGAATGTGAGCCATCTATTGTCCTTTCTTGTTATACTTTTCTTCCACTGATATTTTGGGGCAATTTTTATAACAGTTTGAGCACTCTGGTAGGATAGCTACACAGGTTGAGGTGGGCAATTAGCTGTCCATAGAGTCAGGCTGAAGCTTTAGGAAACAAGCTGAAAGCCAATCAGGAGGAGCAACCCCATAAACCTTTAAGACAACCTTTGTGCTTTGTCTTACTGGCAGATGTAGAAACAAGATACTTAGGAATTGGTAAATTTGCCATCTCCTGAGGATAAGTCTGTGTAAAAGTTTTAATTAATGACTATCTCATGCTTACCACAGTGTCTGACCCAGAGGAAGTTTTACATAAAATCGGTTGCTAAAAATATCTCTGAAAAAGACTGCTAGGCATTTGTGAAAACTGGCAGGGTATATTAAAAATTTAGGGCAGTGCACATGGAAAGTAAAATATCCTTGAAAGGCAGAGAAAATAAAAATTTTGGTGTCTATAGATGCACAGTCAGGAAATGAAGTGTAATGGAATGTGTGGATATCTCCTCTAAGCAAGAGGCAAGTAGCTGCTTCTTCTGAGGGAGGAAGGGACTGTGATTGTGACAAGGCACATGGGGGTCTCTGGGGAGAGAAAGCCAACTTCTATTTCATGACCTTGTAGGAGATACAAGTTAGAACAACTTATGGTGATTCACTACACTGTATGAGTATTTGTTCATTTGTGCTCATTCACAGTAAAAGGATAATACAAAAAATAAAATAAAAGCAACAGAGACTGCAACACATGTTAAAGAACTACCCACCAACTCTCCTCCCATCTCTTCTCTTACTCCACACAAGGTACAGCCCAGGCATTTTGATAAGTGAGGGATTTAAAAGTTTCTATGCAATGTAGAGAAAAATCCACCTTTTATTGTTATTCTATGTCATTTTCTGTTAATTAATTAAATCTAAATCCTACAGGAAAAAAATATCAAGAATTAGTTTGAGATATATTTTGTACCTCCCTGACAGTTCTATAATTCAGCTCTGTGTCAGAGCCAGGGGCCTTTACCCTGAACATGCTCAGAGCCAGGATATTACCATATGTTCCCTGTGCACATCCAGTGAGTGGGAGCTGGGTCAGCCCTAGAGGGAGGGCAGAAGGGGGCTGAAGGCAGAGCTCAGGACCCTCTCAGCTCAGCATACCCCAGGGGCATGTGCAGAGGGAGGCTGGGGAGGGGCCTCCAGTTAGGGTCTGAAGCTTCCTCTCCTTGCCTAAGAAATGGCTCCCAAGAGCAGTCAGTTTTCTTCTAAGCCATGAGATGCCCTCACTTATTTGACTTTACCGCAAGTGATATATTTGCTATTCAATTTTGCAGGGCAGACTAAAAAGCCTGCCTGGAACAGAGGTTTAGGTCATTTCATTTCTCTTATCTCTGTGTATATAAAATATTCAAATCTTTAAAATGTGCTTACCTTACAATTTGCAAAGTACATTTTAACTATTCTGCATCCACCTTCAAGTAATTCAGTTGAAATAATAATACAGAGTACAGGTAACTGAAAAGAAAGTATTCTTTTTTTTTTATTATGGGTAAAAATCAAAATTCTCACAATACATACAAACATTTGCATAATGATATACAAATATATGTGCATATATGTGTATTTGCTTACAAAAATGTTATATATATATACATATATTTTAAGAGGTGCTTAGATTACCTAAAATATTACACGGAACCCACTGGGATTCCCATGTTGCCCACCTCCCACACCTCCCACCACATCCCACACAAACATCTCCCACAAGTGTGGCCCACCAACCTCAATGAACTTACACATCCTGGAGCCTTGCCACCAACCATAGACCACAGTTCACACTGTAGACCACACTCTCTCCCACTCAGTTCTGAGTGGTGTGTGCTGATTTAAAATGGCCTACATCCATTGCCACAACAGTACTCAGGACAACCTCCAACTCCCAAAGAAGCCCCTGTATTTCTTAATTCCTACCTCCCACCCCTTACAACATCACAGTCATTCATTTAGCCTATCCATCTGTTATGATCATGGGATACTACACATCATTGCTTAGTTATATTTTGTAAATTAAAATAAGAAAATTAAATATTTGATTTACATGAATTTTTAATTTATCTTATGTTCTTCCATCTTTGTGGAGATGTATGTTCCCCATTTTTATAATTTCCTTTCCCCACTGAAGAATTTCTTTTAACATTTCCGTTTGGGTAGTTCTGATAGCTATGGAGTCTGCATTTTTCTTTTTCAGTAGTCATTATTTCCCTTTCATTTTGAATGGGATTTTCAATAATATAGAATTTTAGGTAAGTGTTTTGTTTTTAATTACTTTTAACATTTTAAATATTTCAATCCATTCTCTTTTTTCATGCATGATTTTGATGACATGTGCATGCATTTCTTATCTCATTTATGCTATGAAAAATTATTTTTGTTTTTCCTTTTATTACTTGTTTCTTCAAAGTTTTTCTCCAGTTTTAACAGGATATATCTAGGTTTTTTATTAAACCTGTTTTGTAGTCTCTGGAAGTTCACTCCATATTCACTTTACCTAAAAAAACACAGCAAACACTTCAAGCTGAGTGACACAGTGATGAGGATGGTGACATGTTCAAGATGCTCAGCTAACAACATGCTAGTCATGAGGCTGAGCACATCTATGTTGATGATCCTCATTTATGCAATTGCTGGAGAGAGACATAGAGGTGGACAGACTCTAAAGGAGCCCTGGAATCCTCACATCCAGGTACTCATTCCCTTATATAACCCCCCCCCCACATAAAACTGCACATGCACAAACACACATGAGTATGGGCAGGAACCATGAGCCATTTGTAGCCAAAAGAATATGGCAAAGGTGAAGGGGGTTCACTCCTAGATAATGATACATTATATAACACCCAGCCTGTGAACAGCCTCATGCTTTTTCATCTCCCTTCAATGTTACCTTGGAGGGAGTAAGGAGCCATTAATCCTACAGCATCAAGAACATGAATTTTGCCAAAAGTCTGATCCTCCCCATTCAAGTCCTGGAGGAGAATGCAGCCTGGAGAACAACTTGATGAAACCTTGTGAAAAATGAGCAGAAGATCCAGCTAAGCAATTCCCAGACTCCTTAGGAACAGAAAATGAGATAATAAATAGGTGTTATTTTAGGGTTCTAATTTTGTGGGAATTTCACAGACAGAAACACAAAAGCATGTATTGTAGAAATTACATTATACATGTGCTACAAAAGTATGTTCCCCCTACCATGGCTTCCATTTAAACACATGGCACCATATCATACATCTCCTCAGTATATACAAATTATTCATACCTTGAGTTCTTATTCTGCTCAGCCTTATTTGGAGAGGAGTTAAAGTGATTTCATACTTGACAAGGACACCCAAGGCATCATGGGAACTCACCTGAGAGATGCAACCTCAAGGATATGAAGCAGTAGCTACAGGATGACCAACAGGTGCTGCCTGGGCTCATTGCTCCCTTGATGATGATGATGATGATGAGGCCTAAGGCTGCACAAGGAGAACATCAGTAATGGATTCCTCCATGGCCATGTCCAGCCACTTCAGGAATCTGGGGAGGGACACAAAGGTTCTGGAGGTAGCCACAAGCTGCATTGGAGCATCAGGTTGAAGGGGGATATTGGGTACTGCGAAGGGGCCTCTAACCAACACAGAAAGCCCCTTCTTGTCCCCATCAGGCCCTCACCAGCACCCTCAGCAGAGATCTCTGGTCTGCTCTGGGAAGTTCTCACAGTTGTAACAGGTGCCCATTGCAGAGCAGAGCATGAGATTTCACTGTGTAGGATTGAAGTCCACAGGCAGCCTGAGAACCTGAACCAGAAGCTGCAGGAGAGCAGGGAGGAGGACTGGAGGGAAAGAGGGATCTCTTGTCTGTGTGAGGTGCAGCATGGTTGGGAGGTATTGATTGCTACCCTAAGCCTCTAGAAGTTCCAGGCAACATCTCCCTGACAATCTATTCAGCTCCCTAGAATGAGTGATCCTCCAAAAATGGACTTGTCCTGGGTATCAGTAGTGCCCACAGCATCAGATGCAACTAGATGCCCAGCCTAGCCTCTGGTTTCTTTCTCTTGGAAGCAAAGGACACAGGTTGTGATTCCCCATTCATTGGGCAGCTGTCATAAGCACTGACACACAGTTGTTAAGAGACTCAATCTCCAGCTCCCTTCAGCTAATGGGAGTAAGAGATATGCTGGCTGTCATATGAGCCGCATGAGTGTTACAAAGAGAGAAACCTAGACAGTAAGGACAGTTCTTCAGGAGGAGGTGGAAGGAGAAAGCAATGCATTGTTTCTAGGACTGAATGTTTTTCCGTAATCTCAACATCAGAGGAATTCTCATTGTTGTCACAGAGAACTCTGGATGTAGAGACTACAGGGCAAGAGAGAGCCACAGGTGCAGGAGGGAGCTGATGTGCCCTGTGGGGAAAGGACATGTAAATGAGGCCCCTCCCTCTGGGCCTGAAATCCAGCCCAGGCCCAGACATTGTATCTCTGAGAGGGACCCCTCTCCCTTGTGTCCTAGCTCTACTGGTTCTGCACCCAGGACTGAGGAAGAGGAGGCACCATGGAGTATGTGCTGGTATGGACTTTCCTTTTCTCAATTTTCAAAGGTAATATTAACTAGAAACTGGTTTTGCTGCGGTGTGAATATATGTGTGTGCATTTGAATTTGTGTGTATCTGTGTGACTACGTGTGACTCAAGCTCAGTTTGTCAGCAGGTGTCCTGTGTGAAGTTCAGCTGGTGGAGTCAGTAGATGACTTGAGACAGCCAAGAGGGTCTCTGCACCTCTCCTGTTCAGCCTCAGGATTCACCTTTGCTAATTGTTACATGAACTGGGCCTGCCAGGCTCCAGGGAAGGGACAGGAGTGGGTCTCATACATTAGTGGTAATGGTGGTAGCACTAAGTATGCAGGCTCTGTGAAGGGCTGATTTACCACTTCCAGAGACAACAGCAAGAACCAGCTGTATCTGCAAATGAACAGCCTGAAACCTGAGGACACAGCCCTTTATTATTGTGTGAAAGACACAGTGAGGGGAAGGAAATGCTAACACAGACAAAAACATCTTCTATGGAGTGACCACGAGGGGATGCTCAGGACCCACTTAGCACAAGCTGTAGCTGCAGGGGCAGGTGCAGGTGCAGGAAGGTGGTTAAGGGCTGGTTTCCTCTCAGGATCTGGGGCTTCCTCTCCAGCTAACTGTTTCCCCAGGGAGCATCTCTAAATTGATGTTCCTTTGCCTATCAATGCTGTCATAAATTTGAATCATTTTGGTGCAATAGGAGGAAGAAAAATCACATGCAAAATCAGCCAACTCTCCCTTATGAAATCCAAAATGACTCTGCCAGTGTTTGTCAGGTACAGAATTCTGAGTAGCTCAAGGTAACCAGGTGAGTCTTCCACAATGAGACTGAAGACAGTGGACCCAGTTAGATCCCCTCCAGGACACTTTTTGTGATTCACAGGAGATCCAAGAAATAAGCTAGTCCAGGCTCTAGATTGTATTGGATTTCAAAGTGAGCTCCTACTCACACAAAAGTGTGCACATCACTCCTGAGAGTGAGACAATTGGACTCAAATAAGTCCTCCCTGCACATGGTTCATCAGTCCCTTCTATTCAAACCTATATGTGATGCTGGAGTTTTTAGGTATACTTCCAGAGACTGGAGCCTCTGGCCTACCTATGTGCCAGGTGTGTATGGAATCTTGGTGGAGCTGCAACTCCTACCCTACAGCTCAAAGGACTCATCCAAATCACCTGGTGAGGAGACAACAATGGGTAACAGCCATCCCAGGGAATGGAGACAGCCTGCAGGTGCAGGCAGGATAATCCCACCCACCATATCCATGGGATATAAGCCCTTTCTTACTTTGAAGTGGAGTGGACATCACCATCCCAGTCCCCTCAGGATTGGGGGAAGAACTATGGACTAGAGTTGACTTAATGGTATTCTGTTGTACGCATATGGTGATTCTAGCAATGGAAGAAATTATAACAGTGAGGTGGAGCTGGTGGCCACTGGACACTTTTGGGGCAGGGGGGGAATGTGCAGTTGAAATACAGGGGCTTTTTTGGGAGTTGGGGGGTGTCCTGAGTGCTGTTGTGGCGACGGATGTAGGCCATATTAAATCAGCACACACCATTCAGAACCATGTGGGAGAGAGTGTGGTCTACAATGTGAACTGTGGTCTATCATTGATGGCAAGGCCCCAGGATGTGTAGGTACATTGAGGGTGATGGGCCACACTTGTGGGAGATGTTTGTATGGGATGTTGTGGGAGGTGTGGGAGGTGGGAAACATGGGAATCCCTTTGTTTCTGTGTAATATTTAGGTAATCTAAGCACCTTTTAAAAATATATATATATAAATAACATTTTTGTAAACAAATGCACATATATGCATATATATTTATATATCATTTTACAAATATTGGTATGTATTGTGAAAATTTTGATTTTTACCCACAATTAAAAAAAAAAAAAGTAGGCACATCAGACTGATCTGATTTTCTATTGTCTGACAATCCATTCTGTTTTTCCCTAATCTTTTTTTCAGACAATTTATTGAAGTATATCATTCATACATGAACACAGATAAACTAAAAGTGTTCAGTAAACATCATGAGCTTACAAAAAAAAGATGTATAACATCATGCAGGGTTCCCACACATCACACCCCCCAAAACACCCTGCATTGTTGTGAAACATTTGTTAACAAATCATGAAAGAACATCATCAAAATATTACTACCAACTATATTCTATATCTTCCTCCCCTATACATCTTTTAAGAATTTATTTATTTATTTACTTTTATCCATGTTTATCCCCCAATTTTTACTGTTTCTCTGTCCATTCACTGGGCACTTCCTGCCCTCTTTTCTCATCCTTCTCCTCCTGTCTTGACTGGGATTTGATCCTCAGAATCTCTGATGTGGGAGAGAGGCATTCCACTGCATATGCCACCTCAGTTCCTTTTTTTTTCAGTACATCTTGTCTTGGATCTCCCTTGTGTCACTCTCTTGTTGCATCATCATCTTACTTCCTAGCTTGCAGGGCCTGATGGTGAATCTGGGCATAGGGCCTAGCAGCTTACCTGCTCATGGGGCCTGATGGCATACCCATGCATGAGGCCTGACAGTGCACACATGGATGTGCCTGATGGCTCACCTGTTCTTGGAGCCTGCTGGTGTACCCATGCATGGTGCCTGGTGGCTCACCCACTTGTGGGGCCTGGCAGCACACCCATGCATGGGGCCTGGCAGCTCATCCAATTGTGGGGTCTGGTAGCACACCCATGCATGGGGCCTGGTGGTCCATGCACCTTCTAAAATTTTTCTTTTTTTTCCTTTTACCAGGAAGTCCCAGGGATCAAACCCATGTCCCTCCATATGGGAGAGAGATGCCCAACCATCCAAGCCACATCTGTTCTGCTGTATCTCTTAAGGTTGGCCAAAGATACCCAAAGTTACAGTCTTTTCCCATACAGGATGGTCATATAATAAATTAGGCTTAGTTTATAACCAGCATTCTAAAAACAAGACCTAGGGAGAAAAACTAGGCCTGGGGACACATGCATGGTGTTTAATATAGTGAATATTTAGCCTATCCTGATTATCACAAAATCAGGTCAGTGAGAATATTCACATTCCCTATCTTTTTTTTCATATTTCTCTTTTCAATTGTTCCATGTCAATGGATGATGTTGTTCCTTTGGTAAATCCCAGTGCTCCAGCCCATTACCTAAAAGACAGGCTGTGTCTCAAGCTGTGTCTCCTCCCAGTGAAAGGTTGAGGGGACATCCTTACTCACCACTGACTGGGGCTCTTTCTTCTGCTTTCTGTGTATGGAGTTAGGTGGGTAATACAATTGGGCATGTCTCTCCATGCAGATAATGGTTGTTAGGTCCAAAGGGGATGTAAATATTCCAATTATTTCTTGTGCTGCTCAATCTGTCACATTGTAATGTCTATTTCCTAGATTTGGGGTGAGCTACTGATGGGCTCCCTGTGTGCTGGGAGCTCTGGTGGACAAGACCAGGCCTTTCTTTGTGAGCTGAGTTCATGATGCTCCACATGATGACCACAAAACCTAGAAATCAGAAATACCTGCATGAAGTGGCTGCTTCCAAATGGCCATATGTCTGAGAACTCTGGGTTTTTCCCTGCCTCTAAATGACTATCCTCATTCATTTATTTCCCCTCAATACTCTAAAGAGAAAAATAATTTCCTTTTTCCTCAAGCACAACACTGTCAGGAAGAAGCAATTTTCATGTCTTGCATAATTCAGGTCAAAACCACATGCATTTTACAATGCATTTCTTCCAAAAATGAGTGTTTAATCCTGGGGATCCTAGTAGAAGCTTTTGGAATTGACTTTGTCTCAATGAGAGGTTTCCATTCTTGCATAACTGTTGTCACTACATGGAGACAAGTGTGGGCTCATTTCAAGTAGGAAGTACTGAATTAACTGTGGGAGAAGCACTGCTGTCTTCCATGGGGATGCAGATGTGATGTCTTCACAATCAGATGATGGAGTGTAATGGGGCCATGTTGCTTATCATTCATTAGCCAGGAAAGAGGAAAATCCATGGTCAAATTTAACTATTATTCACTCATTGTTTCATATTGTTTTGCTAGTAGATGTACCTTTTATTTCAAAAACTTTGAAATATGAAAATGCTTTGCCATATATAGAAACCCCACCAAAGTATTTCCTTCTTTTTGCTTTGTAAGCAGTCATAAAGAAGAGCCATCATGATCCAGGATGCCGTGGGGGTCCTGAGGTTAGCAGCATAAAGGGGGCCCTCAACAGGTGGAGGGCATACTTTTCCAAATCTTTCAGGTATCATTCTCTGGGGGAGAAAATTGCGCTCAGCTGACAATGTTGACTTAATGTTCAAGTACAAGTGGACCAGGGACTGCCCATGCAATCATGCCTGTGCCTGGTATGATCTTGTAGCATTTGTATTAAAGGTACAAATTACAGAAGTCATCACATGTGGGGTTTTTAAGACAAAAAATGTCATTCCAGAAGGCAGTCCTTGATACAATTCTAGTAGCTGGAGATGGAAATATCCACCTTATGGGGCCTGTTAGAGAAATTCTCAAGTGAACAGAAAAGTGCAGCTGTCATAACTAAATGAATGAATAACACAAATAAACAGGTGAAATACAAGTAAACACTGAATTTCCTCTGTATATAATCACAATATTTAACATTCAATTTCTAGATCTAATAGCATCCCTATTTTCTAAGTATATTTGTTCAAGAATAATGATAAAATATTATATATTTCTTAGTCCAATCATAGGCTTATTTCTAAAGCATGCATAAAGTACAAAGTTCCCATATACATCCCTACACACAAACCCAATTTTATCTATTGTTAACACTATGCACTAGAGTCTTACATTTGTTGCAATTGATGAAAAAATATTTTTATGATTATACTATTACATAGAGTTCAAAGTTTACATCAGGGTGTACTATCTATGTTTTAGAATTGCATGTTTTTAAATTTTTTATTCTGGTATCATATATCATATATACAAATATTTGTCAAATAATTCATTGTCATTTTTATTTTATATTAGCTGATATATTCAACATCTTTAATTCAATAAGTTCACTAGGTTGAAACTGTGCAACAAAGAGAAAATATTATCCATATATATATGAGCAAAATATATTTCAGTTTCTCATTAAGTAGAGTCAGTAATTTCAAGAAGATTGAGTATGGGGATCAAAATGTATATAATCACATTATTATACTATAATAATCTAACTTGAAGTGACATAATTCTATCCAGATTTAAAAGCATACCAAATATGGCTGTTAAATGGAGAAGCACTAGGCATAATCAACATTTCTGTAATTCTTATATAGCAGGTTTCAATCCTCAAAAGCACCATTTTTGTTATCATTGGGCTGCATTAAATATTTTAAATTAGGTATGATCTATGGACCTCATTTTGTCAAGCCAACTTGCAATGCCATAGTCAATATAATTTTAAATTATTGTTCATCAGTTCAGCGGGTCCATGCTATACTTCAGGGAAATGAGTACTATGACAATTGGGATCAATGTAAAAATTATTTCTAAAGATCAATGAAGTATTCCTGTTTGTTCTTCATTACATATTTGGAAATTCTTTCATGAGATTATAGAGGACATTATTTTAAATTGTTATGGTATTATTGCAAATACACTTGTTGGTTTAACAAAAGGAATGTATCAGCATATATATTTCAAAGGCTAGAAATCCAAAATCAAAGCACAAGCAAGAATATGCTTTCCTCCTAACATCTTTAACATTTTGTTGCTGAACAATCCTTATGATTCATTGGCTTGTATTTCTGCCTCCCATTGCATTACCATCTCTCCTTTTCCTCCTGACTTCCAAATTCTCACTGCTTACTTTGAGTCCAAATTTCTTCTTTGCCTTCAGGCATGTAGATTAACCTCATTCAGTTTGACCACACATGGATTGTACCTTAGAAGATCATATTCTGAAATATGATTTTACACCTTAACTGATAATACATATTCAAAAGGTCCCATTTATAAATGAATTTACACCTACAGGAACACAGATTAATATTGAGATTTGTCTTTGGTTTGTAAACAAATAAATACCAAATTCTGCCCCCTGGAAGCCATAGACATATTTTTAGTACATGCAAAACACATTTACCCCATTTGAGTTTCATAAAAGCCTTAAGTCATTTCATTTCAGTACCTGTTCCATGTCATCAAAATCAGTTTTGAGTGTGTTCCAATCTAAAGAAAATTCATCTGTATCTGTTGACCTGTGAAAACTCAGAAAATATTTATTAGTATTTTAAATGTGTTGGTAGGACTGGAATAGGATAGATATTGCCATTCCAGAAGGGAACAATTTGAAGTTAAATAGAGTTTATAGGTTCCAGTCAACCCTGAAACTCATCAGGGAAATGTCCGTTAGATTTCAAAGTCTGAGTCAAATATGGGTATATTCTTTGTCTGCTTGGCCTGCTGGAGTGTCAGCAAAGTCTTCTAAAGGGCTTGCCCAGTGGCCCTGCTCTTCCTGAATCCTGGGGCCTAGGCCCATCACTCTCTAAAAATTGAAATGTTGTATTCACTCAGCCCTACCTCCTCCAATCACCCTCTGTCTTGTTCTGAGAAGATATGTCCAGTTCTTACTCTTGATGACATGGATTAGTCCTTTTCTATCTCTATCTACTTCCTTCCATTAGCCCTGCTGCACAGCTCAAATGTGTCCACAGGGAGAAAGAGATGTAAATTTGGTCCCTTCCCCTGCTCATGGAAAGCAGTTCACCTGTCCCTGCAAAACCTGTTGAGAAGACAAGCCCATATCTGTACCCATCCTCAGTGTCCACCCCCATGGGGGTTGCATTGATCTGGTCTTCCCTCCACATCACTGTCAAAGGTAACCTCCCTCCTGCATCAGGATCAGCTGTGACTGCTCTACATGAGTTTTCCTCACTCTTTTATCTCCGTGTCTGTGGTGTCCTGTACAGTGCTCAGCTGGTAGAGTTGGGGGCTTATAGGAGACAGCCTGGTGGTCCTCTGAGCCTCTCCTGCAAAGCATCTAGAGTCATATTTTCTGATTATGAAATGAACTGTGTCTCTCAGGATCCAGGACAGGGGAAAGGGTGGGAGGCATTAGCGAGTAAACAAACTAGAAACACTCAATGTACACTCCATCAATTCAGAGATGATTCATAGTTCCCAGGGACAACATTATGAGCACAGCCTCTCCTGAAATGACCAACCTGAAAGCTGAGGACAAAGCCATGAATTACTGTGTGAGAGACACAATGAAGTGAAGGCAGCCTGAGGCCAAACTCCCCTGCAGGGCTGCAGTAATGTTGGGTTGCAGGGGACATCTGTACCACCAGGGGGTGTGCATTGGCCACCACAGGAGAAGGAGCAGAGGGAGGCCTCGGTTTCCTCTTAAATACTTGTATTTCCTTTCCTGTCCAGCAAGTTTTCCCTCCAAACTCTATATTTGCTTTTCTTTAGCAAGTCCCTGATTTTGCTCATCTTACAATTGTTAATATAGAATGGGGATTCAATTCCATTTTTTGTCTTTCACATCTCAGGCTGCTCCTAACAATTACCTTTTGTAGATTATTATTGTTTAGGAAATCAAGTAACTTTTAAAGAAACTCAAGTGCTGTGCCAGGAATTATGTTTTTCTACATTTTCTGTTATAAAGTAATAAAACACTTCTCTCCTGAGATGGTTCAATGTTTAATATTAATAAATGAGTGTCTTTTTTGCCTCTGGTTTTCTGCCCTGCATGGAGCTGAAACATCATTTTAATGGCTTGCATCCTCCAATTCTCTTCGGATCAAATGTGTCACCATCTCCGTAAGATTTACCAACATCCCTTCTTGCCAACATAAGGGGATTAAGCATTATCTGTGACCCTTCAGTGGTCCTCCTTCTCCCTTCAGTGAGGCATCCACTCCATGGTGCACTGGTGAACCAGTGACTTCTCTTCACTGGTGAACCAGTGACTTCTCTTCATTTTCACTGCTGCCAACCCAGTTCAGCCCTATAACACCAGTCTTTAGAATACTAGTCCACCTGCCAACCACATGAGCCCCAGCTCATTCTCTAGGGTACAGCATGTATCCTGCCCCCTCCCTGCCTGCTTGCTTCTACTAAGAGCAGCAGAAAGACCTTCTGCTGCTACTGCTGTTCCCTGTGTACACACTGAGGGTTCCCTAGTCCATTCACCATGGTGTCCAAACCCCAAGGTCCTTGCACATTCTTAGAATCCCCCTGGAAGGTGACAGGTGTGAATGGATCCTAGGAAATCTATACTAATTTCAGTCAATATTTCTGGAAACTTCTGAGGCATTTGGGGTTCTTTAAAACTGATGAAATTCTACAGTTTGTATTAAACAACTAGGCATCACAATTTCATCTGTAAAATAAACTTATAAACTTCAACCCCAAGCTCATATCAATGTAATGAAACAATGTCTTATTTCCTGCAAACATTGAAAATTATAATATTGAAGACATGTGTCACCAGTTATGAAATTCATTGTCACTGATAGTAAAAAAAGTATACTATTGGCATAAGTGAGAATATAAATTAAAAAAAAAAACAACAAGAAATGATTACTATTTTATATTAACAACTTTATTTAGGAAGAATAACATTTATAATTAAGTCAGAAATGCATATAGAAGTGCATCAATTTGACCACTACATCACACTAAAAACACAAGAAAATTCAAGTGGAGAAAGTACTTAGACTAGTATTCCTGACATTTTTGTGTGTAGTGTGTATTTAGTTTTTTGTTAGTGTATGAAGTATCATTTTATGTGTATCTTGGTCAGTGGATTTAATGATAGAATATATAATATAAACTTATATGACAACTAAAAATATAAATGTTTAATGTGCTAAAAGTTAACACATGTAAATGATGATGTTGTAATGCCTAAGGCAGATAAAAGGAAATAACTAAAAAAAAACTCTGATTGTAAAATCACTAAGGCAGAATAAAATGTCATTATATTATTAATAAAATATTGGTATAAATTCAATAAAGACATAATGTTCACTATTGGTAAAGGAAATGCTAACAATTATTATATCATACTCGCCCATCATATAAATTATATAAAACAGATAACACTTCCATCCATCATGCTTGTCCTTAGGATCTTGATATTTACTGCTGATATGAATACATACACTTTCACTTGTCCGGGTATTTATTTGAAAATATATACAAAGTTATATAATGAATTCAATAATATCCATCCCACAAATCTATTCTATATATTCTTGTGATTTTATAATTTTGTTGATATTTTTATCTTTACAATTTTAAATTAGAATAATTTCAAATTTACAAAAAAATAGAATGTTCCCATAAAATCTTTATCTAATTTTACATAATGTTAAATCTTACATATCAATAAAATAGTTTCCATAATCAAGAAATTAACTTTGGTAAAGATTATTTAATAAATTGCAGACTTTATTAAAAGTTTAGCCATTTTACACTGATTTTTTTTGGATCCCAAATCCAACTCCGGACCCCACACTGAATCTAGACATCATGACACCTGTAGTCTATTCTGGTAAGAGACAGTTGTGTGTTCTGTTTTAAATCAGTGGAATGTTCTATAGACTGAAATGAGGCAATATGTTGATAGTGCTATTGAAGTCATCTATATATGTACTTAATTTATATCAATACTTCTATCATCACAGAGACTGGAGGAATGAAGTCTCCAACTATAATGTGGACTTGTCTATTGCTCTTTTAGATTCCATCACTTAAGATTTTTTTTTTACTTTTGCAGAAGTGAACACTTTATCATTATGTAATATCCCTTTTTATTGATAATAATCTTACTTTTGTTGAAGTCTACTTTGAAGTCTATAAAAATACCACATTTTAAAACTGTTCGATGTGTTTATATTTAAAGTGACTCTCTTGTGGTGAGTAAAGAGTTGGGTATTTTATTTTATTTTTCTCATCCAATATGACTATTGTAGATTTTAACCAATGTTTTTAGGTAATTCCTATTTGAAGCCATTATTTTATAGTTTATTTTAGATGTAACATCTTTAAAGAAATTTTCTATTTATTGCAAGTGGGGTGGGAGAGAAAAAATTGTAAGGAACAAGAAGAAATTTGGGAGTGTTAGAATTCTTCACTATCTTGGTGTTGACTTCAGGTTGTACATACTTAAATACATATTGAATTGTACATTTATAATATGCAAGTATATTGTGAAATTATATCTAAATTTGTTAAATATACCAATGGATATATTGGTATAGATGGAGAGATAGGGAGAGACAGATAATGATGCATGAAATGTCAGAAACCCTTTAAAATGTATTTGCATTAACCTGGTTTCTCATAACAATCCTTAGGAATTCCTTGGAGTGCTGTGCTCCTCATGTCAATACCTCCCAAAATCTCTCTGCATTAGTGATGTCTACCCTGTATGTTCTTCCTTATTCAATTCAGGAAGAGTGTTGAAAAGCCAGGGTACAGCATGCTGCATTCAATATATGTTCATGACAGGATAAGAAGGAAAGGGATTTTTGGAGGCAAGTGTTTCAAAATTGATCACCCTAAGGTGAGGACACTGAGATTGAGGGTGGTTGACCTGCCCAGTTCCCATAATTATGAAACATAAAAGGGAGGAGCAGTTCAGGTGCTCCTCAAGTAATCATGGTGATCAGAAGCGAGGGCACACAAGGAGTTTTGTGGCTTCCACAGGGAGTAATACAATTAATAACAGCTAATGAAAAAATATTAAAATTGTACTATTAACCATAGCACATAGTTAACATTAGGTGCATTTTCCTCATATGCCATCCAATTATTAACATCTTGTATTAGTGTCATACATTTGTTATAATTCATGAAAGAACATTCTTATGCTTTTACTATTAACCCCAGGCCACTGTCCACCAAGTTTCACTGTTATAGTGTCCCATATTTTATCTTCTAACTTTCATTCTACTAACATATACCACCTTAAACTTCCACTTTCAACCAAATTCACATATATAATTCAGCACTATTATTGGTGGAACAGGCTTTGATTGATTTTTTGCCTTTCTTTTATTAATACTATTATTCTATTATTTAATAATTATATTATTAAAGAATAATATTTAACTAATAAATTATTATTTAATATTTTATTTTATTTATTAATAACTCAAGTATAATATATACATGTACTATCTGCTTTTGTTATACCTAAACACATTTTTGGTGTATTATCATTATAATTTATTTTTCACATCTTTACCACCACTTCTTATAATTTTAAAAATATTTTGTTATAGCCATCTAATGAATGTGAAGCAGCAAACTGCTCTGAATATTATTTACATTTCTCTCATGACTATAAGTGGTCAGCCTCTATTCATAAGTTTATTAGGCATTCATAAATATTCTTTGGTGAAGGTGCATTCAATAATTTTACATCATTTTATTTTTTATTTATTTTTTAATTAATTAATTTATTTATTCATTTATCCCCCCCCTTGCTGCTTGTGCTCGCTGGGTCAGCCAACCACGCCGTGCGGGCGGGCCTGCCTTCACCAGGAGGCCCCGGGAACCGAACCCGGGGCTTCCCATATGGTAAACGGGAGCCCTACTGATTGAGCCACAGCCGCTTCCCATTTTACATCATTTTAAAGTTTAGTTTTACACCTACTTTTTATTTATGGGAAAGTGTACTTGATTTTATTTTGAATAGAAGTTCTTTATCAAAAATATAATAATTCAGAAATACTTTTTCCTGATTTGTTACATGGATTTACATTTAGATAAAACTATTTATTTACTTATTTTTCATTATAATTATTTTTAATTTAACTGAAAATCTGTTTCTAAGACTTATGAAAGATGAGTTCTCTCATCTGTGTACCAAATTGCAGTGGCAGGTCTGGGGCACCATCACCCAAGACACATCATCCAAGAAAGAGGACTAGGAGGCCTGCAACAGACACTGGCCCACAAGGATTCTATCTCTGGCCAAGCTTACTGTTCTGGGGCCCCCAGTACATTGATTAACACCTGCTTCCACTCCTGGGAAGTTTGCCCTTCACAGATCTCCTGCTGAGAACAGAGATTCACTGGGCTGTATGATGAGGTTTTCCTCCCATGCATCCTGTTGGATCAGTTTTGGCTGCACTGACTGTGACTGCATCAGCCATGTGTTCCTGACCCCTGGCAGGCAGGTCTGTTCCTCTCAGGGATCATCTGCAGGGCTCCCAGGTAATGCCATGAAAGGCAAACCAAACATGTAGGCATAATCCAAGTCTCAGATTCCTCGTTTGCTTTTTCTTGTTTGCCAAGGGAAGGCATATTTGCAAACCTTGGGTCACCATTGGGGGAAGTACCCATGTGCTGAACACAGGGAAGAGGGACAAATTTGGGTCCATTGCCCAAAAATCAGACATAGTATGTGTACATATGTGCTCATGTGTATGCGTGGATGTATGTGGGTGTGCTATGTGTTTTTGGGTATAGCAGAGGCTGATGTGGGCTTTGAGCCCCATGGTTTTTTGCATGTAGTTGTTCTTTGATGTGAACTTCAACTTGAGGAGCACAGAGAAGATGAGAGACCCCCTGAAATTTGCTAAATGTCTCTGGATTCACCATGCCTGTGACTGTGTCTGAGCATCTGTCAGAATCCTTGGAATGGGGCCATAGAGTTTCCAAAGCATGCTGTGTTTAATCTCTCTGAAGAGTATGCTGGGTTGCTAAGGACAATTCACTATGTCAAGAGATGGTATCACCAGTGTGTGGTATCTCCAAAGAGCAGTCTGAAGCCAAAGACACAGCCAGGTAACATTGGGCAGAGACCCTGCAAGGGAAATGCGCTGTGAGCACAACAGGAACCTCCCTGAAGGGCAGAAGCAGGAATGCACATGGTGCTCAGGTCCCATGGAGCACAGGGCCCAGCTCCAGATCATGTGCAGGGCCATCAAGCAAGTGCTTCCTCTTAGGGTCTGGGTTCTCATTTTTGAAAACACAACATGACTAATGTTGTGTCTAATAATATTCCACTATTTGGGGAGCATTTGCCTACTTCAATAATGCAAAAGGAAACACATTTAAAAAGGATGTATCTAGGTCTTATAGATGCCTTAATAATGAGGAGCTGGAGGAAAAGGATGGTTTATTAATTTAATGCATCCATAATTTTGTGAGACACACTTATTGCCTGATAATTATGTTTCTCTTTACATTCCATGTTTCTTTTAAAACAATGTCATTAATAATGACATTCCATTATCCTCAAACATCTGGACTCAATTTCCATAAACTCACACCTTATTCTTAGTTCATGTTCTCTACAATTTTACAGTGAAAATAAAAATCAGCTATCAAAACAACCTTCCCTTGTGTAGCGAGTGTATCTAAGTGATCAAGCATGTGCTTCACATATATTAGTTCCCAGTTTCAATCCCCAGAATCTCCTTAAAAAAAGAAAAAAGAAATAGAAACTTCCCTGCTCTCCTCAACATGAGTTCCCCCAACATCTTATCCTGCTCTCTCTGGTCATGGTACTTACTTCCTCCAGTGTTTTCATTGCTGGTAACCTCCAAAAACATCTCACTTGAATATTTGCCTCTTTTCACTTTTTATTGCAAATGAGTCGTTTCAGTTGGTTCTTTGCAATAGCATCTTAAAACCTGGTGTTTGTGTCCAGCCACAGCAGAATTTAATAATCTCTGTAAGTTCCAGAAGCTGTTTTTCCTTTATTTTTTATCCCTTTCCTGGGTGCTCCTAGAAACTCCTTCTTATCAATAAAAATATATGCACAACTATTGTATTTTCTTCTCTGTGAGAAGGAATTTATATCATTCTCCCTCCAAGTGCATCAGCCCCCAAAGTCAATGACCCTCAGTTCCGCATCTGTGCCAAACTATGAGACCACCTCATGGGTAAAAGGTGCGCCTGTTCTGGATGTTAGATGCTTTCTCTTCCCCTCCCCTTTCCACAGCCCACATTTCAGTTCTTAATCAGAAGTTCCTGATTTGTCCTCTTCATATGGTTCCTTCTACTTCTCCGGACTTTCTTATTAACTCTTTTCAGGGATGGTGATTAGTTATTATGTAATTCACATGACTGATAGTGACTAGCCAGTTTGCAATATGCTGCATTCAAGGGTACACTCCTGAAATGATAAGGTAATAAAGAATTGTCACCAATAACAGGATCCAAATTGGGCAATGTACAGTTTGGGTCACTCATGCTGAAGGGGCTGACCTGCCCAGTGACACGGGTATGACACATCATTATCAGGACCAGAGCAGCTGTCCCTTGTGGAATTGTGTTGGATAGAAGTGAGGGCTCACTTTGGTTTCCACATTCTCGTTCCCAGGGCAGTGATAACACTAATGAAAATGATGATGACAACAAACAACCTCAGGGTACCTACTCTAAAATTCACAAATAAAACTTCTGTTGTAAACCCCAATTTGTGACTTGCCAGACTGAATCACATAGGGGTGAGGTTACATCCTCAGGGTCACAGGGCAAGAGGGGATTGAGTTGCCACTGTAGGCTTCTAGGATCCCAGCCATGATCACAGGATTCCATGACACAGGCTTCAGAAGGGCAGCTCCCATATGATTTTCAAGAGACCTGATTGCTTAACAGGGACTTGCCTTCTAGCCATTGTGAGCTTGTCTTTCCTGTAAACTCTTCACTGTGGGGATATATGGACAAGGAGCTGCACATTATCTCCCCTGATATAGTGGATACTATCTTCACAAAACCCAGCATTCACTGTCATTAACAGAGAGAGTAGGCACTGAGTTCCTAGGGCTGCTGTAGCAATCACACAATGGATGGAAGAATACACTGGTTTTCAGCTAAGTACGCTATAAATCTGCAGTCTTTAGGGGAGGTCGTTCCCATCCTCCTCCAAGTCATTGGTGCTTTGCCCAAAACCCTAGTCCTTCAATTCCTAACTCAGTCAGTGCATGTTGTCTTCTCTGATACTGTCTATGTCCAAATCTTTCCTTCTTACAAACACACCAATCATGTTGGACTAAGGCCCAATATAATCCAGTTTGGCTTCATCTTAACTAACAGCATCTTCGAAGAACCTATGTCCAAATAAGGTCACATTCACATGACTATCATTAGAACTTGACAATGGGTTTAGTGAGGCAGAATACAATAACACTGATATGACATATTGATGTGTTGATTACCCTCCACTGACTGTCTCTATATGTAATTCAGAGAGAGTTTATGTTCCTTAAAGTTCTACCTAAGGAGAGAGTTCTGAGGTGTAGGGAGTCCCTCCAGACTCAGCTAAGTATAGGGAATAAACAAGTTTAAGAACATGCTAGGAGTGATAAAAATAAACTGCTTGATAGATTGATTTGAGCAATTTCAACTCTACAATAATTATTGAATATACATTTTATAAAAGTCCATTCCTAGGGAAAAATGTTCACACACTAAGCTAGTCAAATAAATTCATTCTGAATTATGACTCATATTTGATTGGGCCCAGTTTGTCTGAATTTACTGTGTATGATACATTTAGCTACTGTTTCAAAACTTTAGGATACTCAATAAAAGTCAAGTAACTTAAGATATACCTGATTAGTTATTGAGCAGATTACTGTCCATGGGTTTGTGTTGGATATTTGATAAATATGTATATCCATTAATATAGAGACACATTGACTGCATATTCAAAGAAATGCATCTGCCTCTCTTATCAGCTTCTTCCAGAAGTTTCCATGGCTTGTAAAAAGAAAGAACTGTACTTAGTGCAGTGTAACACCAAGTGGATTGTGTTCTCCTAGAGATCAACCAAGATCTTCTTACCAGAGAAACCCCAGACACAAGGAATTCTCCCTGGCCCCTTTGACCTTTACATACAAAAATACCTCCCCCATGCAAATTGCCATGTGGGTCAATGGATGAAAACACAGCACACATGGACTTAAATTTAGCATCCCCCTGAAACAGGAAAATATTGTATGCAATCCATGGACCTCATACAAAGGAACATGAAGCCCTTGTGTTTATTCCTTTTTCTTGTTGTGTTTCCCAGATGTGAGTGCCTAAGGATTCAGACATGAAGGTAATGGGGAGGATGCATCTGAGCACAGTACTCACTGTGGTTCTTCTTGTCCTCAGGTGTCCTTTCCCAGGTGCAACTGCAGGAGTCAGGCCCAGAACTGGTGAAGCCCTCCCAGACCCTGCCCCTCTCCTGCACTGTCTCTGGATTCTCCATCACAACCAGTGGTTACTGCTGGGAATGTATCCACCAGCCCCCAGGGAAGGGGTTGCAGGGGTTGTCAACAATATACTCTAATGAGATTACAGCCTATGCTCCAGCACACAAGAGCTGACTCTCCACCTCAAGAGACACAACCAGTTCTCTGTGCAGCTGAGCTCCGTGGCTGCTGAGGACACAGCTGTGTATTACTGTGTAAGACAAACAGTGAGGGGAAGTCAGTGTGAACCCAGACACAACCACCCCCAGGCAGAAGGGGGCTTACTGCAGGGGGCACTCATAGCCCACCCACAGTAGGGATCAATCCTAGGCATAGTTGCAAGGAAGATTTTGGGAAACCAGGGAGGGGTTCCTGTAATAATATAGGCTTCCCCATTTCTGAAAAACATTGAATCCCTAGGGATTCACCACTATATCTATTCTAAGTAATGCCATTATGTTTCCAAGTTTCAAATACAGAATATATATTTGCAATGCTATAAAATATTATATGATATTTTATTCACATATATATAGTAATTTTATTGATTTTGTTTTTCTGAATTAGACTGGAAGTATGAACAAACTTTCCTTCAACTAACACTCTGACACTATACAATTAATTTTCAGGATCTAATTCCCTGTCCTGGTTGTGCCTGGACAAAATATAATAATAATAAATAATAATAAAAATATTGAATTTGCATGATTATTTAGTCAACATTGGGACAGATTATTTTATGGTAGAATGGTTTTATTTAAATAAAAAATTTAAGACTCCACTTTCTTTTCCCAGAGTGTGAGTATATATGTATATCTCCTTCCTCTCCCAGGCTTTACAGTATTATTTGTTGTCCAGAATAGCTTCACACATGTACAGCTCTAAGACCTGAGGAAAAAGGAACATAAAGAGGAGAGGGCCTGACATAGCCCTCAGTGCATCATCCAGGTGCCTCATCTTGTTTACTACATAATGGACAGGGCTTATTAAAACTGTACATAATCCAAATCCATAGCAGGCTGACCCTGACTTGTCAGCTCACTTGATGGACCTGGGAAAACAACCCATGACTCATATATGGCAGATGCCTCATGGAGTCACAGCCTCATTTATTTTCAAGAACCCTGAAAGTTCTTCCTGATCTATCACCTCTGCAGAGGGTGCTGAACCATCATGAGAGAAATGAGAAAAGAGAAATGTGGGACATGGTGTGTCTGAACCCTGTTTCCTTGCTGATAGGCTGGCCTTGCCTCCAGGAGCTCAGGCTCTTTTGCCTTACTTGTTAATTCTGGGACAGTCCCTGAACTGTCTCTTCCTTAAGTTTGTCTTCATCCAATGTTATGGCAGAGATTCCCTTGAGTTCCTGGAGCTAATGAACCAAACCAACACAAAACAAAGAACAAAATACCTTTCCCAGTCTTTGCAAATTGTTTCTGCATTTCATGATGCTCCACTTCAGTGTACAATCCTCCTATCAAGATCAGCCTGAGGACAATGTAAACTGAAGTCCACTCTGTCCTATTCTTTCCTTTGCCTTCATCTTTTCCTGGACATTTGCTCACTAGTGGCCCTAGGCATCCTTCCACTTACTGGAATCCACATGCCCCCTCTATTCCTTAGGAACTTGACTTTCCCCGCCTCCTGGCTGATCTATTATATACCTTAAAGCAGGTAATCCTTTTCCCCAGGACCACTTGAATTAATTGTTTCTTACAATGCTTTAGCTGTCTGAAACCTGATTCTTCTTGCAGGGCAAGTTCTGTGAGGATGATCCCAAGAAGAGTTTCCTGGTTCAGCCTTTCAGTGCCTAAAAACTAGTGGACATTGCACTACATATCCACCCCATTATGGTCATAGGGCTTACTCTACTCCTTCCAGAATAGTGCCAGAGATCCACTATAGGGGACCAGACTGGTTTCACAAAATGCCAGGAAGGTACAGGGCCAGGGCCAGAAAGGGTACCAGGACTTTCTTCTAACCATTTTAAAGCTGTGTTTTATTGATTCAGCACTTTTCCAGTTATTACAGTCATATTATTGTTCCCTGGAATATTGAGGAAAATAGATCTGCCCATTTTAGATATTTGTTCAAAATTTTGTGAGAATAGAGCAAACTTGAGTCTTGGTCAACCAGATGGTTTGATTTTTTCTCTCTTAAAAGTGTGTTTCCTAAAGCAAAAAAGTTTATTTTTCATAAATTCCAACTTATGGTTTGTTGTTGAATTTAAGAGCTCATCCTCAAACCCAAATTAAATTAGATTTTCTTCTATGCTATATTCTTGAAGTTTTACAGTTTTGTGTTTCATGTATAGTTATATACATTTTGAGTTGATTTTTGTGAAATGTATAAGGTCTGGGTCTAGATTATTTATTTGATTTTGGATGTTTACTTTAAAAAATATTCCAGCATCATTTGTTGTATATACCACTCTTTCTCCACTGATTTCCTCTGTGCTCTGATAAACATAAATTGAGTATATTCATGTGGGTCCATTTATTGGCTCCTTATTTTCTTTCATTGATCTATTAATCCAAAGCTACTTAAGCACCATAGAGTCCTCATTAATATGTCTTTATACTAAATATTGAAATCATGTCCTATAAATTGATCTTGATATTTCATGGTTGTGTTAACTATACTAGGTGTCTTGCATTTCCATATAAAATTTAGAGTCAGTTTGTCAGTTCTTCTAAATTTCTGCTCAGATTTGATCAGGATTGTATGGCATCTACAAGTCAAGTTACAGAGAACTGATGTTTTAATATTATTGAATATTTAATAATATTATGAATAATATGAATATTTTTGCATATAAATCCTTTATATATTTCTTAGATTAATACCGATGTATATTAATTTTTGGTGCTGCCTTATTTTATTATGGCTATTATGGCTGCAGTAATAGATACCACAATCTGGTGGCTTAAAAGTAGAAATGTATTGCCTCACGGTTCTGGAGGTGAGAAGACCGAAATGAATGTCCTGGCAAGGTGATAATTCCTTCAAAGGCTTTAGGTAAGAATCTGTTCCTGGTTTTGGTAGTGGCTTGCCAGCAACCCATGACATTCTGACCTTAGTGGTTACGTGGTATACTTGAATCTATCGGGGTCTATACTTACTCTTCTTATAAGAACTACTGTCATATTAAATTAAGTGCCAAGCTTACACCTGTTCATAATAATGCAAACTAATTTGCCTAAATCTATCAGTAATGACCCCATTTCTATAATAAGACCACATTCAGTTGGATTGGGAATGTTTTCTTACATGTTTTTTGGGGGTGCAAAATGCAAACCATTATTGGTGCCATTATAAATATTATTTTTCCTAATTTCATTTGTTTGCTTCTAGCATATAGAAAAATTATTGGCTTTTGTATATTAATTTTCTATCCTGTGACATTGCTATACTTGCTTTTTAGTTTATTAATATACTGAGGTTTATGACAATATATTGTTATTTTCTATATAGATAATTGTGTTATCTCTGAATAAAGATAGCTATATTTCTTCTCCCTAAAATGTATACACTTTTTTTAGCTTGCCAAATGGCACTGATGCAAAGTACCAGATATCTGTTGGCTTTTGTAAAGGGATTTATTTGGGATAATAGCTTACAGTTCCAAGACCATGAAAAGTCCAAATTGAGGCACCATTAGAGATGTTTTATCAACAAAAACAATTACTATTGATCCTGGCATACTACCATGTTGTGAAGCAAGAGGTCACTGATCTCTGCCCAGGTTTCAGCCTTCCCATCTGGGCTAGCCCTTTCCTCTTGAGCTCTGTGGGCCCAGCCTTTTGGGACTTAGTGCTTAAGTGATCTTGTAGTCCTTGCTCTCCTGGCATAGGATCAAAAGGACTGACTGCTGGGGTACCTCAGGAATACTGAGCCCAGGGTTCAGGGCCAGAGTATGCAAAGAGGGATTTCAGGAAGATTTAGCCCCAGGACAAGTTCAAGGGGAAGCTTGAGATGACCAAGCCAAGATGCAGATACAGCGCAGTTGCAATGGGCACTCAGGATCATTGAGTCCAGAGATACGAACTAGGCTTAGGTAGAGGGAAAAGTCTGGGCCACTAAGACAGGGCCCAGGGCCAAGGACAAGTGCATGGGAGCTCAGCATAACCGAGTCCAGAGGACAGGACCTGAGGCAGGTGCATGGAGACCTCAGAACCATGAAGCTTAGTCTCCGAAGCCAAGGCATTTGCAGGGGGCACTCAGCAACATGGAGTCGAGGGCCCATGATTGATTTTTTGTAAGCAGAGATCAGGAACACTGAGGCCAAGGTCAGATGCTGGACAAACTCAGGGCCATGGAACCAATAGGTCATGAACAGGGGTAGGTGGAAGTCAGAAGTACTCATCCCAGGGACCAGTATAAGGGGCAGGTGCAGGGGAGCTCATGACCACTAAGTCCAGGCCAGAACTAAGGACAAATGCTGGGGGTAACAGGAGCATGTAGCCTAGGTGACTGGACCAGGAGCATGTGCAGGGGGATTATAAGGAGGTATTTTCAGCATCTGGGTTTTCTTCTTATGACTTCTTTATTCATCTTAGGAGAAGGATATCATAAACCTGATCTTGACTCTGCTACATGGCTTAAGACAGAGGTTCAGTGATATTTCATTAATGCATTAAAATTTAGGTATTTTAGTTGATAAATAAAAGCTATAATGTTTTGTGAAACAAACAATATACACAGAAGTTCTTCCACATAAATTGATGTAACCAAATGCCCACTTCACAATCAATGTAACAAACAGGGAGATGTGGAAATATGTCACCCATGAAAAATGAACTTTGATTTTAAGCACAGTGTCCTCTCATTTACAAAATTCACTCCCCATGAATTTCATTTTCCAGCTGGCACCTGCCCTCATAGCACTTCCATGCATGAACTTCCTGAATGCCTCATGCACCAGATCCTAACCTTGGAACATGCCGTATGATGCTCTTCTGAATCCCCAAATCCTACTATAAACATTGGTGACTTTAATGTCCAGGCCAATTCCTTTACACATCATGTTGCTGCCTCATCAACTTGGAACCAGGCTAGAGAGGAAGGTCTTACTAAATTTATTATTTAATCTTTAACTAACATTTTTGAATAGCCAGGTTGCAATATATTTCTTTCATGTTCTGTTAATCACTTGATAAGCTAGAAGGACATACTGAGGGATGATTGGATCAATGTCAGTAAATGTTCAGGTTAGGAGATTGATGGTGAGTGGGGTTGACCTGTCCCAGTAGCAAAGGTGAGACTTCTCAGGGGCAGGACAGTGCAATTAGAGCTTGGGCAGTAATGGTGGTCAGAGGGGAGGGCACACACAGGTCCTTTCTGGCTCCCACAGGGGAATATATGACTAATATGAGTAATGAAAATATATAACAACTCTGACAATTCACTTAAATTCACACATGAAATTACAACTGAGGAATGACATCAACAAATTGGAGAAAGTGTCACCAAACAACCTTTCCTCCACCAATAATTCAAAAAACAAATAGAATCCATTATAATCAACATTCAGGGAATATACATATATTATATATTATATGCATATTATATATTCTATATATATGAAATAGATATGTGTGTAAACAGACATATGCAAATACATACATACATGCATACATACTTACATGTATATATAATCTTTGGGAGTAGGAGAACAATAAATATATTCCTAAGGCCACTCTTGATCCTTGGCCATATCTGATTCCCCATTCAACACATTATCTTTCTGGAAGTACAGAAATCTGGGTTTGGTGAGGGGCATCCCTGGGAGAGGACTGTATTCTCTAAGGGCTCAGCCAGCATCCTCCTCCCATTGTTCCCCTAAGACAAGGACCTGCCCTCATCCTCTCTCATTTTACATACAAAGTTGCCTCTGAAATACAAATCGCCCCATGGGTGAACAGATGAAAATAGAGCAAACATTTATTTAAATTCAGGTACCTCCTCAGTCTGGATATTTCCTGGACATTATGGACCTCATCCACAATAAGATGAAACTCTTGTGGTTCTTCTTCTTTCTGGTGGCAGCTCCCAGATGTGAGTGTCTCAGGATTCAGACAAGAAGGCAATGGGGATGCTGCCTCTGTGCACAGGACTCACTGTGATTCTCCTTGTCCTCAGGTGTCCTGTCCCAGGTGGAGATGCATAAGTCAGGCCTTGACTTGGTGAAACCCTCACACACCCTATTCCTCACCTGCAAAGCCTCTGGATTCTCTTTGACTATTATATGGTTTGGATCCACCAGGCTCCAGAAAAGGGGCTGATGTAGGTTGGCAGGATACATAGTAGTGGAAGCACAAACTATACCTCATCTCTTCAGTCTCAACTCAGCATCACCAGGGTCACCTCCAATAATGAAGTTTACTTAAAATTAAGCAGCCTGAGAACTGAGTACACTGCCACATATTACTGTGTAAGAGACACAGTGAGGGGAATTCATTGTGAGCCCAGACCAAAACCTCCCCTGCAGGGCCCAGGAAATGGCTGGGCTGCAGGGGAAGCTTGTGACCACCAGGGGGCATGCATGGACCTACCCCAGGAGCTGGTTCAGGGCAAAGCTGGGGAGGAGTTTCTTATCATTACTTTAGGTTCCCTCTTCTTACTTCTCAACATGTAACCCCCAGAGAACAGCCATTGCATCTTTTCTTTTTTTTTTTTTTTTTTTTAAGATTTTATTTATTTATTCATTTATCCCCCCCTTGCTGCTTGTGCTCACTGGGTCAGCTAACCACACCATGCGGGCGGGCTTGCCTTCACCAGGAGGCCCCGGGAACCGAACCCGGGTCCTCCCATATGGTAAACGGGAGCCCTACTGATTGAGCCACAGCCGCTTCCCCCATTGCATCTTTTCTAAGCAGTGGTATGATGTACCCATGATTTAAACTCAGAACAGTTTATTTTAATGTTAAGAAATGTTCATTTAAATACATTCATACATATATATCATATAAAATTTTATGTAAATTGTGACAATTACTTCTATCTTGTTAATAAACATGAAAATGTGAGCAAAATTTGCATTTACTAACTCTGTGAAGTTACTTCTCTCAACTTAACACAAATATCTGAGACTGCCCAGTCAAATTAACCCCCTACCCTCAATCATGAAGAGTCCCATGTCCTCAACAGGAAGGAGAAGAAATTGGAAAGCCTGGCCCTCTCTAGGAGAAACAACCGAATGCCTTACTTTGTTCTTTCAATCTCATGTGGCATCAAAGACCATCTCCCTGCACTTATATTATGTCCCTTACAAATGATGATTCTATTATATATAATGCCATCATTTTATCATATACACAGCTTTTTAATATACAATTGATAAATTTTAAAAAACAGTTTAACAATGCATCATTTAAAAAATCTAAATAAACATTCTTATACATTTATATATACTTAAACCCTTTCTTTTAATTTTTCATACCTCTACCAATCATTTATCATATATTCTATTTCCCTAACATCATCAAATGTTTTCTATAAATATAATATTAAGCTTCTTTTAATAGTTTTCTATGAAGCAGGTCAGATCAACAGAAAGAACTTGTGACCCTCTAATCCTTCCCACACATCCAGAGGCTTCCAAAGGCAGAGCTGACCTAAGGGTACTGACAAGGAGGACTGAACTAATTAGATATCTGCTTGACATCATGATCCAGTGCATCTGAGAACTACAGCATAATTCCAAGCTAAGGCCCACTGACTGGATGCTAATTTCATGAGGTTGTGTGTCTTCCTCATAGTCTTCAGATGTATCTAGAGCCCTCCAGAGCACTCTTATTTGAGGTTTGGTTTACTATGGATGTTAATGAGAACTGCCTGAGACATGCATAAACATAACCTTTGGAATGGCCTCTAGATTCACTTTGAAATCTCTTAGCCGTAAAAACTCTTTTGTACTTAACTTTCTTCCATTTTGGTAAAGGAATTTTTCCAAATCTAAAATTCTTTAGAAATAAAATTTTTAAAAAGACACTTATTGGACAACCAACAAAATGATGATGATGGACCAGCCCCATTTGGAAAGCAGACTCTATCTTTGCTGCAAACAAAACTATTCCATTCCTCTGCCCCTTAATATCTGCCTGAAGCAGTCAGCATGGACGTCATCCCAAATCCCTCAAGATTGAGGAATGAACCAAAATAAGGGCAGAGTGTAACTGCTGACTAAAGCAGATTTATTGTTATTGTAGTTATTCACTTGTGTTAAATGAGTAATTTATAACATTGATATAAAAATGATTCCTAGAACTTTTCTGAATAAAAAAAGACTAAAGAACAGCAATAAAAACTATCTCACTACATAGAATCTGTATTTTTGATCTGCTAGAAGATTACATAATACAAAGTAATAAAAAATTCCTGGAAATATTTTGAATGGTAATATTGCAGTGAATAAGGATATGAGACCTATGATTTTTAAAATGAGCAAAATATCTAAATTTGTCAGAAAAATATTTTTGTGCTGTAGAAAAACTCATTCTGCAATTTACAGAATATCAGTAAAAATTCTTAAATATTTACTGCAATCATGCTCTTTGTTGGTCAAGAAAATACCAAGAATAGTAATATTTTCACCAATTGCATAAGAGCAAAGAAAATAAATGAGTAATAGCACCTTCATCTGCTTTCATCTGTGGAGTTCACAATTATCTCTTTTGCATATATTACTGATGAAAATATATTTTTTCAAGTTTCTGATACTAATTACATATTGTCTTAAATTATAAATTCATAATTTTGGATGCAATAATATAATAATATATATATTAATAATATATATTATTATCTATTCCATAAGTTAATGTAATTTTATTTTTGATGATAGTGTTTTTATCTTATATAAGCTTTTATTTTTTGACTAATTTTAGACTTACAGGAAAATTTCAAAGAAAATACAGATACACCATCCCAGTTTCCCTAATATTAAAATATTATGTAACCATGATACATTTTTCCAAATTAAGAAATAAACATTGGTACATTTTGTATTTATTAAATGCAGCTACTATTATACTTGAATCATTTTTCACTAATACCCTTTTAAAATTATTTTTTATTAAGATAGTTGTAGGTTTACAGAAAAAAAACTTGCAAATAGTACATTGTTCCCACAAATCCACACATTCATGCACATTTTCCCCATTAGTAACAATTTGCATTAATATGGTGGCTTTCTTACAATTGGTGAAAAATATTATTATAATT
This sequence comes from Tolypeutes matacus, assembly GCA_026826555.1. Classification (NCBI taxonomy): domain Eukaryota; kingdom Metazoa; phylum Chordata; class Mammalia; order Cingulata; family Chlamyphoridae; genus Tolypeutes; species Tolypeutes matacus. The sequence goes on along the minus strand of JAKSZT010038955.1, from coordinate 1,091,098 downwards.
GTATTATAGGTACCTCCTCAGTCTGGATATTTCCTGGACATCATGGACCTCATCCCCAAGAACATGAAACCCTTGTGGTTCTTCCTCTTTCTGGTGGCAGCTCCCAGATGTGAGCCTCCTGCTTTGTGTTGTAAGTTATATATATATATTTCTTAATCTGAATATTTTCATTTATCCATTTCAATTATTCAATTCAGTGGTCTTAATTACATTCACAATTCTACCACCATCAAACACCAATAACATCCATTAACAAAACTTTTCCATCACCCCAAGCAGAAACTCCATTATCTCCCCAGTTCCCAACCACACCTAACCCCTGGTAACCTGTATTCTAATTTCTGAATTGATCAATTTCTTTGCTTTAATTGTTCTATATAACTGAGATTATACAATATGTGTTATTTTGTATCTGGCCTACTTCACTCAACATTATCTCTTGAAGTTTCATCATATTGTAGCATGTATCAAAACTTCATTCCTTTTAAAAACATAATAATATTCTAACATATGTGTGATTAGCCATACATCTTTTGATGGATAAGGGATTATTTCCACCTTTCAGCAATTTTCAATAATGCCACTATGAACATCTGTATGCAAACACCTCTTTGAGTACCTGATTTCAATTTTATTATGTATATACCTACAAGTGGGTCTGCCAGGTCATCTCACCAATATGTCTTTTTGTTTTACAAAGATCCATTCTTTGACACCATGCTGTATTTAGCTAGGATATCTCCTAATCACTTCTGGGGAGGGATAGCTTGAATATTATGTGGTTTTTCAGTGAACTATTCTATAAATGGAAATTGGATCAAGGAAGTTTAAAATACTATTCAGATTATCCATGTCTGTCCTTATTAACTTCCTAGTTATTGAACAATTACAGAAGATGGAGTATTGAAGTCTCCAACTCCAATGTGGATTTGTCTATCAATTATCAATTTTATCAACTGGGATTTGGAGAATCAATCATTTTTTCACTATGTAATTTCTATCTCTATTACTAATAGCCTTACTTTTGGGGGCTCTACTTTGCTAGAAATTAATATTGAGACTCAAACTTTCTTTTTGTTCATTTTTTCAAGATATATCTTTGTGCATATGTATATATACATCTATCTATCTATCTATCTATATATCTATCTATCTATCTATCATCTATCTATCTTCTATCATCTATCTAAATTTTACTTTTTACAATTTGATGGAAATAAATTTAAAGTGGCTTTCTTGTAAGCAGACTATAGTTGCAATAATCATCTAATACATCAAATAAAAATATTAATTTTCAGTTTGTCTAGCTTTCTTGTTATAAGTGTAAAAACAAACTTTTCTCAGATTTCTATATAATCAAACTGAGAAGTAGCTTTTTCTCTGAAAGCTGTAAACTGGAAATTTTCCAAGTGCTCAAGTATAGGTGAATAGATATACATCTTGTGTTTTAAGTAAGCACTGGAAAACCACTCAGCATCAAAATCAATGTATGCCTGATATCCACTAAAAAGGATGCAATCTCAATTATTTTGAGAGATAGAAACTTAATAAAAATATATACTTTAAAATTCAATTTATAATAATTCTGGGACATGCAGGTTAAATAAAAACCAAAAGTTAATATCAGTTGATGTCTTTGGACAAACTAGGAGGAAGGAATGAATTGGAAGTAGGAATTATATAGATATATGTTTAATATGTATGCACATATGTTATTATTACTTACCAAACTGGAAACAATAAATATATGCAGTTAATTGCATGTAATTTATATCTTAATGAGGTTGTGGCAAATAAACATGTGTATGCATCTGTACAGAAGAAGCAATAGAAAGACAGATAATGACGTGAAATATCAGATACTCATACAAATTAATTTGCATGAACTTTGGAAATCTATATGTTCTTTAAGTAAATACTGGAATACAAAATAATCACACCATTACTGAGAGGGTGTCCTGAAAATCTAACTTAGAAGGCCACAAGCTGTCCTGTTGCTGGGTAAGGGAGGCAGTCAGGTCCTGGGGTGAGGAGCACAGGCTGACACTTGGGCTCTCTCACCAGGTTTGAGTTCTTGGGCACATTGCACAACCTCTCTATGCTTCTGTTTGGAGACTGACATCTATAAAATGGAGGTAACATTGCCACTTACTTCACATGTTTTGTGCGTTCTTGTAAAAGAAAAGGAATATCATCATTTCAATCATTGTGATATGAAATTCTTTGTTTATGTATTTTATTTCCAGGATCTGGATCACATGTCATGTTCATTCTAATAATTTGTTCAGTAAAAATTCTCTCTTGCTCCTTGATTCACACTAAAATTTTTGTTGAAATCTAGACATGTTGCTGTATTCTTTTATTTTTTTATTATTAATTTGTATTATATTTTTTTCATCCTGCTTTGATACGCTCACACCCTACCTTTTGCTAGATCTTTATTGTGGGGATTCTGTGAGTATAATCAGAGCTGACTTGGAGTTTACTTTCACCATGTCTTCCTGAGTTGAATATTCTTCTGCCCTGGACACCAACAAGTGATATCTTGTTTTTACTGCCTATTTGGCATGAGATCTTTTATTTGTGCTTTCTGCAGAAAGAATCCCCCCTTTCAGCTCTCCCAGCTGAAAGCCACCCTCGTGTTTATTTGATGTCATGTGGTGGAGGAGGTTGGGCCTAGGGGTACAATCTCTGAATTTCTGATTGAGAATTACTCTTAGGCAGGCCTTGAGAACCTGGGTTTGAGTGTGGCTGTTCATGTGTCCCTGTCCCACCTACTCAGAGGCAATTTAGGGACTAGCTTGGATTCTTGCTCCTGAGGGTAGAGTGGTGTTTTTCCATCTCTTCCCTTCTACAACTAGAATGGTTTTCCTTCCAACAGTGTCTTCTGTGACTCACTTTTGTCCCTTCCTTGGAGAAAAAGCTTTTACTCCTGAGGGAAGACAGAAGCAGTGCTTAGAGGGTTTTTGTGGTGGAATCTATTTTCTTCCCTATTTTTATAGGATTTCTCTTGCAGGACACAGATTGTGATGGTTTCCCCTTTCTAGGTCATTATTTCATCTGTAGTGGAGCTAGGGGAGGTGAGTGTTGGTGCATTTTAGCAGTGGCTGCTGTTCCTCTCCCCCAGACAGCACCACCACAGGAAGGTGGGGGCCCTTTTGTGGATTCTCCCTAACCCTGGAGGAAAACTATGCAATGCTGTAGGAATCCATCTACACTTGTGGCCATTGGGAGCCCCACTCTTATGCCTTGACACACCCAGTCTTTAGAAATTGATAGCATGTTCCAGTTTGATCTTTTAGTAAGGTAAATCTCCATCTGTGGACATCTCTTCCAAGTAAGCTAAGATTTGGGACCTGTTCTCCTTGCAGGCATCTGCCTCTCTCCAGCTTACAAGTCTGTTGTTTGTCCAGTCACTTTATTTACCTGATGTGTTGAATTGCAGTTTGTTTAGTTTTTGTTCTTGTTGTTATAGAATAATATAGGCCCCTTTTTTCTGAATATCAGACTTCTTTCAAATAGCTAGAAATTAGAAAGAATCCTAATATTAATACATATGAGCAGGTGAGTAGATAAATACATTGGGGTGTATGCATACATTGTAATACTAGGAACACTACTCAGCATTAGAATAATGAATGCTTGAGACTAACAACAATATGGATGGATTACTAAAATAATACTGAGTGAAAGAGTGCAAAAAGCACACATAATTTATGATTCAATTTACATAAATCCTGAAGCTGCAAACTAATCCCATGTAACATAAGGAATATCAGCAATTATCTGGGGTCATAGTGGGAGGTTGGTAGAGGTGGGTGGGTGGAACTACAAAAGGACAAGAGAAAGCTAGGAGGGTTTTTGCACTTGTGCACTATCTTGATTGTGGTGCTGTTTGCATTGGTGTACACATAGGAAAATACATAAAGAATCACACACTTTAAATATATGCAGTTAATCAAATATCAATTATAACTCAGCAAGCTATTTTAAAAAGTAGATATATTGGTAAAGAGGGAGAGATGGTGGCAAAAATAAAGACACACAATGTGTCAGAGACTCCTGAAAATAATCCTGTGCCCTGGTCCTCTCCACATGATCCAGGTAAACACTAGAATGCAGCCACCACACAATTTGTACTTATTACACAAAGGTAGGTGTGGAGGGTGTAACCTCACTAGGCTTGTCACACTCTGTCCTGGAGCTGGTTCAGGGAAGCATTTGGTTGGGTGCAGGGTTCTGCAGCCCAAGTCTAGACATGGGCTCATGCTTACCAGATATGTGCTCACAGACATGTCACTCAACTCCTCTTTAATTGTAGTTTTACATCTGTGAAATGGAGGGAACATTGATACTTATTGTTAAGCCCAGAGCTCCCACCCTGCCTCCCCTTTCATCCCCCCTCTTTTTGTAGCTGCACATCCCTAATTGATAGGAAACCAGAACTCCTGCCTCTGCTCCTTCCCTGAGCATTCCTGTTGTTAGAAAGTAGCAACCCACATCCAAGGACTGAAAACACAGTCCTTGTTTTTTCACAGATGGAACTACAGAGCTGATATGAGTTATCATGCCCTGACCTTAAAACTGTAAAGCTATTATGAACTATCACAGCCTAGCCCTTTGTAGTCTAGCCCCAGAATGAGTTATAAAAATCTCCTTCTGGGAAGCGGCTGTGGCTCAATCAGTAGGGCTCCCGTTTACCATATGGGAGGCCCCGGGTTTGGTTCCCGGGGCCTCCTGGTGAAGGCAAGCCCGCTCGCATGGCGTGGTTAGCTGACCCAGCGAGCACAAGCAGCAAGGGGGGGATAAATGAATAAATAAATAAAATCTTTAAAAAAATTAAAAAAAAAAAAAATCTCCTTCTTCCTCTCCCTTGGGGCAGCAGTCTGTTCAGACTCAGCACACTTGCTAAGCTCTCTCTCTCTCTCTCTCTCTCTCTCTCTCTCTCTCTCTCTCTCTCTCTTATTAAAGGCTTTCTTAAACTAATCTTAGCTCTGGGTCTGATTTCTAAGATGCCTCCCTTTCCTAATTTCCCCTCAAAGCTAACATTTATTTCCATATTTAGTGTTCTTTTGTAAAAATGAAATAAAGTAATTGGTGTAAGAGTGTAGATCAGAGCAATATAATAAGAGCACAGTTTCCTGAATGTTATCGTTGATACCCAACACCCCCAGGACACTCATATTGGCTCTGGGCACTGTCCCCTATGAAGGCATCCAACCTCAGACCTTGCTCTATGTTAGGAGGAAATGAAAACCAGGCCCCTCCCTCAGTAAATTAAAACCATCCCAGCCCTGACCCTGCAACTCTGGGAGAAGAGCCCCAGCCCTGGGATTCCCAGGTGTTCTCTTCCAGTGATGGGCATTAGAGAGGATTCACCATGGAGTTTGGGCTTAGCTGGGTTTATATTATTACAAGTTTAAAAGAAATTTTATGGATAAAAATAAATATTAGATATGTGAGCACATATGAGTGAGAGGAACATGGACATTGTGTGACAGTTTTCTGTCAAGGATGTCTTGTGTCTGGAAGTATACAATGTGGGGTGTAGATGGGGAGTCTGGGGGAGACTGGGGTACTGCCTTGGGGTCTCTGAGACTCTCATGGAAATCCTAGTAATTCACCTTCAGTAGTTACTGGATGGGCTTTTTCCAAAAGTGTCCCAGGAGGAGACTGGAATAATGGAATTAAGACATACTGTGAGGAATATATGAAGGGCCAGCTCATCATCTCCAAAATTAATGTTGAGAGCATGCTGTGTCTGCAGATGGAGTCTGTGAGCCAAATACATAGCTACATAATACTGAGTCAGTTGAAGTGAAGGAAGTTAGTTTAAGTCCAGACTCAAATTTCCTCTGCATTGTGGCCTCCAGAGGGTGCTCAGGATGCTGTAGCTCCAGGATCATGTGTCCACAAATGCAGGTGAGGACAACTGTCATCTGGAGGTTCCTCTAAGGATCTGTGTTTCTTTTTCTCTCCTAGTGAACGGTTGTTCTTACCAGTGATCAGTGTCCCTATGGACACATGGTGAGTCCAGCTGCTTAGAACAGAGTGAGTGACTTTGTTGCCCACAGGCTCTGTTGGTTCCCAGAGGAGCCTGGCAAGGGGCTGTAGATGCTGGCCAGCTACAAGAGGCCTACTAACCACAACTGTAGCTCTACCCACAATCTCCATGCCTGCCAAGGACAGTTCCTGTAACCACCTATAGACAAAATCTAGAATTCTCAAGACCAAATAAGATATGTTGCATGGGACCCACATTAGAGGGAAGAAAGTATGAGCCCAGGCATGCAGCTCCCTGCATAACCAGCAGGACTGATTGCAAGGGTCTCTCAGTAATACTGAGCCCAGGGTTCAGGACCAGGGAGGTGCAGGGGGAAGTCAGGAACATGCAGCTCAGGGACCACGTGAAGGGAAACTCATGACCACCAAGCCAAGATGCAGGTACAATGGAGGTGCAAGAAGAGGTCAGGATCATTGAGTTAAAGGATGTGAACAAGTGTCAGGTTGAGGGAGAGGCCTGGACTAGTGAGACCATGGGCCAGGACCAGAGATAGGTGCAAGGGAGCTCAGCACTACTGAGTGCCAAGGACAGGACCTGGGGCAAGTAAGGAGAAAGCTAAGGCAGGTGCAGGGGTCACTCAGCAACATGGAGTCCAGGGACAAGGACCAAAATCACTGAAGGGGGATATCAGGATCACCAAGATCAAGGCCAGATGCAGTAGAAACTCAGAACCATGGATACAAAGGGTCAGGGCCAGGGCCAGTTGCAGGTTTGCTCAGGACTACCAAGTTTAGAATGAGGCACATGTGCTGGAAAAAGAGGAACATGTATCTTATGGGACTATACCAGGAGCATTGCAGGGGGGAGTATAAGGGAGCTACCTTACAGAATCTGAGTTTATTTCTTATGATGTCGCCACCCATCTTATGAGAAGAATCAGGTAAACCTGGTCTTGAATCTGCCACGTAGCTTAAGACAGAGCTTCAGTGAAATTTCATTAACACACTTAAATTTGGGTAATTTAATTGATAAATAAAAGCTATAATGTTATGTGAAATAAACAATATACACAGAAGCTCATCCATATTAATAAACATAATCAAATGCTAATCTCACTGTCAGTACACCAAATGGAGATGTAGAAATGTCACCCCTGAAATATGCACTTTAACCTTCAGTGCAGTGTCCTCACAGTGACATAATTCACTCTCCATGTGAATTCCATTTTCATGCCTGCACCTCCTCTTACAGAGTCTCCATCCATGGACTTTCTGAGACCCTCATGCACCAGGTCCTAACCTTGGAACATACTATATGATACTCTCCTTAATCCCCAAATCCTGCCATAATCATTGGTGACTTTAGCATCCAGGCCAAGTCCTTTTCAACTCACATTGAGCCTCACCCACTTGGAAAGTCTAAAGATGAACATCTTACCATATTTATTATTTAATCTTTAACTAATATAATGAAATAATCAAATTAAAATATGCTGCTTCCAAATTCTGTTCATAATATGATAAGATTTCAAGGTGTATTCAGAGGTGAGTGGAACAAACCTGTCAAAGTCCAGATGATGAGACTCATGGTGAGTGTGACTGACATGCCCCAGGAGCATGGGTGTGATATGTCAGGCAGGACCAGGGCAAGTGGTGGTTGCGCAGTCATGGGGGTCAAAGGCAAGGGCACATATTGGGTTTTTCTGGCTCCCACAGGGAATTATATCACTAATGGAATAGTTAAAGTATATAACAGCTCTGACAATTTATTAAAATTTCACATGTGAGGAATGACATAAAAATATAGAGAAAGTGGTGCCAAATGCCTTTTCCTCCAAAGATTCTTTAAAAATCAACCAGTTGTGTCCATCAACTGAGGAAATGATAAAATGTGGTACATACACTCAATGGAATACTATTCAGCTGTAAAAAGACATGAAATCAAGATGAGTATGATAACATGGATGAACCCCGAGGACATTATGTTGATTGAAATAA
>JAKSZT010038955.1:1032728-1053097 GCA_026826555.1 Tolypeutes matacus | reverse complement strand
CCCACCAACAAAGCTTTCTGTTCATATCAAACTTCAAGGTTCACCAGGAAGGACAAGCCACAAAGGTACCAGCATGTTTTAAAGATATAGCAGGGTCCAGAACCAGTAGAAGAGTACATGGGGATTCATTCTTAGCTTCCTGCTCTGCAGCTGTGCCTCTTATCAACTTTGGTGGACTCGGAACTGGTGAGCCTGGGAATCTTCTTTTGAAACCTGTTTCAGATGTGTTGCCCACATGTACACATTTGCCATATTACCTGATAACAGCACTGGAGTTGTATTCACTTTTTAAAGCAATAGGTGATTATCAAGGCAGAAAAAACACAGCACTTTGAAACAAGCAAACCAACCTGAAACATTATATGTATATATTTTGTCACAATGTAGCCTTTTGTAACAAGTTATATGTTTGTAGGTATAATTTCTTTATTTTTAATAAAAAATCCAAACAATTTTAAAAATTGCAGATGTCATAAAAAAAGTGTTTGCTATATAATCTGATTTTTTCTTCTCTGATTTGAACACATTTAAACTAAAAACATTGATCTTATATCACAATTTACAAAAAGAAAAATAAATGCAAGTAGCAATATGTCAGCTCTTTATTTCCTTCTCCGATTTTATAAGGCAAAAGTCCTATGCCTATTTGCCCACAGGTGAGCTCCAGGAGGTGGAAGATTCTGGAGGGGAAGGCAGGGATCTGGGCAGAGATAGGCAGCCATCTTCATCATGTGGCAGGATCTGAGGATCAACAGTAGCTGACATCGGTGGAAATGTCTCTCTGCTGGTGCACTGTTTTGGACATTTCAGAACCTCAGAACTGTAAGTTTTTATGCCAAATAAACCTCTATTATGATTTATTTGGTTTAACTAAATGTGTCAGGAAGAATTCCTGAGTATTCTATGCACTGGGCCTGGCACAGACTGCAAGACAAGGGTGATGCCACTCAAGTTACAGGACAGGGAGGATAGATGGGGAGAGTGTGATGGTAAGGAGGGGTTACTTGCAGGGTCCCATGTTTCCTTTCCTAGGAACACCCCACATCACCTCTTTCACTCTGATTGATATATATTCAGTAACTTGATGAAAGCCCATGCAAGAGGCTTTAAGTATCTGCTTCTGAAATGGATCCTTCCAGAATTAGCACTAGGGATCCCCAAACTGATGGTCTTCCCTCTCTTTCCTGACTCTAAACTCCTATTCTCCCCTCCCACTGGCCCCCATCCCAGTGACTCCATGGCTACTGCCACCACCCTCTCCATCAACACACCTTCTACTTTGGCACCAGGGAGACATGACTGTCTTATTGACATCATATCCCTTGTCTGCTCATCAGTACCTCAGCCCCTCAATCCCCTTTCCCCTTTTCATGTCCCACCACCTTGAAATCCACCCTGGGTCATCTCACCCATTTCCTCATATCCAGAAAATCCATTCCCAGAGCCTATACCTAACACATTAGAACACAATTTACAAATTGGCTTTGTGGCTCAAGTTGTTCCTCTGTGTCCTCCTCATCTGCATGTGGGAAACCTATGCCTGATTTAAGAGGGTCAGCTCATCCAAATTCATAGCCTCTAAGCCCTTCCTGTTTTACACAGTGATACTCACATGCAAAAGGATGGGATTGACATATTTAAATTACTCCATTCCTTCCCTTCACTGCACCAAATACGTTACTCTCATTTATTATGAATATTTTTATTGTTTGTGTAAGTATTAATTCTAAGTGGTGACAACAATAAAATAAATTATGTTTTACCAAAGAGTAATATCACTGATCTATAATGACCAAATAATCTGAATGTTTTGGAATTTCTGGTTGGTATTGATCTATTGCTCTTCTGACCACATTTTATATGTATACATAGAGAGATAGAGATAGAGAATGAGTTCCTGGGTCCAGTATCCCTGCATATGCAGGTATGCAGACTAAGTGAGCTCCTCTCTCTTGGGAAAGTGCTGAAATCACATAAACAACTGCAGCACAAGGTGCCTCATCAAGAGTCATATGTATTCCATGGGATGGTGAAAAGCTGAGTGCCTTCCCAAGAAAATCTCATGAAGCTGATGCCCTATAACAGAAACACCTAAAATCTGAGGACTCCATAGTTATAAGGAGGGAGGAAGCCTGAGATGAGAACCAGGTCTGCCCTTCAGGGGCTCAGGTGGAGGGTGGGCTGAGTGGGATCAGGACCAAGAAACATAAGCTCTTCCCAAGAGCAGGAACAAGGGAAGCAAGGAAGGGGCTTCCTGCCAGGGCCCTGGGCTTCCTCTCTCATCTCACCTCCCCAGCTTCTAGTTTCTGACTCCTTTCTTGATTCTGAAAATCACATTATATTTTTAGAGAAAATGCTGATCAAATGTGGGCAGAACCTAGATTTTCACTGAGGAAGATGGGCCGCATGAGTGAGAAAGTTCAAGTGCCTTCAGAAGCTGCTTCCTCCCAATGTTCATGGGAAACAGCATTCCTCCTTGACTTCTTTTATGCTGTTGGTTAACTCTAGGTAGAGATTGTGGTAGACCTGCTGGGTTTGGGTATAAACTGTCAACCCCAGTTCCTACAGCAATGGTTATGTTTAGGGCAGCTAGGAGAGGTATGAAGAGAGGCACTCCCTAGACATAAACTCACAAAGACAGTATAAACAACAAGATGAGCATATGGCAAACAAAATAAAGACAGTACTTAAGAGAGTCATCCCTTTATCTTATAGTCACATTCATTAATTACTTATAAAATGAATTAAGTTTACCAAGATTTTTAACATGTTCAATACCCTTCTGCATGTGATCTAGAATAGAAGAGATATTATCATATTCATTAGGTATATAGGTAGAGTACTTAATACTAATCAATGCACTAATCAATGCATAAGTCCCTCTTTGAACTGCAGTTAATAGACCAAAGCTCCAGGTCTGCAATGCCATACACGTTATCTGTCCATGGGAGCAGGCCATAATCCCAATTGTGTTTGTTTGTGTTCTACTCACAGTGCTCTGGTAATTGTTGTTCCCCTTGGTATGTCTTTCACACAGTCAGCATACTGCAGTACAGTTGATCCTAGAGAGAGACTAGGAAGGTAAGTGTCCAGTGTTTCACCCACATTGTGCATAGTGCCCTTCGGCACTATAAAACAGAGCCAGTCTGGAGGCAACATCCATTGTACATCTGGCCATATAAATCCCTCACCAGCTGCTGCAGGAGTCTGAAACTGCAACATACTTTCCATCCACTTCAGGAGCATAACCAAAGATGTGGTAGATGCCTTTATTTTTAGAAGTCAGAGACCAACTTAGCCAATAACTCAAATGGAGAGGCAAATTGCAAGGTATTTCAGCTAGGTGTGAATGCACAAGAGAGTTTAAAAAGACTTCAATAATGCCAATCTTTACATACTTTCTAAACACTTCCAATGCAGCATAAAACATTTTAAATGATATTAGTTTTTCCATGATTATGTAAATTAACAGGAATTTTACTTCTGCAGTACAGGAGAAACTAATTTCTCCATTATTTTATGAAAACCAAAGGTTCCCAACTCAATCAAGATTATCTTTCCTTATCACCATTTTAATATGCAGATTGAGGTGGCCTCTGACAGGTTTCCATGCTATGGAGTTATTTTTTGCTATTAAGATCCATTTACATTTCTAATTATTAATGGCTTCCAGAAATTAGTCATTTAAATGTTTCCATTTAGAAGCTGTTTTTAAATACTCCTTATAATTAACCATAACCAAAAGAATGGATACTTTACCTTGAAATAAATTAATTGCTCCACTTTGTTGCTGTCAGGTGGGGCATGGGGATTCAGTTTTCCACTGGATGCTGCTGACCTCACAGAAGGTGGAGAGAGGCAGTTTTCCATTGGTGTTTGGCTAGAAAAGAGTTGGTGGTGTCAGAGGTTTTCTGTTCCTCTAGGCCTCTCTTTTCCCAGTTCTTTTGCTAGAAGGAGCAGGATTTTTTTCCTTATCTTTACCTGTTGGTTCCCATTTCCAGACTTCTCTAGCACCTCACCCAGGATATTTGTGAGGTAGACTCACTGCCATGTTATTCCTCAAGACCGAATGCCGCTAGCCAGCCTAGTCTGCCTTTTCATCCTTTAGAGTCTTCTTACATTTACTTGTATTATGCTCAGGGTTTTATAGTTTTAATAGGTAGGGGTGGACAACTCCATGTTAGCTGGACCAGTTTGTTTATTTGAATCAGGATTCAAACAAGGTCTGCACTTGACTTTTGGTTGTCTGTTAATGTCCTCTTAATAAAGAGCAGCAATTTTCTCTTTTTTCCTACCATTGACTTATTACAGAATCTAGGTCAGTTGTTTTGTATAATCTCACACTTGGGAAATGTCTTTTTGCTTCTTTGTGGTGTCATTTAAATTTTTCCTCTATCAGTAAATGAAAGTTATATATCTAGAATTTTGATAAGGTACACGTTAGGCTTTTTTTTTTTTTTTTTTTAGATTTTATTTATTTATTCATTTGTCCCCCCCTTGCTGCTCGTGCTCGCTGGGTCGGCCGGCCACGCCGTGCGGGCGGGCCTGCCCTCGCCAGGGGGCCCCGGGAACCGAGCCCGGGGCCCTCCATGTGGTGGACGGGAGCCCCACTGACCGAGCTACAGCCGCTTCCCACGTTAGGCTTTTGACAAGAATACTTCATAGGTAGTGCTGTGTGCCAAAATGAGGATTTTAAGATTTTGAAATCATAAGTGATAATAGGGTATATATATATATTTTCCTTTCTTTGTATCAAGATTATATATGAATAGGTGTCAAGGGAAAACTCGCTTTCATTACCACTACATTTCTTTTTCGTAAAATGCCTGAACAGAGCATTTACTTGCTCTGTTGGCTGGATTTTTTGTTCCCCTATAGCAGATGGGAGTAAAAATCAATTTATGGAATCTTTTAAAAAAGAAGATTGAATTATCATTTATATTAGGAGCTATCCAACTGGCAAATTTAAAAACAAAAGACCAGTGAATTAACTGGTTCATCATGTGTTTCAATGAGATAGATGGTTCCCAATATTTGTAAAAAGATGTTCCTCTACCATGAGTGGGCAGTAGGTCTCTTCAGATTTTTTGAAATGACATGTAGTAAATATGCCCAAAATACAATAAATGAAGTCATTCAAGTGTGGAGTGGCCAGATAGAGGCCCCTAACTTGGAGAAAAATCTGTATGATAATTAAGACCCAGAATTTTCAGAGAAGATGTAAAAGAATACATCTAGAAGAGCAACTATGTGGATGTGATTGATGTAACAGTTTCAATTAGCCCTCACAAGATTGTGATAGTTCCCAAAAACACAGAGGAGAAAAATCTTGTAGATGCAATGACGCTTAGAAAAATTTTGTGAAGTCAACATGCAAATAGCATATGATAGTCCATGAAGGGCTTAACCTCATAAATGTAATGACTTGTGGAATTAGTTTCAGTAACAATTCATATACCTGTACTCAATTGAGCATTATCAGTGGAGAAAGGTTTTAGAGATGAGACAAGTGTGGAAAAGACTCCAGAAAGAGTTCAGATCTTATCATTAATAGGAGCTACAATCTGAGTTCATATTTTTCCAAACATCAATTTATTCCCTCAGGGAGAAAACAATATAAATATAATGAATGTGGTAAGGACTTTTGAAGGAACTCATCTCTCCACAGCAATCAGTGAATTAACCTAGGAGAGAAGTCTTACAAATGTGATGATGTGCATGATAGGGATTTGGTTTTAGGTCATTTCTTTGTATTCATCAGGGATAACACACTGGGAAGAAGTTTTAAATGCAGGCATGTGGGGAGAGATTTGATCAGGGCTTCCATATTCATTAGAGAATACACATTGGAGAGAAACACTGAAGCACAGTGAAAGTGAAGATGCTTCAGTTAAAGCTCTACTTTTCAAGTCCACTGGAGTTAGCACTCAAGAGAGAGGCCTTAGGTGTGAATGAGAGTGTAAAGAACTTCGCAGAGCAAGTGCCTCCACATTCATTAGAGTGCACAAAGAAGAGAAATCCTATGAATTGTGTGTGTGTGTGTGTGGAAAGGATTTTGTATACAGCTGAGTTCTTCATACTTAGTTCTTTCAGGAGAGAAATTCTATAAATAAAACAAATATGATAGAAACACCATGAATGAGTGGACTAAGCTTCATTTGGAATTCAGATATTTATGTCCATCTCAGAATCCGAGAGGCCTCATTCATGTAAAACATATATTCCAAGGATTTCGGTTGGAACTCATGTGGAAAAGTAAACCATATACATGTGAAGAGTTTATTGTTTTCAGTAATAACACAGAACTTCTCATTCATTAAAGCCTGCATAAGAGAGAAATCCTATAAATATGTCCAATGACCTGTCAGGGTTCAGTTGTAAAACAGATGCCCATCTATATATTCCAAACAAGAAACTTTTTCATGTTCAATAAGAGGTGTATACAGCTGTTGAAAGGGCTACAGCAATGATGATCAGGGAAGCCAATGCCGGCCTGCAACACCAATGTGAGTTCTCCAATCTTTTTTTTTTTTTTTTTTTAAGATTTATTTTTCCCACCCCCTCATCTGCTCTCTCTGTCCATTTGCTGTGTGTTCTTCTTTGTTTGCTTGTCTTCTCTTTAGGTGGCACCGGGAACCGGTCCTGGGACCTTCTGGAGCGGGAGAGAGGTGCTCAATCTCTTGCATCACCTCAGCTCCCTGGTCTGCTTTGTCTCTTTTTGTTGTATCATCTTGCTGTGCCAGCTCCCCGCACAGGCCAGCACTCCTGCATGGGCCAACACTCCGTGTGGGCCAGATTGCCTTCACCAGGAGGCCCTGGGAATCGAACCCTGGACCTCTTATATGGTAGACAGGAACCCAATCACTTGAGCCACATCCACTTCCCGTTCTCCAGATCTTTATGAGAAGCTACTGAGAATCTGAAGAATCTTAGTCTGAAGCAGCAAAGTGAATGATACTCAAGGGCTTTCTCTGGAGCTTCTGCAGATCTCAAGAACCTCTGGAAAGTCCCTACAAACTCTTTCAGTCTGCAGCACCAATATGAGTGATTCTCAAGAACCTCACCTGGAAACAGCTACAAAATTCATTCCTTCTCATGTCTCTGTCTGAAACTGCCTTCAGAGAATAATGCCCTCTCCTCTTCTGGCTTTTAAATCTCAACTGAGTGCTTTCTCAATGACCAGCTGCAACCAGAATCATATGGGAAAGGAGATTCTGAGGTATAGTATTCCTGGATTCTCTTCTGGTCCAGGAGACTTAAAAGATCCAGTCATAAATAATAATTGATGTTATTAAATCAACAAAGGCAATATAGCATAGTGCTCTAAGGGTTTCATTTGCACCTCATCTCAGTAAACATCAGAGTCCAAGTTATTTTTGTCCAATTCATATATGTGATGCTTTGGGAAGTTAGAGTTAGCACTTACCTCTTTGAAGGCATTATTTACCTACAAAATTGATAGATCGTATCAGTATCATGTATGGCAAGACTAACAGCAATAGCTCTGGTCTTCCCAATCATTAAAATTCTACACAAGACAAAAACTATAAATGTGATTGTAGAAATGGCTATAGCTGAATTCAAATTGCTATCATACCCATCTATATAGGAAGGAAATTGTCATTGGAGTAAGTGTGGTAAGGACTTAAATCATGGCCAAAGTCTTCAGATTTATTAAAGATAGATAACCTCTAAATGTAGTTAGGTCATACAAGTTATCAAAGACTGTATTCAGAATGTCAGTATGATTGTGGTGAGAATTCTCATCAGTGCTGAGGCCTTTACATTCATTAATCTCCATACATGAGAGAAGGTCTATTGAAGTGATATTTTAAGAGTGTGACAAAAACCATGCTATATGGTCACCACACTATTTCCTCTTTCTGAGCACACAAAAGATTACATTTTCAGCCTCCTATGTAGCTGGATTGGAGATCTGTGACTAAGTTCTGGCCAATGGAATGAGGACAGAAGTTATGTGTACCACTTTCTGGCCTTGCTTTGTGATTCTCCACCCTCTCTAGTTCTTTCACAGTGACCTCTAACCAGGTGTATTAGTCAAGGTTCTCCCGAGAAACAAAACCAATAGGCTGTGTGTATGTGTATGATATAAGGATTTGGCTCATGCAACCATGGGAGCTGGCAAGTCTGAACTTCATAGGACTAGCTACAGGGTGGAAGCTCTGATAAAGGTGATGTTGAAGTCCTAAGTCTCCAGAGGAAGCTGGCTGGCTGGAAATTCCAGCAAGAGCCAACGTTGAAGTTGAGGCAGGAATTCTTCTAACATCTGAAACACTCAGTTTTCACTTTAAAGCCCTCCAACTGACTTGATGAGATTACCCATATTGCTGAGAGCAATCTCTTTTGTTGATGGTAGATGCAGTCAACTGATTGTAGATACACATCTTATCTATGAAATAACTTCATGGTAACAAGTAGGCCAGTTTGACTCAAATGACTGGACACCATAACTTAGCCAAATTGGCACTTGAAATTAATCATCACAACAGAATCATGGATGCCACTTGTTCCATATTATGTAGCTACAATATGAAGGACCACTATTGGAATTCACTAGAGCAAGAAATTTTATTGCATTAAGCTACAGAGATTTCAGGGTTTATCTGTGGTAGATTCCTCTTCTGATCAATACAAAGGGTCTTAGTAGCAAAGGGTTTCATAATTACCCAAGAAAGTAATCCCTCTAGCTAGCTAGCACTCTTCTAATTTTGAAACAATTACTAACATAAAATTTGCAAGTACATTTACAAAGGACTTCCTTTTCCTAAACTATTTGAGAATAAGATGCCATGATGCCCTATCATCCCTGGATACTTTTAATATGTATAACCTGCAAATATGGGTATTCTCCTATATAACCATAATACAACAATCAAAATCAGGAAATTAACACTGGTACCTTATTACCATGCATGTTTCACCAATAATCACAATAATGCAATTTATAGCAAAATGATCCAATCCAGGAACCCATAATGCATTTAGTTGTTATTTCTCATTCGTTTTCTTCAGTATGAAATGGTTCTTCAGACTTTCATGACCTTAACACATTTGAGGATTATATGCTAGTTACTTTGTTATTGTGTATGGAGAATTGTTCTCAACTTGGGCTTGTCTGGTATTTCCTCACAATTAAATTAATGTTATGCATCTTTGGCTGGAATGTCACATATGTGATTTGGTCTTCTGGCACATGTTTTTTATCATATTCGTGGTGATTACTGGACCAACGTGATGTTAACCAGACTCTCCACTGTAAAGTTACTCTTTTCCCCTTTATAATTAAAAAGTTTGTTGAGATTGGGTAAAAAAAAAAAAAAAAAATTTACTAAAATACAATTAGAACCTATGAAGTTTCCTTGATTCATTGATGAGAGGGTAGATCTACATTTCCTTCTTTTAACTTAATTTCATAAAACATGAACTTACAACTTTCATCTTAAAGATTTAATAAATATGTTTATTTAATCAGTATTCTAAAAATGTATGAGGTTACACCTAAGCTAAATAAAATTTAAACAATTATACTTTATGTAAGGGATATTCTTTTTCCTTCCTTACAGGATGTTTAAAAGATCTTTTCTTTAGTAAAATTCTAAAACTGTGAATAATCTTAAGAGCATACTGACTGCTAGGTTCTGTAACCTACAGGCAGACACAAAAAGAGTTAGACACAAACACACAACTCGTTTGTGGCATTTCTCTTTAACAAAAGGCAATAGCTGCATCTTGCAAGGCTGTTTCATGCCCTTGACCTCCCCAGCTCTGTACAGGTGACTAGTCCCAGAATCTTCCATAAAGGTTGGCTGAATTTATGAATGACAGAGAATGACATGGCAGATGAGCATTGGGCAAGAGCTGGGCTTCTAGTCTGGCTGTGCCTGAGTTTCATAGGCAACTGTGAGCAGATTCTTCACATCTGGGCCTAAACAGAGCTCAATGGTAAAACCCTTAATCTAAATCAATTTATGGGATAATGAAAATTATGGAAATTAAGCTCAGCTCTTGTTCTGTACTTTCTAAATGGGTGGGCACAAGGCTTTGATTGCCCAAGCAAATGAAGTACCTGAAACAAGGACATCAAATTCTTGGGTATTCTGAAGAATGAGAGACTATATTAGAGGTGTGATCTGAGCAGGGGAGTAGAACCAAGGAAACAGGTTAGGGGCAGGCATGGGAATGATGGGTGAAGTCCCTACTGCCCATCACTCACTGTCATAACAAATCAATGTAATATAATAAAACTCTTTCCATGAAAGACAGTTGGTCCAGAGCGTCACCCCACTTGGCTTGAGGACAGGGATGTGGGGTACCATCTACATCATAAAAGCCATGGGCAAGAGGCTGAGAATGGGGAAGTGACAACCTCCTATAACTCCTATGGGCCCTGTTTGTCTAGCTGGGCCCTGTCCATTTACCAGTGAGGTGTCAGTGTTCATGCTGAGCTTCTGCTGGAAATTATCTCTCATCCATGGCATTATGGGAATCTGCATGTGCAGAGTGATGTGTTGCCACACATCAAATACCTCCAAAAAGCCCAATAAGCAGCCAGTATCTTCCTTAAATGGAGTCTAGGTGTAACAGACAAGGTGAGCATCTTTGTCTAAGGACCCAAAGAGGCATATTCATAAAGCTGAAGACTCTAAAATCCGTTCCCTCTGGGACATGGGGCATAATTGGGAAATAGGCTTTTGTGCTAATTCTAAAGTGCATTGTTGAGGCTATCCCCAATAGAAAGTAGAAAGTACATGTGTGACTTTTGTACATGAGAGTGAAAGTATGCATAGGAACTAGGACCCATCATGATAATCAGAGAAGGAACCCTTGACCTGATAGTGTTCAATCAACATTTAGGCCCCTGGGGGTCAGTGGAGGCCTCTCCTCCTTCCTTCCCAAGCCTGGGAAACTCCAGAGAAACTGCCATTCCAAGAGCCCTGAAAGCAGCTCCATCCAGAACTCTCACACCTCTACTATGAGCTCGTGTACCAAATAAAATGCCATCACAAGCTAAGACAGCTCCTCTACAGGTATCCCACACCTGCAGAGAGGGAGCCTCTTTCTCTTCCCAGCTCTTCCAGAAGCTCACAATGAAGGTGAGTTATGATGGCCATCAGTCTATCTCCATAGCCCCCAGAGGAAATGCCAGAAAGAAAAGGCTTCCAATGAAACCTCAGGGATGAAAGAAATTCAAAGAGTTCTTCATTAAAATCAGACAGTTCTGTACCCCATAAGCTGAAGATTCCTCTGTTGCCACACAGGGGAGGGACTGTCTGATGCTGCCACCACCTCTCAGTTAAGTTATTAAGTCACTGCTGAGGATCTGGACTGGGAAAAGAAAGCAGGGCTCTGGAGCTGCAACAGGGCATTGGGAATGGAAGGAGACTCAGGCCATCTCAGAATACAACACCATGCAGCCTTTCTGTTCTTTCACTCTCCTTATCAATAACCCTCTATCTATTAAATAAACACCTGAAATCACACCAATACATCCAATTCCAGCTCACTTCCACAGAGTTCATTGTAATCCCTGCCTTTGCATATTTGTAACTTTATTTCCAAAATACCCAGGAAGCACATGGGTCAACTAGATCACAAAGGCTATTGTGAGATTAGTGAATGAGACTAGTCATCTTTCTGTCACCTTTTACATAATGTGTCCTTTTTGTTTTCCCTTTTGTTTAGCAATGCTCTCATTGTCTTCTTTCTCTTGCAAAATCCAATGGAAGATATCACATTGCATTTACTATCATGTCTCCTTAGAGTCTTATAATCCGTACACTTCCTCAATTTTTCCTTTTCTTTCATGCTTTGAAAATTTTGCAGTATTTTATAGAGAGTCAATTTGTGTTTTCCTAATGTTTTCTCGTGATCAGATTGAAATTTTGTTTCATGAACACAAAGAATACCACAGAAGTGTATTGCACCCTATCATATCAGATGTACGTGATGTTTATGTGTCTTATTTTACCAGTGATACTCCTTGATCAGAGGGATGATTTGGTGTCTACCATGTTTTGCTATTACATAATTGCTTCTTTTATTTATTTATTTATTTTATTTTTTTATTATGGGTAAAAATCAAAATTCTCACAATACACACAAACATTTGCAAAATGATATATAAATATATATGCATATATGTGTATTTGCTTACAAAAATGTTGTTTATATATATATATATACATATATTTTAAGAGGTGCTTAGATTACCCAAAATATTACACGGAACCCACTGGGATTCCCATGTTGCCCACCTCCCACACCTCCCATCACATCACACACAAACATCTCCCACAGTGTGGCCCACCACCGTCAATGAACTTACACATCCTGGAGCCTTGCCACCAACCATAGACCACAGTTCACACTGTAGACCACACTCTCTCCCACTCAGTTCTGAGTGGTGTGTGCTGATTTAAAATGGCCTACATCCGTTGCCACAACAGTACTCAGGACATCCTCCAACTCCCAAAGAAGCCACTGTATTTCAACTGCTCGTCCCCTCCCTACCCCAAAAATGTCAAGTGGCCACTGGCTCCACCTCATTGTTATAATTTCTTGCATTGCTAGAATCACCATATGTGAACAAGAGAATACCATCAAGTCCACTCTAGTCCATAGTTCTTCCCCCAATCCTGAGGGGACTGGGATGGTGATGTCCACTCCAACTCCAAGTGAGAGAGGGCTTATATCCCATTTATATGGTGGGTGGGATGATCCTGCCTGCAGATGCAGACCCTCTCCATTCCCTGGGATGGCCATTGCCCATTGTTGTCTCCTCACCAGGTGACTTGGATGAGTCCATTGAGCTGTAGGGTAGGAGTTGCAGCTCCACCTAGATTTCATGCACACCTGGCACATAGGTAGGCGGGAGGCTCCAGTCTCTGGAAGTATACCTAAAAACTCCAGCATAATTGCTTCTTTACCTTTATAATTGATGAATACATTAGGGGATCTATTGAGACTAGATGAATATGTTGATTCACATCAAATTTTAATCCACAAATTTCAGTATTGCATGATTTTTGCCTGAAACAATTATTACTGTGGTTTTTGCTTAAATTTGATTTACTCTTCCCTCATTCTTTCTGCATTTATTAAGTTGAAATTTTTTCCTCCTTCCATGTTAATTTTATTCAATTATTTATTTATCTCACAGTGGATACATGGATATTCAATTTATTCTATATCTTTAATTCAGTATTATCATTATTGATTTTCTTACTCAAATTCTTTCAGCCTTGGATATTAGGAACTCTTTAAGATGGCCCCTGTGTCCTTTCAACATGCACCTGAAACTTTTATTGTGCACTTCCTTGCTCTCTGTATCACAAAATGTACCATAGTCATCTTGTATTTTCTCTAAGACCCAGAAACAACCACTTCTTGAATGAGTTCTGGCTACTTTTATTAATAAATGGTGTTTGTAAACCAAGGTCTAGGCACTATTATACTGTCATTATTCTAGATGAACCTAGCATGAAGAACTATGAAATATGTGTATATATATTAACCTACATATACTCACACATATATATTATTTATCTTTCTGTACATATATTTAAAAACCAAAACTATTCATCCCTGCTTCCTTATTTGTAATTTCATTTTCTGAACAGTGAACAATCTGGTTCTCCCTATCTACAATGCATTGTTCAGTCTTTATATCCCATAAAGTAGCTTCAAAAAATGCCAATTCATCTATAACCCTGTGAGATATGCTTACTAGTTACATCTGGAGGTTGTTGTTTTTTTTTTAATTTTTATCTGGTTGCATCCTCATCTTTTTGGTGCATCGCATTGTTGTGTGTGGGGATCTTGTGCCTCATTGTGCAGGTCTGAAACACCTTTTTTACTTTTTTTTTACTAGAAAGTCCTGGGGATTAATCTCACATCCTCCATATGGTAGAAGGGAGCTCAATTGCTTGAGCCATAGCCTCATAAGTTAAGGACACAATGCTTCTTTAGAGGATTTGGAACTCCTAAGAAAAAAATGTAGGGAAGCATCTTCAGACATTGTATTAGACAATGGTTCTTTCACTCACCCCTCATTAAGGGGGGGGGACTATCCCCCCCCCCAATAACCAGGGCTTATACCAGTGACTGATTTTCACTAATAGATTGCTTTGGAATCAAGGCTGTGTAACAACTATGGATATGTTTCAAAAGGCATGAACCACTACTCATGTCTGTCACTCAATTGGGGAGCCCTCAGTCACCAGGTAAGCTTCTGAATGCCCTGAGACTGCCCTGTACAAGGAAGCACTGGTCAATGGGGAGGAGGTGTGTATGTTCTCCAGGCAAAGGCAGCTGCAACTCAGAGACATGTGAATGCATCAACCCAGATGATTCCAACCCCTGGCTTTTGAGCCACCCCTATCCAGGGTGCTTCTTCTGTTGAAGGCCCAGACAACGTAAAGCTGAAATGGCCTTCCCACTAAGTCCTGCTGAATTTCTAATCCCAGAAACATGAGCAAAGGAAAATTATTGTTTTATGCCACTAGCTTTTTAAGGTTTTCTGTTTGTTGCCTAGTATTAACAGTAAAAATAATTTACTGCCATGAAGTGAATGGATACAAAGAAAGAGTACTGAAATCTGAGTTTCTTTCCTTCCTTTGTCTGCAGCCTTCCAGATATGATGGTCATAATAGTTGTTACATTTTTGTATATCCATCCAGATTTCTTAATTCAAAATTTGTAAAGCACTGACATTGTGCCAGATATATTTCAAGGGCTTATACCAGTGACTGATTTTCACTAATAGATTGCTATATTTGCTGATTTATTCTTGATTTTCTGTAGTCACACAGGTGGCAGGATGATGGAGAGTTCTGCACTTCGTCTGACTCTTTTCCAAAAATGAGAAGTATGAACTCAATTCAAAACTGCATTTGTTTTTCAAAATTAACAAACTTTATTGCTCCAAAGGGATTTATCATGAAAGTTAAACAACAAGGTACACAATGGAAGAAAACATCCAATAAAGGATTATTATTCAATAAACATAAATAAGACCTTCAATTTAACACCATGATTAAAGAATGGGCAACAGACTTGAACAGACATCTCTTCAAAGAAGATATACAGATGGAGATATAGTACATGAAAAGAGGCTCAACATCAATAACCATCAGGGAAAGTCAAATCCAAGCCACAATAAGATGAAAGATATATGAAATTGTCTGAATGTCAAGGGGTGGGGCATGGTTATAGTGGGTGGACAATCACTCAATAAATGAGGGAATTCTGAATTCCCTGCCTGGAAAGCTCTGCCAGTAAACTGCCTTTTGAATGCTATTCCTCTAATAGGATGGTTACATTTCCTCCCCATATTTTCTAATTGTTTTCATTTTCTTTTCTATTTGCACATTCATGTGTGGAATTGATTTCTAGTTTTGTATTTATCAAGTTCTAATTAAAAAAAAATTTATGTGCAGCTGCATGTCTTTAATATTCTGTTTTGCATAATATCATATTACCAGTTCTCTTCTGCACTAACTCAACCACCTCCCTCAGTTGGGTAATCAATGGAGAAAATATGGCGCCATCTACCTTCATGCAGCTTTTAAGCCTTGTCAATGTCCTATTAGATTTATACATTCAGGAAATTTGGGATAATTAAGCAGTGATGATCATATGGACTGTAACATTTTATACATGAAGAGAACCAAATTTGTTTTAAAATGGAGCTCTGTCATCTTCATTCTAAAATTTTCACTTATTTCCATGTATTTAGGTTCAGATCATTTGCCATCCTATAGTTATTTCTCATAATCAGATAAAAACTTGAGAGACTGGGTGTCAATTTATAAAGCAGAACCCACAGACAGTAAATCCTACATTTACCTCAATTACATGTTTCATCCAACACGCTCATTGTATTAGTCAGCCAAAGATGATGCAATATACAAGAGATTGGTTGGTCTTTATAAAGGGTATTTTTGGGGGGTAGAAGTCCACAGCTACCAGGCCAGAAAGCATAAGTTTCTTCTCTTCACCAATGTCCATTGCCACGTGTTGGAGCAAGACAGCTGCTGATGTTTTCCAGGGTTCAGGCTTCTTGGGTTCCTCTCTTCCTGGGGCTGTGTTTCTCTCTGGGTTTAACTCCTCTGTTTCCTCCACAAGGTCAGCTGTAGACTATCAGGTGAATGGCTTGCTTCTCTTTTCCTGGGGCCTTCTCTCCAACATGCCCAGATTAACAGATCAGGTCACAAGCATGATCCAATTATATTTTTGGAACACATAATTACATCAAATTTGCCAATGGCTACACTCACCCACCATAGGAATGCACTAGTGAAAAATATAGTGATTTATTTTTTCTTAATTACTTAGTGAATTAATTCTCTCCTGGGGCCTTCTCTCCAACATCAAAACTCCAACATCAAAACTGCTACTCAAAACTGATGCTACTCTGTTCTTTGTGGTGCCTTTTATATTTTCTTCCCCCACCCACCAAGGGGTGGGGCTCAACACCCTACTGATGTGGCCCAGTCAAAGCACTAATCATAACTTAACATGCCCAGATTAACAGATCAGTTTACAAGCATGATCCAATTATATTTTTGGAATTCATAACTACACCAAATTGCTCAACAGATACACTCCAACCTCTGAATTCCAAAAATATATTACAATATTCAGAAAATGATAAATCAGTAACAATTCAAGTACAATATCATATCATAGGCAGTTTAAAGAAATAGTTTGTCTTCAGGTAAAATCCCATCTGCTGTAGACCTCTGAAACTTACAAAATAATTTAACTGCTTCCAATACACAAATGGAGAGACAAGGATAAACATTTTCAATATCCTATGGAGAAATTGGGATGTTAAACATGAGTCATGGATCCTTTACAGTACAATAAACCTGCAGGGCATCCTCCATTCGATTTCAAAGTCTGAGAGACATTCTAAAATGATGGTTTCTTCTCCTTGGGGCCACATGGGAACCCATCTTTCAATAGGCTTGCCCAAAGGCCATTTTCTTGGTTCCACCCTCATCAATCATCTGGGTGTCGACCAATCTCCAGACCTCACCCTCCAAGACTGTTGGGGTGATTGCCACACCTTACCCAATCTTTGGGTTAGAGTCTTAGCCAACCTAGTACAGTGAGGTGAAGACAACATTCCCCCTAACCTTTGGCATAGAAGTTCAAACTCTCAAAGCAATGGGTTGACTACCTGGCCTTTTCTATTCCATGGGGAACAGGAGCACCCTTCTCAGACCTATGGGGTGCTGACCTTAACTGCCCTAATCTTTGTTGAATGTGCTCCACCATCCCTGTACCCTGGGACAGCAAAACTCTTCCTGAACATTGGGTGGGGATATCTACCCTCTTCAACTGCTGGGGAAAACTCACTCTCTCTGCACCATGGAGCATCAAACTTTCTCAGAACATCGGGTAGGAACATCCACACTCTTAACTGCAGGGGCAAACTCACCCTCTCTGTACACATGGGTGGGGCTCCTCTCTTGGCCCAAAGAGATATGTTAAGTCCAGATCTCTGCTTCCATGGTTTTATTTTTAAAGCTGATTCTCCTTCAATCTCTCCTTTCCATGTCCTCTTTTGTCCAAGCTAATGGTGGTTTTGTTCATACAGCTCTCTCAAAAACATTGTTGGTTTAGTATGCAGGAAGCAGGGGTCCAAACCATCAGACAGTAAGACTTCCCACAAGTCTCTCCGAGATAACTGCATCTTCAATTCTGATTTACAAGTTCCAAGTTTAGTAAAGACTTCAAATGGGACATTTTCATCTGGGAATTTGATTTCCAGAAACTTGGAAGTGCTGGAATCAGTTTCTGTTTTCTTCGTGCCCAAAAGTTCAGTCCTTAGTGTATTTTGCTCATCCAGTATTTTTCTATAAGCTGCAAGGAGAAGTCAAGCCACATTCTGCAAGTTTACCTTGGAAAGTTCTTCAGCTACATGCTCTGGTTTGCCATTTTCAATTTCTGTCTTCCATATAACACCAGGAGTTAATCTTGCTAAGTTCTCTGCAACTTTAAAACATGGATCACCTTTCCTCTAGTTTCCAAAAATAGTTTCATTATTTACTTCTAAGGCATCATAGAAAGTCTCTTTAGCATCCATATTACTATCAACAGTCTCTTCAAAGTGATCTAGGCCTTTTCCATCAAGCATTTCACAATTCCTCCAAAAAATACCCCTTACCCACTTATAAAACATTTCCAACATTTTGGTATATGAAAAAGCACTTCCTCACTCCTCGGTACCAAATTCTGTATTAGTCAGCCAAAGGGGGGGTGCTAATGCAATATACCAGAGACTGGTTGGTCTTTATAAAGGGTATTTTTTGGGGGTAGAAGTCCACAGTTACCAGGCCAGAAAGCGTAAGTTTCTTCTCTTCACCAATGTCCATTGCCATGTGTTGGAGCAAGACAGCTGCTGATGTTTTCCAGGGTTCAGGCTTCTTGGGTTCCTCTCTTCCTGGGGCTGTGTTTCTCTCTGGGTTTAACTCCTCTGTTTCCTCCACAAGGTCAGCTGTAGACTATCAGGTGAATGGCTTGCTTCTCTTTTCCTGGGGCCTTCTCTCCAACATGCCCAGATTAACAGATCAGGTCACAAGCATGATCCGATTATATTTTTGGAACACATAATTACATCAAATTTGCCAATGGCTACACTCACCCACCATAGGAATGCACTAGTGAAAAATATAGTGATTTATTTTTTCTTAATTACTTAGTGAATAGCCACTGTTACATGTACAGTGTTAGAGGCATTGTTCAGTGAATCCCAGAGACTGAGAGAAAACTAAGAGCAGAGATTTAGTTGCGTAAAGAGAAAAAGTTGGTCATATACAGAGATGGTGGGAGGATATATAATCTGATAGTTATGTTCTTATAAACTGAAATCTTACCTTTTAAAGCTAAATTTATATTGATGCTGTTTACCTAATCCAGAACAAATTTTAAATTATTTCTTCTAGAAATGTTTAGTGAGTCAGGAATGACAGAAATGGGTAGGTAGAGGATGGCATTTCAAATAAAAATGAAATTTCTCTTTTCAATATGTCAGCTTTGTTATGCTTCAGCAGGTACTCTCAATATGAACTAGGGGCCACGTTTGGGTAGGAGAGGTTGGAGATTGAGTTTAACAGTTTGGTCAATGATTCAGTCAATCATGTCTGTGTAATAAAGCTTCAATAAAACCTTTGTTTAGTGAATCTGGGATAAGCGTCCCTAGTTGACAATACTCTCTGAATATAGTCATATTTAGATGCTCGCAAGGTAATGCATCTCAATGTATAATGAAAGCTTTATGTGGTTCTTGATTTGACTGGTTCTACTTTGTATATTTGTGCTATAATAAACTGTACTCCTTAGTATAGCACTTTCCTGAGTTCAATGAGTCATTCTGGCAAAATTTAAGCCATGGGGACCCCTGAGATTGTCACTTGGGCCTGAAGTGAAGGCAGTCTTTCTTTGTAGCTGGACTGACTCTGTATTTGAAACCAAATTACTGGCATCTTGGCTTAAGTACCTCCTCCAGGGCATTGATTTTCTCCCCTGAAAATCTTGGGGTAGGAAGATTTGGAAAGGGAGTTCAGAGATCCAGTACAAGATCTAGAGGTCTCAAGTTTCCAGTGTCCCTGTCCCCAGGGAACCAACTATATTTCTTACCTTGGATCCTTCACTCATCAGTGTTGTGACAACACAAGGCTGAGGTGAAGATTCCAGGAGAGGACAGCAGAATAGTCTCCATGATCTGTAAAGCATCACAACTATGTAAACACTGAAAATTATCTTCCATCCTCACCTGTCCTAGAGCCACCAAGGTATCTTTTCTGGATGCAACCACTTTGTTTCTGGCTTATTCTTTTATAACTGAACTCTTCCTAGAGTGATTTGGATGTGCCAGTCTTTTTTCTAAGGCTCTACCCCCTGCATTTACTCATTTTTAGTCCCATAACAGAATTAAATAGGCCCTTTTAAAACATCCATATGACAGTGCAGAGGACTGATAAAAGAGGGGTCACACAATTTTCCAAGGTTCATGTGGCCTTTAATGGGATCTGAACAAGTCTATCAGGCACCAGCACCACATGCTATTGGTTTCTGTGCTGTGTTGCCTTCTAGACAGCTAATGAAAAAGGGGGGTCAAAAGTTTCAACTGAGAATAAATTAGTAATAATTTTCCTATGGTCTTCTGCCAGCGAGATGTCAACAACTCTTTCTATTATGAATGCATTTCCCAGGCCATAGCCACAAGTATAAAAACAGGAAATTTGTTCCTTGGTCAAGAAAATCTACTGCTTGCCACACACAATCGGGATACAGCATCAAAATCACTCTGTCCAGAGAACAGGGAGCACTGTCAGATA
>JAKSZT010038955.1:954307-1010610 GCA_026826555.1 Tolypeutes matacus | reverse complement strand
GCCAAATGCCCTTTCCTCCAAGGATTCTTTAAAAATCAACCAGTTGTGTCCATCAACTGGTGAAATGATAAAATGTGGTACATACACTCAATGGAATACTATACAGCTGTAAAAAGATATGAAATCAAGATGTATATGATAACATGGATGAACCCCGAGGACATTATGTTGATTGAAATAAGTCAGACAAAAGGACAAATACTGTATGTTCTTACTAATAAAAATTAAATATAATGAGTAAGGTCATTGAGATACACTCTAGAATATAGGTTACTAGGAAATAAAATGTGTGGTGAGAATTGGAGCTGATGCTTACTGCATGTAGAATTTTAATAAAGTTTATT
Source organism: Tolypeutes matacus (assembly GCA_026826555.1). NCBI lineage: Eukaryota > Metazoa > Chordata > Mammalia > Cingulata > Chlamyphoridae > Tolypeutes > Tolypeutes matacus. Next base: position 1,010,266 of record JAKSZT010038955.1, on the reverse strand, counting down.
ATAAATGTGTGGAAATGAATAGTGTTGAGGGTAATATAGTAGAGTGTGTATAACTAATATAGATGATTTATAAATGTGATTGTGGCTGAAAGTGATATTCTGTGGATGTAATATTTCAATTGAAAAGAATCTAGAGAATAATTTATGGACTGAATAACAGATTTTCATGGTGGGTGAAGATTGTGGTTAATAGTATCAGAATGTTCTTCATTTACAATGTATTAAGAATATGATGATACACGGTAAAATTACAATGAATATAACTTATGGATGATAGTTAACAGTAATATTGTAATTTTTAGGAGCAAAGGTAAATAAAATATATCAATTCTATGAGACAAGATTGGGAGGTATAAGGGGGAATGGAATTTTTCCTTTTGGAGTAATGAAAACATTCTAAAATTGACTGAGATTATGACAGCACAACTCTGGGATGAAAATTAGAGCCCCTGAGAGTACACTTTGAGTGGATTGTACAAAGTATGGGACTCTATAACACAATGAATCCTGTGGTGTAAAATGGAGTGTGGTTAACAGAACAAATATGAGAACGTTCTCCATGAACTATACAAATATATAAAACTGATACAAGGTGTTAATAACTGGATGGGCTTGGGGGAAAGAAACCAAATGTAAGATATTGGCTATAGTTATTAGTAATATTTTGATGATACTCTTTCAGAGTTTGTTACAATTTTTTACCAACAATGCATGTGGTTGGTGACAGAATAATGTATGGGAGCCCTGTATAATGATATGCATGTTTATTTTTTAAATTCACAACTTTTATTATACACTTATTTTATAAATATATTCATGTATGATTGATAAACTTCAATTAAAATAGCTTTAAAATCAGCAAAATCTATTATAACCCACAATGTCAGGAAATATATACATATTATATATTATATATTATATACATTTGATATATTCCATATATGTGGAATAGATATGCGTATAAACAGACACACACAACCACATATATATTATCCCTGTGAGTAGGGACACAAGAAACATATTCCCAGAGCCAGTTTTTAATCCCTGACCACGTTTGACTCCCCATTCAACTGACTTCCTGCCTATAGGCAAAGAAGCCTGAGTTCAGTGAGAGCCACACCAGGGATTGGACTGTGTTTTTTAAGGGCTCAGCCAGCATCCTCCTCCCTGTGTGTCCCTAAGATAAGGACCTCCCCTCACCCATCTCATTTTACATACAGGGTTACCTCCCAGATGCAAATCATCACATTGGCAGACAGATGAAACCACAGCACAAATTTACTTAAATTCAGCTTTCTCCTCAGTCTGGATAATATTTCCTGGGCTTCATGGACCTCACCCACAAGAACATGAAGCTCTTGTGGTTTTTACTTTTTCTGGTGGCAGCTCCTAGATGTGAGTGTCTCAGGATTCACTCATGAAGGTAATGGGGATGGTGCATCTGAAAAAGACTCACTGTGGTTCTCCTTGTCCTCAGGTGTCCTGTCCCAGGTGAAGCTGCAGGAGTCAGGCCCAGGACTGGTGAAGCCCTCACAGACCCTGTCCCTCACCTGCACTACCTCAGGATTCTCTTTAACCAACTATGGTGCGAGCTGTATCTGCCAGGCTCCAGGAGAGGGGCTGGAGTGGGTTGGTGCAATATGGAGGGGTGGAAGCACAGACTATAAACCATCACTTAAGTCCCGACTCAGCATCACTAGGGACACCTCCAAGAATGAAGTTTATTTAAAGCTGAGCAACCTGAGAGTTGAGGACACAGCCATGTATTACTGTGGAAGAGGCACAGTGAGAGGAAGTCAGGGTGAGCCCTGACAAAAACATCTCCTGCAGGACACAAGAGGGGCTGGGCTGCAAGTGCAACTCATGACCACTAGGTGGTGGTCGTGGCCAGCCTCCTGGGCAAGTGTAGAGAGGGGCTGGGAGAACTTTCCTGGCCTTGCTTGGGCTTCCATTTCTTGTTTCACAACATGTAACCCCAGAGGACAGCCACTGCATCTCTTCTAAACAGTACTATGATGTAACCAATATTCAAACCCAGAAAAGGTATTTTTTTGTTAATAAATGTATATTTAAATATATGCATACACATATATAAAATTTTATGTAAATTATGGGAATTTGTCCGTTTATTAAGAATGTGCCTGAAAATGTGACCAAAGTTGCTTTTACTATCTCTTTGAAGTTATCTCAACTCAACTCACATATCTGTGAATGCCCAGGCAAGTCATCCTCACATCCTTCAGGTAGAGACCCATGTCCTCAGGGAGTTAGGAAGAAGAGGCAGAAAACCATGGACCTCTCTAGGAGCAGCATCCAAGTGCCACACTTTCCTCCCTTCCTTCCCCACAGCATCAAATACCAGGTCCCTGCACTTACATAAAGTCCCTTATAAATTATGATTCTTTTATGTAAGAGGCCATCATGGTATTTTGCAGTGGTTTTCAATATATATCTAAAGGTATGTAAGATAGAAGAGCAGATTCACAATGTGCCATCTTTTCATCCAAATGCCATTCCTGATACCCATTTATATTTAATAAAATCTCTCTTTCAGTTTTTCATGCCTGTACCAATGGATCATTCATCACATATTCTTTATACATAAAATCATAAAATATTTTAATATGAATAAAATATTAAGCTTCTTATAATAGATTTTTGCTAAGCAATAAGGTCAGCAGGAAGAACGTGTATCACCCTAATCAACCCCACATCACCAGCTGCTGAAGGCTGAGCTTATAGGATGGTCCTCACAGAGAGGTCAGACCTACCCAGATGTGTGCTTGGGCCTGACATTCCAGAGCAGCCTGGGAAGCTGAGCCTGCCTCCACCTGCCTCCACCCTGCCTTGCATCTCTGTGTGGGAAAGAGCTTTCTCATTCATGTATCTTGTGTGTAAGGGATGAGAGTTCCTGTTCCCACTTGTGCAGGCCCAATTGTACCTATAGGACCCAGCACAGGGACAGGGACACCCTTCCAGAACATGGCAATCACCTGAAGCTGACCTGGCTACTTGTCTGTTGTCCTCTCTGAATCCAAGCTTCCAGGGGAAAGGCAGGGGTATAAGGAGGATGGCATGGGGGGAGAACACCATCCAAGTGCCCCTGTCTGTCCTTATAAGGCAATGCTTGCTTTATCATGGATTGCTGTCCTCTTCCTGAGAAAGAGTGTTTTTCCCAGATGTTTCCCTCAAGCTGCATTGTTTTACAACAGTATCCAGAGCTGCCTAATTCAGAGTCCTTCATCTGAGAGTTAAGGCTTTTATTCCTAAATGAAGAGCTGGGAGGTGGTTCTAGACATACTTTCCATGATGGACTCTGTCTCCTTCCACATTCAGTTGGATCCCAATAATACCCACAAGATATTCATTATTTTTGCTTTCCCTGTGCAGATTAATTTTGTATTATAGTGAAACTAGTGAGGTGGTTGTTTGTGCATTTTTGCTGTCCCTTCCCCAAAGCACCACAGAGGGATAATTATTATGCTTGTTTTGTTCTGTTTAGTTTTTGGTAGATGCTCCCTAATTCTGAGGAAATGCCTGAAATCAGTATGGCTATTATGGTAAGATTCACTCTAACAACTTTATCACATTCAGAGTTTAGAAATTTAATAACAATAAGTAGTTTAATCTTCTTACTAACTTACACTGACCTGGTGATACTTGTGTAAACTAGACTTTAGTTTGGATCTTATTTCTTTTTTATACCACCTTGCTTTCTACAGATTTTTAGGATTATTCTTGTTCTGTGACCAATTATGGGATGTGTTCAATACACTTTGACAATCTGCAGTTTTTCCAGATCTCTTGCTTTTTTTGTTTATGTCAGAGACACAGCAAGATTTTTCTCACCTATGACATGTCCAAGATGAGAGTCAACTTGCACTGTAACACCCATAATTTGGAAACAACAAAAATACCAACCAAGAGGCTAGCAAATGAAGGCATATGGTTATATTTAAATACTATTTAGTATTAAAATCAATAAACGCTAGATACACATTACCAAAAGAATGAATTACAATAACTTTTTTTCCATGAAATAATGTAAACAAATAAAGTACATAAGAGCTGTTTCTTCCCAGGAAGAGCAGGACATCAGCATGACTTATCTTGAAGCAGATGCTGTTTCTAAGGCCAAGTCCAGAGTGATTGTGATCAAAGGTCATGCTTCCTTTTCTGGCCCATCACTCACTCATGGAATTGAGCCACAATCCTGGGTGTGGCTACATGAGAATATCCTTATTTGGTTCATGAGGCTGTGATTCCAAGAAAGGAGTGGCAAGGCTAGAGGACCTCAATCTGTTCTACCTCCTTCAGCAAATCTTTGGTTCCTAGAATGGGGTGTCTCTCACAGTGAGTTTGAAGTTTCCCATCCCCAGCAAGATCTGAGCCAAGATCTTTGCTGAATTCCTTTGAACAGATTTGGGAGCACTTTAAAATTGAAGTCTTTTTTTTTTTTTTTACAAACATTGGACACTGTGGAAAATGGAATTGGAATAATATTCCTGGATCTAAGGAAGATACAGTCAAGACTGAAGGCCAGACAGTTTACAAATGAGAAATGGAGGGTAAGATAGCTGAGGAGATGTCTTGTGTTAGAGGAAAAACACCAATCACTGGCCATTAACTAGTCATCAGAAGTAGCCAAAATTTGATTACATTGTAGGAAAAATTAAGCTTAAGTTTATAGTTGTAACAAATATAGAAATTGGTCAACAATTTTGTTTAACAGTGAGGTGTGCCCAGGGAAAGGTTTGAGAGAGGATAACCAGTATAGCTCTCATGTCAGGGTAACTGTGGAGAAAAAGCAAATCTGCGACACTGAGGAGAAATATTAGAGATTTAACACAGTGGTTCAGGAATACTTCACTGAATTATTCCACCCAGTCACTAAACAATTAAGGATGCAAAAATCAAGCATTGGAGGCAAGGTTGGCAGGACCTGGATTTGCTAAAATGTATTATACACATTGAACAGTTTCCAATGAAAAATTATGAGATCTATAAAGATGCATGAATATATGACCCCAATACTTTAAAAAACAAACATAACACAAACTGCCTTTGGAAAAAATCATTTGTCATAGTTAACACATGAAGATTTCAAGGTAGTAATTACAAATTTTTCCACAAAAATAAGGCAAAGTTTGCTTAAAGAAGCAACAGAATTATACTGGCAACATTGTAACAAATAATTTATATTAATAATGGGATGGAAATTTTTAAAAGAATCAAATGGAAATTCTGGAAAAGAAAGAAATAATAACTGATAATTTAAAAAAGGGAATCACTAGACATATTCAACTATAGTTTTGAAATGACAGAATTACTGGGATTATTAGAATTACTAATGAGAGAATGGCATTCCTTCAAACATTATGGAAATTATGATGATTACAATGAACACCTTGAATAATTATATACTAACAAATGAGATCTTAATGAAATAGAAAAATTAATTGAAATACCCAAAATGATGAAACTGAATCTGAAGGAAATAGTCTGAATATACATATCATAAATGAGAGAATGAATCAATATTCATAACTTCTTACAAATAAAAGCCATAGTGAATAATGTTTCACAGACATGATCTACCTATCACTCAAAAGGGAATTAATCATAATATTTTACAAGTTGTTCCAAAAAATAAAACAGAAAGGAACACTTCCCAACTCATTCTATAAGGTCCACATTATGATGAAAACAAAACCACAGTCATCAGACTAAAAGAAAGCAATATTCTGATATCTCTACTGAATATGAGTACAAAGCCCTCAACAAAATTCTAGATAGAAAATTCCAGTAACATATAAAAATAATTATGTTCCTTAAAGACTAGATGTTTTTCCCTCAAATAAGCACTAAGAGAAGTATATCTGCCCTGGCCACTTCTACTCAACATTGTACTAAAGGTTATAGTCAGAGCAATTAGATAAGAAAAATAAATACAATGAATACATATTAGAAAGCAAGGAATATAAAGATATTGTTTCAAAATTTATATGATTAAGATTTAATCCCTTCATGTTTTCATTAATCAGGAAGCTTTGACTATATAATTTATATCATCTTACATATAGAAAATGCTTATCATTCCAGAACAGTCTGTTAGAACTAATGAATGAATTCAGCAAATTTGCAGGAAAGAATATCAATATACAAAAATCTGCTGTATTTCTATACAATGGAAATGATTATTCCCAAAATGAAATTTTGTCTCTTGCATACTCAGCCAACACCCCTGGAACTCATCTTTCTGACTTCCCACAATCTTTGCCCTTTAAATATTTGCTCACAAACCCTCTTCAACAGCATCTCTCTCCTTACACATATTTATTTCAAAAATTTCTCAGCCATTTCTCATTATCACCTCTCAGGTACCTCTCAAGATTTCCTCAATCACCTTTGAATCATCTCTGCCAACAACTCTGCAGTACATCTTTTATTTCTCCCACTCATTAACTTCATTACTTCTCATGCACCACTTGATATCTCAGCCAGATCTGGAAAAAATTAGGTAAATATCCAACAGACAATGTGCAAATGAAAATAATAAGTCTTGAGGAGGCGTTATCTAGAGATGCATAAGGACTTAAATATCCACGTGGGAGTGGCATTTTTATGTGGGTGAGCAGTTATTTCCTCAATTAAAATTTAATATTTAAAGGAAACCTTACAGAAATAATCTAAGCAAACATGCAAATAAAAGGGAGAACTTTCCTGATGGGGAGCAGCTGAAAAATCACATGACAGCCAGCCAGGTAGGGGTGGGAGTTGGGGTGGGGGGCAAAATAATGCCCTGGAACCAGAGTAGAAGTAGAAGTTGTATGATTTTACTGAGGATTTTACCTCAGTAATATCCCTGGCTCACTCTGTGCAACTGAGTGGGAAAGAATGTTCTCTACCCTGGGAAAAAGAGAGGTCTGGTGGAGGGCATAGAGTGGCATTTCTTCAGTGATTTGGCCATCTGAGAACTCTGTGAATCTCAAAATATACCAGAGCCAGTAGTGATGCTGCCATTGGGAGAGGTAGGGGGATCTGATCAGGTAGACTGTCACACCAAACCACCCTGGGAAAGAGAGGAACTAAGACAGAGAGGTGTAGGCCAAAACAGGTGCCAAACCTTCCTGGGAGAAAAGGAAACCAGGAGAGAAAGCTGGTAAACTTTTAGAAGTCCAACTCACCTGAGAGAAAGAGGGTGGAGAGAGCCAGGTAAACTTTCAGAAGCTTACCTAACCTGTGGAGTGGTTAGGGTAGGCTCGGGGTAGAAATGCCTGCCCAACATATTCTAGATCCCTAGTTCAATGGCAATTTTATTTGTTATTATTTATTTTTTATCATTTTAATGTTATTTTTATATTCTTTATTTGCTAAAACCAGGTAACTTACTTCTGGAGGGGAGGCTGCAGAATGAGTGGTTGATAGGCACCTGCAGCCTGAGACTGATCATAGGGGTCTAAGAAGGAAGTCCATTTTTCCTGCATTTTTGTTTTTTTATTTGTTGTCTTTTCTCTTTCATTGTTTCCTTTAATCTTTTCGTTACTTTTTCTCCTTCATTCCTTTATTTCTTTTCTTTCTTTCATTTTTACCTCTTCCATTTCTTTACTTTCATTCCACATTTTTGTTTCATCTTCATTTTTCCCCTTTATTTCTTTTCTTCTCATCTTTCCAATCTTTTATTTTATTCTATTTTTCCATGTTTCATTTTTTATTCCACTTGTTTTATTCTTATCTCTTTGTATTTTTTTAAAATGATTTTTCATTCTTTTACTTATTTATAGTTCCTGGATCTTCTAAGATTCCTTTTAAAATCTTTTTTATTACTATTATTCTTTTTCTTTTCTTTTTCTTTTTCTATGGTCTCAATATATTTACAAAGGAACACAGACAACTACAAGGATATAGAAGAATACTTTGACGAAGTGAAGGAAGAGATACAGGATATTAAGAAGACACAGGGGTACATATTGAAGAAATAGTAAACATATATAAAAACATAACAAATCTCATGGTAACCAATGGCAAATTGCAATAAATAAAAAATATGCTGGAAGCATGTAACAGCAGATCTGAACTGGCACAGGAAGGAATTAGTGACATCAAAAATAGTACTTCTGAAATCAGACAGTAGAACAGAAGGATAAAAAGATAGAAAAACTCAGCAGGGAATTAGGGAATAGAATGACAATATGAAATACACAAACATACACATTATAACCATCCCAGAGAGAGAAGAGAAGGGACAAGAGGCAGAAGCAGAGTTAGAAGAAATAATGTCTGAAAATTACCCAACCATTTTGAAGGACATGGTTGTATATGTCCAGGAAGTGGAACACACTAAACAATATAAATCCTAACATGTCTACCATGAGACACATTCTTTTCAAATTCTCAAATGCTCAAGACAAAGAGATAATACTGAAAGCAGCAAGAGAAAAGAGATCCATCACATACAAGGGAAGCTCCATAAGATTAAGTATGATTTATCATCTGAAACCATTGAGACAAGAAGGCAGAGATATAACATAGTTAAGGTGCTAATAGAAAAAAAATTCAGCTGAGAATTCTGTATTCAGCAAAGCTGGCATTCAAAATTGAGGGAGTTCAAAATATTCACAGATAAACAGAAATTAAGAGAGTCTGTTAACAAGAAACCTGCCCATCAAGAGATACTAAAGGGAATTCCACAGGTTGAAAGGGAAAAAAATCAGAGACAAGGATAGAGGAGATTGTGAATGGAAGATTATCAATAAGAATAATTAAAAGGATAAAAAGAGAAAAAAAACAAAATATGACATATGTAAACCTAAGTAAAATATGGTTAAATAAGTATTGCCTTGACAAAAAAAAAACATTGAATGTTAATGGATTAAACTCTCCAAACAAAAGACACAGATTGGCAAAATAGATAAGGATATATGACCCATCTATACGCTGTATTCAAGAAACTCACATTAGACCCAGGGACACAAGGAGGTTGCAAGTGAATGGTTGGAGAAGAACTTAACATGCAAACAATAACCAAAATGGGGCAGGAATTACTATACAAATATCATACAAAATAGACTTTAAATGCAAAAGTATTGTAAGAGACAAAGAAGGATACTATTTAATAATAAAAGGGGTAGTGTATCAAGAAGAAAGAACACTCATAAACATTTATGCACCTAACAAGGATGCCCCAAAATACATGAGGCAAACATCATAAAAGCTAAGTGGAGAATTAGATGTCTCTACAATTATAGTGGGGGACTTTAATACACCATTATCACCATTAGACAGAACATCTCAACAGAGGGTCAATAAAGAAATGGAGATCTTAAATAATATGTTAGTAGATATAGACCTAATAGACATATACAGAACATTACACCCAAATAGAGTTGGATATATAGTCTTCTCAAAAGCACATGTATCATTCTCCAGGACAGACCACATGCTAGGCCACAGAACAGCTCTCAATAAATTCAGAAAGATAGAAATTATACAAAATAATTTATCTGACCACAATAGAATGAAGCTGGAAATCAGTAAGAGACAGAGAAACAGAATAAGCACAAAGATATGGAAGTTAAACAATGCACTATCAGATAATCAGTGGACCAAGGAGGAAACTGCAAAATAAATCAATAACTACCTTGAAATGAATGAAAATGAGAGCACAACATTTCAAAACCTATGGGATGCAGCAAAAGAAGTGCTGAGAGGGAAATTTATAGCCATAAATTCTTATATTAAAAAAGTAGAAAAAGCTAAAATCAAAGACATGACTGCACACTTGGAGGAACTGGAAAAAGAACAACAAATTAATCCCAAAGCTAGCATAAAAAGGAAATAACAAAGATTAGAGAAGAACTAAATGAAATTGTGAGTTAAAAAAACAATAGAAAATTTTAACAAAACCAAAACTTGTTCATAGAAAAGATTAATAAAATTGACAAACTCTTAGCTAGACTAATAAAGAAAATAGAGAGAAGATTCAATTGCATAAAATTAGAAGTGAGGGAGGGCATATCACCACTGATGCCACGGAAATAAAGAGAATCATAAAAGAATACTTTGTAAAATTGTATGCCTACAAGATGGATAACTTACATGAAATGGACAACTTTCTAGAAACACACAAGGAGCCTACACTGATAATTGATGAAAGAAGAAATTGATGAACTCAACAGACCAATCACAAGTAATGAGATTGAAATAGTCATCAAAAACCTCCCAACTAAGAGCCCATGACTAGATGGCTTCACAAGTGTATTCTACATCATTCCAGAAAGAACTAACACCAATCCTGCTTAAATTCTTCCAAAAAATAGAAGTGGAGGGAACATTGCCTAACTCATTCTCTAATGCCAACATCACCCTAACACCAAAGCAACATAAAGACACCACAAGAAAAGAAAACTACAGATCAATCTCTCCAATGAACTTGAATGTTAAACTCTTCACAAATACTTGCTATTCATATTCAACAATACATCAAAAGATTTATACACCATGACCAAATATTTCTTATCCTTGGTATGCAAGGATGGTTCAGCATAAGAAAATCAATGTAATATATCACATTAACATAGTGAAAAAAATTACATGACTATCTCTTTTGATGCAGAAAAAAGCATTTGACAAAATACAGCATTCTTTCTTGGCAAAAACTCTTCAAAAGATAGGAAAAGAAGGAACTTTTTAACATGATAAAGAGTATGTTGAAAAATCCACTGCAAACATCATATTCAATGGTGAAATGCTAAAGGCTTTCCCTCTAAGATCTGGAAGAAGACAAGCATGTCTTCTGTCACTGCACTTTTTTAAACATTGTGTTGAAGTACTTGCTGGAGCACCTTTGTATGGAAAAGATATAAAAGAAATCCAAATTGGAAATGAAGAAGTAAAACTTTCACTATTTGCAGATGACATGATCCTATACATAGAAAGCCCTGAGAAATCTGCAACAAAGCTTCTAGAGTTGATAAATGAGTTCAGTAAAGTGGCAGGATATAAGATCAACTCACAAACTAAGTAATATTTCTGTACACCAATAATGAACAATCTGAGGAGGTAATAAAGAAAAAAATCAATTTACAATAGCTACTAAAATAATCAAATATGTAGGAATAAACTTAAAGGTGTAAATGACTTGTACACAGATATTTAAACAACACTGTTAAAGGAAATAAAAAAATACCTAAATTACTGGAAGAACATTCCATGTTTATGGATTGAAAGACTAAACATCATTAAGATATCTGTCTTACCCAAATCAACTTAGAGATTTAACTCAATTCCAATCAAAATTACAACTGCAATTTTTACTGAACTGGAAAGGCCAATTATGAAATTTCTTTGGAAGGTGAAGGGGTCCTGAATAAACAAAATCATATTGAAAAGAAAAAAGGAATTGGAGGAATCACACTGCCTTTAAAACATATTAAAAATCTGCAGTGGTCAAAATGGCATGGTAATGGCACAGGGATAAACATACCGAACAATGGAACCAAACTCAGAGTTCTGATATAGATATACAGTCATCTGATATTCGACAAGACCACCAAGCCTATTCGACTAGGAGGGAATAGCCTCTGCAACAAATGTGTTTGGAGAACTGGATATCCATATCCAAAGCAATGAAAAAAGATCACTATCTCACACCTTATACAAAAATTAAATCAAGCTGGATCAAAGAACTAAATGTAAGAGGCAAGATCACAAGGCTCTTAGAAGATAATGTAGGGAAGCATCTATGAGATCTTGTATAAAATTGTTTCATAAATTTTACACCCAAAACATGAGCAATGAAAGACAAAATAGAGAAATCTGATCTCCTAAAATTAAAAACTTTCTGTATCAGAGTTTGTCAAAAAGGGAAAATTAACCTACTCAATGGGAGAAAATACTTCACAGGCATTTATCTGATAATGGTTTTACATCCAGCATTTATAAAGAAATAATATATCTCAAAAATAAAAAGACAAACAACTCATTCAAATAATGGACAAGAGATTTGAATATATACTTCTCCAAAGAAGAAATACAAATGGATAAAAAGCACATGAAAAGATGCCCAATATCACTAGCAATTAGAAAAATGGAAATCCAAACTACTATGAGATATCATCTTTCACTTAATTAGACTGATGACTATTAATAAAATAGAGAATAAAAAGTATTGGAGAGGATGTGATGGAAAGGTAACCCTCATCAAATGCTTGTAGGATTGTAGAATGGTGCAGTCATTGTGGAGAACACTTTGGTGGTTCCTCAGAAAACTAAATATAGAATTGCCATATCATCCACCAATCTTACTTCTGGGTATACACCAAAAAGTACTGAAACCAGGGACGTGAATAGATATATGTACACCAATGCTCATAGCAGAATCATTCACTATTGCCAAAAGCTGGAAATAACCCAAGTGTCCATCAAGAGATGAATGGATTAGCAAATTTTGGTATATATATATACAATGGAATATTACTCAGCTGTAGGCAGGAATGCAGAATTAACACATGGAACAACATGAATCAATCTTGATGACTTTATGTTGAGAGATGTAAGCCAGTCAGTAAAGGACAAGTGTTATATGACTTCAATGATGTGACTTAAGTCAATTGAGTAGAATCACAGAGATAGAGTTTGGAAGATAAGTTATCAGGAAATAGAAAGGGAGTAGAGGGTGGTAAACTGATGCTCAAGTTGGGCAAAATCTATGATAAGGTGGAAGGGGTGATTGGGCAGTGGATGGCGGTGATGGTGATGCAGTAAAATGAGTTCAATGTTTCTAGAATATGATGGGGAGTAGAGTGAGGGGTTGCATTGGACTATCCAGGGACCTTGGGGGAGGGGGGAGGAAGGAGCCAGTGAACTCTGGGGATTTGTAGTTCTGTCTTTTAAACTACAATTGTGTTAATGTTCTTTTGGCAATATGGCAGTGGAGGATTACAGGGGCAGGATGTCTGGGTGGGGGAAATGTGAGATGGGGTGCACCTGGGGCATGCTTCCATGGAATATGAAAGTGCTTATCTTGTCATAGTGTGTTATTTCAGTGTGTGGCTATCACACAATAAACAAGAAAATATTAAAACCCCATGCTGAGAGCTCTGCTATATTCTCAATTAGAGGAGCAAGAAGCTCTTAAGAACACAGGCAGTGCCTAATAAAAGAAAACAGATAAATATGTCAAGCTCTCAATATTAATGCAAGTAACTATGAACCTTATCCTTCAAAAATGGAAACTTAGTGGTTACCGTAGGTTCTGAGAGAGGGGGAGAGAATAATAGAATAGATGGAACATAGGGCATTTTTAGGGCATTGAATTGTTCTGCATGATATTGCAATGGTGCATACAGGTCATTTTAAATTTTGTTAAAATCTATAAAAAGTATATGGTGCAAAATGTAAACCATAATGTAAACCACTGGCCATGGTTAGTTGCAATGCTTCATTATTTGTACATCAATTGTAACAAATATACCATACACATGTAAAATATTAATAGAAGAGAGTGAGAGATGGGGAGGGAGTTGGGTATATGGGAACTTCCTAAATTTTTATGTGACTTTTTTGTAACCTAAAGCTTCTTTGAATATATGCAAAAAAAAAAAAAAAAAAAAAGACACTGGGGGAACAGCTGGAAGAAATATACAATATGCATAGGAGATAATAGATCTTATGAGGATGAAAGACAAAATTAAAAAAAAAATTCTTTTCTTTTTAAAATTTTCTATATTTGTATTTTATTTGTTATTATGTTATTTTCTTATTTTAATTTGCTTATTTTTGGCTTTGCTTTTGTGGAAGTTTTGGATTTCATAAGGGTCACAACTGTGGCAGGGGAGGATAAATGGTGTTGGGTGTTGGTATAGAGAAATGCGTGTGGAGGGTTGCACCTGGGACATACTTTTATGGCTATGAGATGTTTTCTCAGGGGGGGTGGAGTCCCACACCATAACAGAAAAATATTGAATTCTCATCCTGAGAAGTCCTGCTACAGTCTCTAACAGAGTGGCAAGAATACCCTGAAAACATGGGCAGTGCCTAATGCCGGAGGAAAGACCCTTATACCAGGCCCTTGATATTGATGGTTGTACTAATGAACCTTTTTTTTTTTTTTACTTTATTTTGTACTTTTAATAATTGAAAATATAAACAATTAAAAACTAAAAAGTAAACACAGATGAATAAATATATACATTTCCCAATTAAATGTAATGGATGCATATAATTTTTTTTTTAATCAAACAATATGTTACACAATATATTTGGTTCATAGCAATGTATTCATACAGTATTTGTCCTTTCATGTGGTATTGCAAGGTCATGTGGAGTCTATATTCAACTTCTGTAGGGACTGCTAAACAGTCCTCAATTGTGGCTGTACCATTCTGCATTCCCACCATCAGTGAAGAAGTTGAACCCTTTTTTGAAACTGAAACATAGACTAGTATTTTATGTTGCCTAAGAGTTACCTCCTGAAAGCCTCCTTTGTGCTCAAATGTGGCCCCTCTCTAAGCTTAACTCAGCATATAAATGCACTACATTTTCCCCATCATGGGACATGACTCCTGGGGCTGAGCCTCCCTGGTACTGAAGAATTATTAACAATTGGTAACTAATGATGCATTTGGAAAAAAGACCTTGACCAAAACAGGGAAATGTTAAATACAAACGAGTTTTTATGGCTAACAGTTTTCAAAATGAGTGGAGAGTTTATTCCAAAGGTTAGACTTATGCACATCTCAGCAGGAAGCTTGCTGAAATATAGTTTCTTTATCATGTGAATTGATGCATTTTGAGAAACTGTGGGTCTGTGAAAGGAATCTTCTTGCAAATAATTATACTGAATAGTTCCTTTCAGTGTGGAATCTCTGCTATGGGAAAATATGAGAGGCTGTAAACATTTTGTCCATATGTATAAATATATTCATTTCCCTACATATGAAATCTAGACTAATCCTACAGTGATATTCTCCATTTAAAATCTTTCCATTATTATTTTCATATACACATTATTCTTCATGCACAAATATTTTATGCATTTTAGCAATCTAATTGCAGAGCTATTGATCACTTTTAACTACATGATTGTATTATTCAGCTAAAGGTGTGATGGTGCAAAGTACTAGAATTCTGTTGGCTTTTATAAAGGGTATTTATTTAGGATAGAAGCTTACATTTACAAGGCCCTAAAGAGTAAAACTCCAGGTTGCATCCTGACCGAAGTCTGTCACCACATGTTGAAGAAAGATGGTAGGCAATCTCTGTAAGGTTTCATCCTTTCTCTCTGTCAGCTATAGGCTGGCATAGGGCTTGTTTTTTCCCAAGCTCTCTCAGCACTGCAATCTATCAGGCAAATGGCTCATCTCTCTTCCCAGGGCAACGGGATCAATTTTCCCTCCTGTGCTGTGTCTATGGAGCTCTCTCTCTCTTTCTGTGTGTCTTCTTGAGTAAGTGTTTATTTATATCAGCCCACCAACGGGTTGGGACTCAGCCTTGAGTCATGCCCTACAGATGTGATCAAATACAAACTCTAATCTTAAAGTAATTGAATCAAAGACATGTCAGCTGAATCTAATAAAGTCAAAGGGTGTCACACCCAGAGGAACACACCAGTTTACAAACATAATTGTTCTTTTTGGAATTCATAAAAATGTCAAACTGCTAAAATGATATTTCAAAGATGATGTGTATGAAACTTATTTTTGACATCATCTTCTTATATGAACTTGTATTCAAGTTTTGTGTTCAGCTCAATTTTTCCCTAAATTCAAACTATGACAGATTTTTGTTATATTAGCTTTTTATTATTATTATTTTTTATTGTGGGTAAAAACAAAATTTTTCACAATACAAACCAATATTTGTAAAATGATATATAAATATATATGCATATATGTGCGTTTGCTTACATAAATGTAATTTTTTAAATATATATTTTAAAAGGTGCTTAGATTAACTAAATGTTACACAGAAATTACTGGGATTCCCATGTTCTCCACTTCCCACACCTCCCATAAAATCCCACATAAACATCTTTCATTAGTGTGGCACATCACCTGCAATGGATATACACATCCTAGGGCTTTGCCACCAAGCATAGACCACAGTTCACATCATAGTCCACACTCTCCCACACTGTTCTGCATGGTATATGCTGATGTTAAATGGCCTATATCCGTCACTGCAACGTCACTCAGTACACTCACAATTCCTGATAAAACCCCTGTATTACAACTGCCCTTCCCCTCCCTGCCCTGAAAGCTTTTAGTGGCCACTGGCTCCACCTCTATTTCCAACACTCATTTCAGTTTGTTAACTGTGCTGAATTCCTAATTTATCACATTCCCAAGAATGTATTTTGAAAATTAGGATGTACATAATGAATCTTAACAGACATGAGTTTAGCAGTGTCTTCTGCAGATAGGTTGGATGAGCATCATTTATCTCAATTTTTGTTTATTAAAGTCACTTTTCCTGCCTATAATAATTGGAAGAGCACATAAATTGTTAGAGTAGCATTAGGGGAAGGAAAATGTTGGCCTTGTGCTCATTCAGTGGGGACCACTGTTGTTGCCCATGGACAAGTTCAAAGAAAGACTGCAAAATCCTCTTTATTCTAAATTGTGGGAAATTATATGTTTCCACTGTGTTTGATTTTTATGGCCAGAGGAGTTTCAGGAAGATTGATTCAGAGTAGCCTAGGCAGGGTTTAGCTCTATTCTAAAACAAGGAAAAAAGGGCATAAGTTGTCCAAGGGACCTGCTTTGGGGACTGCAGACCAGGAGAGTGCTGCATGTGTCATCCAGGAGTGATTAGGGACATGGAGACAAAGAATCCAAAAGGAAAAACAGGGATTGCAAAGCCTGTGGCTTGAAAAGCCACTGATCCCCTGCCCTCAAAGTGAGCAGCTTTGGTAAAACCCAAGGCTGATCAGCAAAAGGAGAGGGGAAAGTACATATTTGTCCCTCAGAAGAGTGAGGGAACAGTGGAGGTCTGTGTGTGGTTTCCCTTCAGTGTGTTTAAATACCATAGCTCAGTTTAATTCACTTGGACAGAAGTTCCAGGCAGTGGGATTGGAGGATTCATCTCTGTGGAAAGGTTTGTAAAAAACTACAATATGCTGGCCAGCTGTGAATGTGAAGGAATACAAGGCTTGTCTCTTTCTTTTCTTTCTTATCCCCACAATGATATGTTCTGTCTCCCTTAGTGGATCCCTGGCTCTGTTTTGATAACTAAGAGCAATCTTTAAGGTTTAGAAAAAATTGAACAAAAATCAAAGAAAAGCTATGAAATAACACCATTAAGCAGGAAATAAAAATTGATCAACAGATTAAAATCACCAACACAATCAATTGCCTAGATAGCAAGAAAAATTACAATCCATAATAAGAAAAATGAAGATATTGCCCAGAATATGGAACAAATCAAGAATATAGATGAGACACAAGATCTAAGACAACTAATCACTGATATTCACACAAATGTCCTAAATCAATTAAAGGAGTTGAAAGAAAATATGACTAGAGAGATAAAGGATATTAAAATGAAACTGTGAGCATAAACAACAATTTCAAAACCTGAAAAAAAAAGTAACAGAGTTTTTAGGAAATAAAGACAGAAAAGATGGGATTAAAAATACATTCGAGGCATATAACTGTAGATTTGAATTCATAACAGACAGGAAAAAGTGAATTAGAAAACAGGGCATCTCAACTTGAAAAGTTAGAAGAACAGAAAGAGAAAAGAATGGAAAAATGAAAGAGTCTCAGGGAATTTAATGATAATTGAAAATGTGCAAATAGACATGTTATAGGTGTCCCAGAAGTAGAAGAGAATGGAAAGGGGCAGAAAGAATATTTGAAGAAATGACAGAAAATTTCCAAATCCTTATGAAAACATGAATATCAGTATTCAAGAATGACTACATATCCCAAACAAAATAAATTTAAAGAGCTCTACTCTGAGTCAACTACAATTCTGAATGCCAGCTGACAGAGATAAAGAACAGATTCTGTGAGCAGCAATTGAAAAGAAATATATTTCTTACAAGGGAAACCCAATAAAATGATGTGCTTTTATCCCATCAGAAACCATGGAGACGAGAAGGCAGTGGTATGACATATTTAAGATACTAAAAGAGGAAAACTGCCAGCCAGCAGTTCATTAACCAGCAAAGCTCTCATTCAGAAATGAAGGTGAGCTCAAAGTCTTCAGAGACAACAAAAACTGAGAGTTCGTCAACAAAGGTCTGGATTTATAAGAGATACTAAAGGGAGTAAGGCAACCTGAAAGGAAAAGACAAGGTCAAGAGGCTTGGAGAAGAGTGTACAAATGAAGACTCTAATAAAGCTAACTAAAATGTTTAAAAAATACACAATAGTAAGATATGGCAACAAAAAGCCAAAGAATAAAATGGACAAAATAATGTTGCTTTTACAATAATGGTAATCACTCCCTCATGCAAATAGCTCATATACAGTGTGACTTCCAATTGTGCAAGTAGGGAATGCAAGGCAGGTATATCCTGTAAGTCCTGATCCCCATCCTGGCTTCTGTGAGAAACCCTAGATTATCCAAAATGCTGAGGACCTTATGATGGTTGGGTGGAGGCAGTGGTTTTCCTACAGATGCTTTCATTCCATCAGGATTAGGCCCATGTGCCCACTGTCTCATATCCATGTTTTGCCCAGAGGTAATATGGAGATTGGAAACCATATTTTCCTCGATGAAGTCAATATTGGGCACCACTGCTCCCATATATGAGTGAAATGCTCCACTTGGCTTTTGCTTTCATTGATCCTTCATTCTGGTTCCAGGGAATTTCTCTGAGCACGAGGTTTAAATCCCCATGGTTCAGCACCAAAGCAAGAGTGGTCTTGTGTAAGGTTTTAAGAATGACTTCTTCTACTTCCTACAGCACAGCCCCCAGTTTGCTTCATAGCATGTTGAGCAGAGTCTGAAATTCTTCACCACTGAGGGTGTTTCAGGTAGCTCAGGGACCTGCTCCAAAGGATACAAATGAAGGAAATATTGTGCCTTTGCATGAAATTCTGTGCTCGACAGCCCTTGATCTAAAAGGTAATATGTTTCCAGATCTTGCTGTTGCTCTTGGGCAGGTAGGTGCGATGGTTCCACAGCTGATTCTGCCTGCTGCAGGCACAGCTTTGTCTCTGTGTGCCTAGGCAGCTTACACCTCCCTTCAGGAGGGTTGCATTCTACAATCACTGCCTGGAGCTTCTCACCATACTACTGCATGGTATGAGATGTCTCTGTCTGGCCCACATCTTGCAATTATTGCTTTTCCTTCTCAAGTTGACTTGGAGTATTGTCTTTGAACTGCAATATGGCTGAGCCAATGGTTTTTGAGAGATCCTCACCTTTTTGTGGAAATGGGAGCAGGGAAGGCATCTGGGCATCTGATAACCCACTTCCCAGTGGTGGTTCTGATGGCAAGTGAGCCATAAGCATCTGTGGGGGAAGAATATTGTCTCCTTCCTGCACAATCTGGGAGGGCTGGACTGCCAGGACCATGGGTGCAGGTCTCAGGCAGCTTGTAAATGGATCCCAAGTAAGATAGGTGTGCCAGGAGGAAGAGGAGTAGATGTAAGAACTTGATTCTCACTGGAAATATTTCAAGGAGGAGATTCTGGGAACTGTTGGGGACAATGCATGAGGGGTTTTTCTCCTGACCGGTGGTCAGTTGGGGCCTCTGATTCAGGGCATCTGGGAAAGAATTCCTGCATCCTCTGGTTCTCTTTTCCAGAACTCTCCAGTTCTGAAACCATACTTAATTGTGGAAAAGAGAGACATGGGCCTCATAGAAAACAACTCCCTTCCTCCTGGAATGTCTGTCAAACAAATGGGCTATTTCTAATGAGTCCAAGTTTAGGCTAGTACAAATGCAAGATCATTGGGTCTTTGAAATAATATGTCCAGGAGAAGGGGGATTATGTCTTGCTGAGCAAGAATGGACCTTACCTTGATTAATTAGAACTCTAGGCCTTTGAGGCTCTGCCAAGCAGTTCCCTTTCTCAATATTCACTAGGGATCCTAGGCCTTCATATGAAACACAGGGGATTTGCCTGAACTTACCTGAATTCTTGCTTCTGGAAGGCTGGTTTGCTCAGCCAGTTCTTCTCTGGTCCTAAAACTGGGGAATCGATTCTGCTCAAAGACCTCAACCAGGATCGTGGTTTGGGATCTTGTGATGGCTGTCCACTTACAGTGGGCTTCTTTGGATAAGTACTCTAAAGAAGAACATAGTAGCAATGAGGGCAATGAGACCAGTTTTCACATTGAAACCCCAAACACATATATTTGAATGTCATTTCTGACCACCTCAACTCTTGCTGATCCCCTCATGTGGGGAGTCCATAGACCAGTCCAACCTTCAGAGGCAACCTTCATTGTGGCAGAAGAGAGGAGATTGAACTGCTAAGCAGCAGCAGGAGCAGAAGGTCCAAAGGCTCCTGTGCTACAAAAGTGCCTGAAACTACTGAAGAGTGTTTAAATGTGCACACCTCTGGCCTGGTGATGCCCAGGACAAGATGTCATTGGCTGCTGTCCTATGCATTCTTCACAGCCAATGTCAACCCATAGTAAAAAAAGCATTGGGACTGCAGTTTACTCACCATGGTTCCTGTTCCTGCTGCTGAGTCTGCTCTTGTACTGAGGTGGATCCAGATGGTAGTGAGCTCGGCTTTAAGCATCTTGATCTGTGGTTCTGGAACCAAATCTAAAAGGCCAAGGAATATATGAGAGTAAGCAACTCACTCTATCCTATCACAAACAACAGCTCTGATAAAGTAAAACAAACTGGCTGGTACAGCTGACCCTGGTGGAAAAATCCTTAGGACAAATGTTATAATGCTTGTAAGATGCCACGATTGCAAAATATTAACCTAGAATTCAGAAATTCACATAATCTACCCTCAAACACTCTTAGCATCTGGCTTTTGCTCATGATCAAGGAATCCACAGTCATTTCCCCCTGTTGGAAGAAACTATGCTTCATCTCCTGAGCCAGTGCATTCCCCTCCCCTCTCTCTCTGTCCTTCACTCCTCCCTATCTTGCCATGTCTCTTGGTTTCCTTTATCTTCCCCTCACAAGCAGTAAGTCTGCTTTCAAACAGAATGCCTGTGGATGTGATCTCTGATAAGTATGCTCTTGAAACTGGGACTTAGGATTGCCCAGGGCAAACTGATTACCAGTTCTTCATTCATCTTTCTGTCCTAGTTCATTGACCCCTGATTGGACAATTAATAGGGAGACTCCCAGGGACTCAGAAGCCTAGTGTTGAAATACCTGCTAGAAACAAAACCAAGTCGATGCTGTGTCTGGCTCATCACTACTCAAATCAGATTAAGAAGATTCTTTCCACTCACTACTGAGTGTTTTCCTTGGAAAACTGCATACCTATGAAAAGACTTACATTCTAAAGGACAGCCTATAATGATGGCCTAGTCTTCACACCCAGGCATTGGGCTGAAACATTATGCCCCTTCACTCTTTCAGTTATATGAAATAATTTCAGACAAGAATTCTGAAACACTGATGGAAATTGGAAACTGGCATGTCAATTAGTCAACACCACTCTCTAGCCAGCCTCCTCTGACATAGTTTCCATGACTGTGCATCCTTACCATCAATTCAAATGCACTGTGGGACTCTAAGCCAATCAACCAGCAGGTGTTGCCACAGCAGGCACTTTCATCCACATCATTTGAGTTCACCCAGTCTCCAACAGCCAGAACTGTTGCCTAAAGAGACAAGAAATAATTCTTTATCTCATGACAGGAAAGAAGGTACATCAATTTCACGATGATTCCCAAGAGGCATACAACACACATGTCTTTTGTTTATGATAATATGAATGTTTATGCCTAGATACATGGATAATTATATACAAAATTTCTCAAATAAGTAAAGAAGTAATGTCTATAAGTATCCACAGGTGAGTGAATGCAATTGCAAGTCAGTCTTTCCCTGGAGTTTGTTGGCTTTTACCTGATGCAATGATGAAAAAAATTTTCATGCCTGATGATACCTAGCTGAAAAGATTATGATAAAATACCAGAAAGATGAGAAAAAGTGGAAAAAAAGAAAATAAAAAAAATGAATACCAAACAAGGAAGGTGGAATCATAGAATAGCTATTGAAGAGAGAAAAATGAAAGACAGAAAAGAAATAAAGACACTATGGAGAAAAAATAAGGAAAAGAAAAAGCTTAAGAATGAAAGAAAGAAAGAAAAAAGAAAACAAAGAAAAAGAAAACAATCCAGGAAAAACAGATGTGTTAGTCAGCCAAAGGGGTCCTGAAGCAAAGTGCCAGAACTCTGTTGATTTTATTAAGGGTATTTATTTTGTGGAGAAGCTCACAGTTTCCAGGCCCTAAAGAGTCCAACTAATAATGCCATAAGATATACTTTCTCACCCAAAGTCTGTGGCCTCATGTTGATTTAATATCCAGATGATGACTTTGAGGCTTCAGCCTTATTCCTTCCTACTAAGGATCAGTGGTCCCAGCTTCTTCTGATCTCAGCTGTAGGCTGGTAAAAGGCTCATCATTTTCCCCAAGGCTCATTTCTTTCTGGGCTTATCTGCTCTGGTCTCTCCATGAGGCCAGCTGTAGTCTATCATGCTCATCTCTCTTCCTGGGGCCATATCTATAGAGCATTCTCTCTTCCTTTGTATCTGCTTCTGTGTTCTCCTTCTCTGTATATTTACTTCACTGTCTTTGATTGAGCATCCATTTATACAGTCCACAAATTAGGGGGCAGGAACTCAAACTGAGTTGCCCTAATGAGGTGGTCAAATAAAAGCCCTAATGATGATTTATTAAAGTAAAAGTGAAACCTCTGAATCTAATACAGCCTAATACACACAGAGGAACAGACCTGTTTAAAAACACAATCAAATATCTATTTTTGGAATTCATAAATAATATCAAACTGCTACAACAGGCTTTCCTTTTAGGACTCTAAGAACCACCTCATGATTCCAGTGGCCATCAGTCAATAACCCTGCAGCCTGCCCTCCACAGATAAGGTACTCAGTTTTAGCAAATAAAGAATGAAAAAAGATAAAAAATAAAACATATCAATAAACCTAAATTAAAAAATCACAAGCTATACATTTCTTTTCATATGGTATCAGCGAGGTGTCTGATAGCCTGGTCTATTTTGCCCTGGACCCCTTAACTTAGGAGGTTCCAGGAATCTAATGAGGGACCTAGTATATGTGACACAGGCACTTCTCCACTGAGCTATACCCACTCCACAGGTTAATAGGCTTCTGAAAGCTTATCTGCCTCTCCCTGCCCTCTATCCCCTCAGTGAATTGGGCTTCTAATAGTTTGTCTTCCATCTTTCCTGGCTTCCCCTCTTCTGGGATGGCCTGTCCCCACCCAGCCCCTCACTGACCTAGTTCCTCTCTCTCCCACAGCTGTTGGGTGTGATTGCCTTCCTGATCAGATCCAGATGCCCTCTCCCTGGGGCCACTTCAGTATTGGATTGTTTGTTTGTTTTTTAATTCAAAAGGGGCTTAGCTGGCCAAACTCACTGAAGAGAAGCCACTCTGTGTCATCCACCAAACCCTTCTTCCTTCCCAGGGAGAACACTCTTTCCCACTTAGTTGGCTGCAGTGAGACAGGTGTTTCACCAAAGCTATTCACCTTGGAGGTGGGGTATATGTGTGGTTCCCAGCCTCAGGGGTGATTAATTCATGGTTTTCATTTGGACTCTGTCTCTCTCTCCTTCTCCCTCTCCTTCCTGGGTAACGCAAAGCACTCTCCTGGTCTGAAGATCCCCAAAGCATCTACCTTGGGTAGATTTTTGCCTTTCCTCCATTGTTTTTGTGATAGAGTTGAGCCCTGCCTACTTCCTTTGACATCATCTTCCTGGAAGTCCCAACAAACTCAATTTTTATTGACCTGGGAATATCTTAAATTCTCCTTCATTTTGGAAAAATAATCTTGCTGGATATAGCACTCTAGGTTGACAATTGTTTTATTTCCATTTGAACATACCATTCCACCACCGTCTGGTCTCCATAATTTCTGATGAAAAAAATCAGTGTTAATTTTATTGGGGATCCCTTTTGTATAAGAAGATGCTTCTCTTTTGTTGCTTTCAGAATTCATTCTGAAATTAATTTCCCATGGGATTTACTAACTGCCATCTGTTGATCTCCACATTGGAGGAGCTGGTATTCCAGGGCTGTGGATATAGATGCAGGGGATGTTGTCAGCACCCAGAAATAATTCCTTCAGTGAAGTGTTGTCCTGAAGCTACAGTCCCTTTTGGAACCAGTTCAAGGCATTCACCCCTATCCCTGGGCAAGGCAGGCTGTGGCTCATCCCAGAGACTTCAATCTTCAGTCTGTTCATAGGCTGGTTGTTCCCTGAATCTCAGCAGAGATTCAGCCAACACCTCCACTCCAGTTTATCTGATTCACCCAGGACAACTATCAAAATGATGATGATGGACAATGCCAATCTCCCTAAAAAGAGTATCTAAAACTACAAGCAAAACAGTTCCTTCTATCTGTGCCATAAGACCTAAGCCCCTTCTCAATCTGAAACATAATGGACAACTCCATTAAGATTGAGGAATGAACAAATATAAGGGGGGAATATAATCATGGACAAAGGTCAACCTAGTATTATTGCAGTAATGGAAGAAATTGTAGCATTGATACAAATATACTGGTTACCAGTGTTCTGAGTGTAGGGAGAGGGAAGAATAGCTTGAACATAAGGCATTTTAGGGCATTGGAATTGTTCTGCATGATATTGCCCTGAAAGATAAGGGACATTATACATTTTGTCAAAATCTATGATATTGTATGGTGCAAAATGTAAGCCATAATGCAAATTATAGACCGGGTTTAGTAAAAATGCTTCAATATTTCTTCCTCTGTTATAACAAATATACCACACTAATGCGAGATGTTATTAATAGGTGAAAATGTGAAAGGAGGAGGGGATGGGGTATATGGGAATCCCTTATATTTTCAGTGTAAGTTTTCTGGATTCTTAATTAATTATAAGTGAATGAATGGAGAGAGGGCAAGATGGCCAAACAGAAAGGTACCTCAAGAGTCAGCTTGTTCTACAATGCAGTTAATAATCAGACAGAGCTATCTAAATCACCTGATTGGGGTGTCCACATGACCAGAAGAGCATCCTGGGACATCCAGGGAAGAATGGAAGTGGAGACTGCCCATCTGCAGTGCAGATTCTTGCAAAAAGCACTCCATGCCATAGAGGACAGTGCCCAGCCTCCATTGGCAATCCAAAACATCTCACATGCTATTCACTGGATGGAGTGGGAAGCTCCATTTCCAAAAAATGGTGGTGGAAGAAATTGTCAGGCACCAATTTCAGCTAATGATTAGTCATTTCAGCTGCCTAATGATTTATCTAAGCATGGCTAACATTTGAAGCTTCCAAATTGGAAACAGACTGGTACATTCCATTTTAACTCCAACCAGAGCATAATGGGAAGAGGGGCTGATTGAAAATCACAATGATGGTAGGCACTAGCTTCTTTCACCCAGGTCAGATTGCTGCTATGGCCTGGGCTCCAGCCCTGCTTTGGCAGGGATGATGATGGGGAAACTGCACCAGCCTCTCTAGAAAATATAGCTACACTGTATAGAGTACACTGTTGGACATATCTTGGCTCCATCTCTGCAGCTGACAGGGCAGGAAGAGGGACAGTGTTCCCTCAGCCTCTCTGGGCAACTGCACAGAGTAAACTATTGGTCACATCTGTGGCTCCATCCTTGCCCTGGACAGGGAGAAGGAGGGATGGTACTCTCTCAGCCTCTCCATACAACTGTAATGACTTGTGTGCATACTGTAATTTCATCCCTACCCCTGGTAGGGGAAGAGGAGCCCTGTGCTTTCTCACTTTATCTGGACAACTGCTGTCAGTTTTGACCTGCACCATCCCCAACACAGGCAAGAGAGGAAGGGACATGGAGATTCATCAGTCTCCCTGGCAACTACAGATGGTCTTGTCTTGTTTGTCTTGAATTACTCAGAGGTTATGATTATGCACATCTAAGGCAGATCTCACTAACTGCTGCAGTGAACAATGCTCCAAAAGGAGTGCTCCCTAGGGCTATAGAGAAATCTGGACACTATAGGCAAGGTAAAAACTTTATAAAGTCAACACCACATTGGGGGGCCTTTACCTTGGAATATATGAAAATCTATTTCCCTAATGTAATAGGGTCAATCTCATTTATAATTTCCCTACACATCATCCTTCTACCCCCTGTATTTGAATGTATAATTACCACTATATCCTTTAAATATATGTCCCAGATATATAAATCTTTGGTCTGTCATATGCTGATTGAGCCCTGAATTTCAGCAGAGTTGCAGATGAACAAGATGATGATGGACAATCCTTATCACAAAATCAAAGAGTATCTACAACTTAAAGCAAAACAGTTTCTTCTATATGGTCTATAAGAGCTAAGACCCCTCTCAATCTGAATTAGACAGGCTTCAATATTCCCAAATCTTCAAGCATGAGGAATGAACAAATGTATGGGGGAATGCAATTATGGACAAAGCAGACATATTTATTCTAGTAACAGGAGAGCTTGTAGCATTGATATAAAGCTAGAAGGTACCAGTGGTCCTGAAAGGAGTGGGAAGGAAGAATAGATGAAACATGGGGCATTTTAGGGCATTGTAATTGTTATTCATAATATTGTAATGACAGATACAGGCCATCATACATTTTGTCAAAAACCTATAAAATTATACAGTTCAAAGTGTAAACAAAAATGTAAACCATAGAACTTGTTTAGTAGCAATAATTCAATATTTGTTCATCCATTGTAACAAATGTAACAAATAATATCAGAAGTTATTAATAGGACAGAGTGTGAGGGAATATATTGGAATCACCTATAATTCCTATGTAACTTTCATGTATCCTAACACTTCTATAAAAATAAAGTTTATTATAGGAAAAAAAAAATTATACATTTTGGTCAAGTGGGATTTATACCAGGCATACTAGGATGGTTCAACATGAGAAAATCAATTAGTGTAATATGCCACATTAATAAATTGAAGAAGAAAAATTGCATTATTATCTCAATAGATGCAGAAATGTCATTTGATGAAATACAATATTTCTTTATAAAGGCATGCCAAAAGGTAGGAATAGAAGGAAACTTTCTCGATATGATAAAGTACATATATGAAAAACCCACAGCTATCATTGTATTCAATGGTGAAAGACTGAAAGCTTTCTTGCTGAGATCAGTACCAAAACAAGGATGCCCATTCTCTCTACTATTATTCACTATTGTTCTAAAAATTCTATCTAGAGCATTTAGGCAAGAACAAGAAATAAATGGCACCCAAATAGGAAAGGAAGAAGCGAAACTTCCAGTATTCACTGATAATTTGATTCTATACTTAGAATATTCTAAATATCCACAACAAAACTGCTAGAACTAATAGACAATTTCAGGAAATTTGTGGGATACAAATGATTATGCAAAAATCAACAGTGTTTCTATACACTGCTAATGAGCATTCTGAGGAGGAATTCAGAAAAAAATTCAATTTACAAAAGTGACCAATAGACTCAAATATTTATGAATAAACTTAACCAAGGAAATAATTGACCTGAATTCAAAAAGCTATACAATATTGCTAAATGAAACCAAAAATGATATAAATAAATGGAAGGATAGTCCATGTTCATGGATTGGAAAATTATCATTTAGAAGTCAATTCTGCCCAAATTGGTCTAGAGATTTAACAAAATCCTAATAAATTTTCCAACAGCATTATTTGTAGAACAGGAAAAAACAATTATCAATTTTACCTGGAAGTGTAAGTGTCCCTGAATTGCCAAAAATATCTTTAAAAATAAAAACAAATTTGGAGGATTCTCACTTCCTGACTTCTAGATACAGTTGTAAAAACAGCATGGTACTGGCATAAAGTTTGACATATTGACCAATAGATTTGAATTAAAAGTTCAGAAATAAACCCTTACATCTATGGTCAAGTTATATTTGAAAATTCTCTCAAATCAGTCAGCTGGGACAGAACACATTATTCAACAAAAGGTGCTGAGAAAACTAGATATTCATATCTAGGAGAAAGTAAGAGAACCCTTAGCTCACAACTTATATAAAATTTACCTCAAAATGGACCAAGGACTTAACTATACAAATTAGAACTATAAAACTCCTAGAAAAAAACATCTTTAAGATATTGTGGTTTGTGGTGGATTCTTGGACTTTACTCCTAAAGCATGAGCAATGATAGAAAAAAAACATAATAGGGACTGCCTCAAAATTAGACACTTTGGTATTTCAAATAATTTTTTAAGAATGTGAATAACTTTCACATTTTATTTGATGACACTGTGACAGGTCATGTATCTAGGTCTCTGTCCTTCATTTCAGAGCCATTGCTTCCAGTTCTTGTACAAAAGCACAGAAAAGAAAATAACCAGCACTAATAATGTGAAAAGCTATCATGTATGTTGTTCTTCCCAACTGACAAGCACCATTTTAAGTATTGGTATGGATGGACTTGATTTACACAGCACTAAATTATCTCCATCTTACAGCCACAAGTGAACTCAGTCATCTTGAAAATGGTGAAATTCAAACCCATAAATATTGTTTTAAAAGCTCTTAACCAGTTTCTCTTTCTTGGCGCAACTTCAGGATTGAACAGCATATGAAACTTGTGGAAAAATTTTTATTCCTAGTTAAATTTCTCCTATGAAGTTATGCACAGTTGTTTTGTAAGTTTGCAGCTTTTACTTATACTTAAATATTTATATATTTGCATGTATACATGATATACTTTAATAAAATTTTTTTTTTAATAAAAAATTTTATAATGTGAAAAAGTAAATGTGAAAAGCCAGGCAACTCAATGGAAAAACTTCAGAAATCACATATCTGACAAGGGTATAAATTCCATCTTATATAAAGAGATCACATAACACAAAATGACAAGCAACCCATTTTAAAAATGGGCAAAAGACTTGAATAGATATTTTTTCAAAGAGGAAATATAAATGGCCAAAAGACACATGAAAATATGTACAACATCACTAGCTATTGGGGAAATACAGATCAAAATTATAATGAGATATAATTTCTCACCATACAGAATGGTCATTTTTAAAAATTAAAATCAGAAAACTACAAGTTCTGGAGAAGATGAGGAGCAACAGGAACAGTCCTTGGCTGCTGATGGGAAGGTAAAAAGATACATCCTCTGTAGAAGATGATTTAATGGATTCTCAATATAAATATAGAACTGCCAAATGATCTGAAAATTCCACTACTAGGAATATATTCAGAAGAACTGAAAGCAAGTACACAAACAGACATTTGCACACTGATGTTCATGGTGGCATTATTCACAATTACTAATGATGGAAACAACCCAGGAGTCTGTCAACTGATGAATGGATAAACAAAATGTAGTATATACATATGATGGAATACTTTTCAGCTGTAAGAATAAATCAAAAGGGGAAGCATATGACAACAAGGAGGAAACTTGAGAACATTATATGTAGTGAAATAAGGCAGATAAGAAAGGACAACTATTGTATGGTCTCAATGATATGAACAAAATATGATTTGTAGACTTATGGAGTGCAGGTTGGTAGGAGATTGAATGTTGTTGAGAAGAGGAACTGATGCTGGATGTTTGTAGGATACTTAATAAGATCAATTGTAAACATGTGATAATGGATGGAGTTGATGGTAGCACATTATAATGTGTTTAACAATCACGGTTGATCTATGGATGTGATTGTGGCTGTAACAAGTAATCTAGGGAGGTTAATATTAGCAGTGGGTCAACTGTGGGATAATATAGGGAAAGTATAACAGTGATTTCTGTGGTAGATAAAGGTGGCAGTTAATAATATAAATACAGGTATGTTCTATCACAAGTTGTTAAGAATATGGTGATGAAGGGGAAATATAAGCAATGTAACTTTTAAATTATAGTTAACAACAATATTGTATTATTTTGGTAGCAAAAGCAAAGAAGTTACTATATTAATGCTAAAGCTAAAAAAGAATATGCATTTGGTTTTGTGTGATATGAACATTACTGAACAATTTTTCTCTTCTTCATTAACAAGGAGATCTTGATAATGTCATTTAACTAATCTGTGTTCATATGGGTATCTGCTGAACACTGAAGGAACAGCTGAGTTTGCTTTTGGGAGTATAGGATATAAAAGTGCTTGGACAGAATTTTTTGGAGTAATGCTTCATAATTTGTTGAGTTGCCATTAGTCTATTTTATAATTGTGACTTTGAAATAATTTTTGAGGGTGGGGAGAAGGTAGGGTATATTGGAATCTCATATATATTTAATAAAGTCCATGCTTTATTCATACATTCTTAGCTTTTGCTTAATGTCTTTTTTTTATTGGAGAAGTTGTAGGTTTACAGCACATTCAGACATAAAAATACAGGATTCCTCTATACCATTCTATTATTAACAGCTTGCATTGATGTGGTACATTTGTTCCAATTGATGAAAGCACATTTTTATAATTGAAATATTAACTATAGTTCATGGTTTAACTTAGAATTCACTGCTGTGTTCTTTTTATTTAAAAATTTTATTCTAACTATTACCATATATACAACCTAAAATTTCCCTTTAACTACATTTAAATATATAATTTTCTGTTGTTAATTATATTCACCATCCCTTAGCAAAAATTTTCCATCATTCCAATGAGAAACTCTGTACATTTAAAGGCTTAACTCCCTATTCCCTACCCCATCCCATCTCCTGGTAACCTAAATTTTAGATTTTGATTTTATGAGTTTGCTTATTCTAATTATTTCATATCTTTAAGATCTTACAATATTTGTACTTTTGTATCTGGCTTACTTCACTCAACATGATATCTTGAAAGATCAGCCATGTTGTCACATGTATCAGAACTTCATTCCATTTTTACAATTGAATAATAGTGCAATGTCTTTCTGTA
Organism: Tolypeutes matacus; assembly: GCA_026826555.1. Taxonomy (NCBI): domain Eukaryota; kingdom Metazoa; phylum Chordata; class Mammalia; order Cingulata; family Chlamyphoridae; genus Tolypeutes; species Tolypeutes matacus. The sequence continues at coordinate 979,237 of JAKSZT010038955.1, read as the reverse complement.
CTATATTTTATTTCTCTATTTATTATGTAATAGACACTTGGTTTGTTTCCATTCTTTGGCAAATGTGAATAATGGTGCTATGAACATCTGTGTGCAAATCCCAGTTGGAGTCTCTGCTTTCCATTCTTTTGGACATATATCTAGTAGTGGGAATGCTTGGTCATATGGTAATTCTATACCTAACTTTCCAAGGAAGTCCTGAACTGTCTTCCACAACAATAGCATTATTTTATGTTGCCACTAGCAAGGAATTTTCTCCATATCCTCTCCAAAATGTGTAATTTCCCTGTTTTAAAATAGCCATTCTAGTGGATACAAAATGACATCTCATTATAGTTTTGTTTTGTTTTTTTAAAAAGATACTTAGATTACATAAATGTTATGGAAAAAATATAGGGATTCCCATATGCCCCTTCTCCCATACCTCCCACAACCTCCCACATAAACATCCCTCATTAGTGTGGCACATCACCTGCAATGGATATACACATTCTGGGGCTTTGCCATTAAGCATGGACCATAGTTCACATTGTAGACCACACTCTCTCCCACACAGTTTTGCATGTTTTATGATGAAATAAAATGGCCTATATCTGTCATTGCAATATCACTCAAGACAATTCCCAAGTCCCCCAAAAAACCCTGTATTACAACTACTTTTCCCTCTCCCTGCCCCCAGGGCCTCCAGTGGCTGTTAGCTCCACATTAATGTTGTAATTTCTTCCATTGCTTGAATCACAATATACCTATAATAGAATACCTGTAAGTCCACTCCAATATTTCTGATGCAACATTCATGTAATCTAAAACTTCTTAAAAATAAAGTGTAGAAAAATATATAGTTGTACAACCATGAATAATATGATTAAATATATTGCTAATATGCCACTTATCAAATTAATATAATGAAATTCCATTCAAAATCCACATCAAATTTTCAAACACAGATGACAAATTGATTATAGAATTTATTTGAACTAAAAATGGACAAGAATAGTACCATTCAACTATTTGCTCTGGTTGCCAATCAAAAACATGTTGATTTTTTTGTTAAAGGCCTGTCCATCAAGGAGAGGGGCCACATGTTAGCTGGTGTAATTGATCTTGATCATCAGGAAGAAATGAGTGCTGTTATATAATAGAGGAAAGGAGTAAAATATTTGTCACCCAAATGATTTATTGAGGATATTACCCTACCTGATTGTGTTAATAAATGGACAAGAGCAGCAGCGATCCCTGACTTATAAGGGCATTGTACCAGAAGATCAGACACCCTGGGCTGAAGAACTGCAACCTGCCAAGCCTCTGAAAGTAGCAGAAGTGAGAGTTGGGTTGGGGGAAATCTAGAGTACATGGGGATGGAGAAAATGAGTATCAATTTTGTCCCAAGACCACCTGTAATGGTGGTGATTATATGGTATCAATAAACTTCCTCATGCAAAAAATCTACAGGAGGAAAGGCCAAAAGGAACCCTGGGTAGCTGCTTCCTGAATGTAGAGAGAGAAATCCTAGTGGGACTGTGAATGGATTGAATGAATGGGAGATGCATAACCAAAGTCACTATTAGGAGAAGAACTTCTTACCCAGATTATTTGGGTGTCATTAACGGACAGGTAAAGCTTTTCAGCACATTAGGGGATTTCTTCAGTTGCAGAGATCCATATGCCATATAGTCTCATCTTCCCCAGGGTGGCCAAAATCCAAGGGTTGATTAAGGTATTGGTATATAGACCAGACCACTCCAGTTCACTGTAGGGCCATATTAGTTCCATATCTCCCTCTGTGGCTGACTGAAGCTATAGGTCTGCATTGAATTTTGACTTGTCACTCTACCTAATATTTTTAATATATATATATATTTATTTTTTAAAAAGATACTTAGATTACACAAAATGTTACACAAGAAATATAAGGTAATCCCACATGCCCCACTCCCCACAACTTCCACTCTTCCTCACATTAAAAACTTCTTTCATTAGTGTGGTACACTCATTGCAATTGATGAACACATTTGGAGTATTGCCACTAAGCATGGATTATGATTTACATTGTAATTTACACTCTCTCCCACTCAATTCTGTAGGTTGTGGCAGGATATAATGGCCTGTATCTGTCATTGCAATGTCATTCAGGATAATTTCAAGCCCCCCAAATGCCCCCATATTATACTTCTTTTTCCCTCTCCTTGCCTTCAGCATCTCCAGTGGCCATTGACTCCACATCAATGCTATAATTTCTTCCATTGCTAGAATCAAAATAAGTCTATAGTAGAATACCAGTAAGTCCACACTAGTCCATATTTTATTCCTCAATCCTGAGATTTCTGGGTTGGTGATGCCCACTCCATCTTTAATTGAGAGGGGGCTTTGATCCCATATGGCTGATGGATGGGACACTCTTGCTTGCAGTTGTAGAATCTCTTGGTTACTTGGTATGGTGGTTGTCCATCCTCACCTCCTTGTTAGTTGTCCTGGGTGAGTCTAATAAACTGGAAGGTAGGTATTGCAACTCCACTGAAGCTCAGGGCCCAGCTGGCACATGGACAGCCTAAAGATTCAAGACTCTTGGATGTACACCTACTAATTCCAGCACCAATTATAGGTTCAAATAGAAGGGACAGAAGAGGCATATGTAGAGAAGTAGCAACTGAGTCCAACTCTGTCACACTTGGGAGCTCAAACTCCAAAGTAGGGCCCACTGGCATGGCCCCAAATTCCAGAGCTATCTGCCATGACCATAGGACCTGGTTGTCTCCAAAGTACTCTACATAATATTGCTTTCTCTCTTCTTCTTTCCATAATAATGACCACAAGAGCACTTCCAAATAAATATCTACAGAATATATAGCATCTTAGAATCTGCTTTCTGGGAATTTAACCTGCAAAAGCAGTAAAAATTGTCTGGGAAAACAATATCTTCATAAGCAGAAATTAATCATATTCTGCTGAGGTTTAAATAAGATGAAGGCTGATAAAATATCAAGAGATGTTTATATTGATGAGGATGTTAGAATTGTTCCTAAGGATGATGCCTATGAATTAATTGGACTAATACCCCAGTTGGGAAAGGGTGAAAAAGGAATAGAGTGGGGAGGAATGATAATGAATGGACTCTGCTCTCAACCTAATTGTAAAGGAGGTTATAGGACAACAGCTGTAATTAAGAGTTCAAAAGTAATTTTAAAAATTTACATCAAAGTAATTTCAGACTTAGAGGATAGTGGCAAAAATAATTAAACTACTTACAGAGAACTCCAAACTAACATCCACTAACCAAATCTACCAAATCTTAATGTTTTGCTACATTCACAGAATCATTTCATTTATCTATCTATCTATCCATTATGTATCTTTATTCAGATTGGTATTACAACATTTATTAAAATAATGCTATGGGTTAGTAGAAACCCCAAAGAAACAAAGAATTAAAATGCAACCCCTGTAAAATCCCAACTAAAACCCAAACATGTCTAATGTATTCATTATTTAGCTAAAAGCCCAAGAAAGACAAAACATCCCATATAGTAAAGTACTACAAAACAAATGGCTGTTTTCAGTTATCAAAACTGTGGATTTTGCATTTTTATGCTTTTCTCAATCAAGAAAATAATTCATTTGGAATGTTACATAACATACATACAAAACAAGATAGAAAAATACATATAAACTTCTTACAATGGCTGTAAATACATTATCTTATATGTTACTCATAGGCAATATGTTGGTTATGGCACATACATAGCATGAAACTACTACTAAGATGGTAAAGAATAGACAAAAATATATTAGCTATATGGTAACAAACAAGCTATACTCCCTTCTACCCACTCTAAAAATTTATATAACTGTCAGAAAAATATGTCTTAAAAATGCATATTTTAATAAATAAATTCAATACAGAATACTAATACTGAGAACAAAGGCATTCAGAGATTTCAAAAGTCATGCCTTTCTTTTCAGTTTTTCCAAAATTTTGTCAACTACATTTTCAAAAGATTTTTCAGAGTCAAAATTACTCATAAATGTCATACATTTATTTCATATATTTATTTTCTCCCCAAAAAAGACCTTTGATAAAACATCTAAAATGCCCAGGTATAACATAGTTGAGATGAAACAGGAACAAATTCTGGTTTTGTTTTTAACAACTATCACCTGAAATGCCTGAGTGTTGCAAATTTATTCAACCAACCAAACTAAATAAAAATGGCATGGCATTTTTTGGACATTGGAACTGTCCTGCATGACACTGCAATGATGGATACAGGCCATTATTCATTTTGTTATAACCTATACAATTGTGTGTGGCAGAGTGTAAACTATAATGTAAACTCTAGTCCATGGTTAATAGCAATACTTCAATATGTGTTCATCAATTGTAACAAATGTTCCACACTAATGAAAGATGTTAATGAGGGAAAGATTAGGGGGCATATGGAATCCCCTATATTTTTATGTAACATTTTTGTAATCTAAAGCTTTTTTAAAAGTAAAATAAAAAATTAAAATGGCATGAGATATATTATAAATAAAAACAACTGTATGTGTAACAGAAAGACAAATAAATGGTACATTAATACAAAGCTAGCTGAATACAAAACAATGAATAGCTATTGGGTAGTAAATAAACTGAAAATTGTTTCCAAGTGAGACAAGATGATGGATAATGCCACCCCATAGGTGCTTACTGAGCTTCCTGTTGGTCTTTGACTGTGAGGCCATGAAGGTATGTAAGAGGGAATGAATTGATAAATTGGTAATCCACTGTCACTTGATATTTGCCATGTCTAGTACTGAGCATTTAATGATTATTTACTCAAGTGTTGAGATGTAGGCATTGGGCATAAATTGCTTGGACTACAAAACTAACTTAACTACAGGAGAAACAGGAAGCTTAATCTTAAAGGTAGAGAAATGGATGTGGCTTAAGAGATTGATCTCCAATCTATCATATAGGAGGTCCAGGGTTTGGTACCCGGACCTGGGGCCTCCTGGTGAAAAGCAAGCTGGCTTGCATGGTGAGCTGGACTGAGTGGATAGACGACCCACATGGAGCACTGGCCCATGCAGGAGTGCTGGCCCATGTGGAATGCTGTCCCATGCAGGAGTCCTGGCCCACACAAAGAGCTTGTATAGCAAGATGATGCAACAGAAAGAGTCACAGAAAAGAGCCAACAAGAGATGCAGCAGACCAGGGAACTGAGGTGGCACAAGAGATTGAGAGCCTCTCTCCCACTCTGGAAGGTCTCAGGATTGGTTCCCAGTGCCACCTAGAGAGAAGGCAAGCAGAAAAACACACAGATTGCAGATAGTGAGTATAAAAACAATGAGGGAGGGAGAAATAAATAAATGAATGAATAAATAAATAAGTAAATCTTTTTAAAAAACTGAAATGTAGCTGAGAATTTGTATGTAAAATGATCTTAGTATTTTCACATTCTTTGAAGTTAAAAAAGAAAATAAATAAAGTGCTTGTGTGTGTAGAGTATATATATTTATATTTATATATATTTATATATATTTATATATATATTTATATATATATATGTATTATTTGTTTTCCTAAACCATCACAGAGTTGGACTACACATGTTATCTGGTATGGTAGAAAGAAGTCTGATTAAATTTGGGGGTCATTTAAAAACATTGTTTCTTTAGAATGAAAATCATAAAGATTCATTTTTTTGTGAAGAAGTTTGCTATAGTCTACTATCTCCAATTATTAAGAAAAAAAATACAACACACCCTCCTTCTCCCAATAAAATAAAGCTCTAATTTTGTCCATAAACCAATGTTTATAATCACACCTAATTCTTATCTCAGAATCCTTTGGGCTTACTTACATAGAAGACTGCAATAACCAAAAATGCTCAGTTATGATTTTAAAAGAAGGATGTTTTAAAAAGCTATTCTTCAGGAATTAGAAAAGCTATCAATTTTTCCACAGTAACAGATTTGGCAAATTTGCATCAAGGTAACAAGGCAAAAATCATATGACTCAAACCATCAACAAATTTGTCTCCCCTCCTATCTTCTTTTCACATACTGCGTGACTGAGTAACATGAATTAACTTGTATTCTGAGGGATGGACTGATCTTAGACAGACTTGAATAAATCATCATGAAGGAAAATAAGGCACTTTCTTTTCTTTAGACTTATTCCAATACTTAAAAATAAACAAAGAACAACAAAAAGTCTTTTTTTGTATTTTGATTTTTCACAACCACCAGAAAAAATCATTTAATGAAATAAAGGGTTTCTTTGTCCTTTTAAATATAACATGTGAAAGCATAAAATCTACATTTCCAAAAATACATTTCTTCTGCACCAGCACCCTTGAATAGTAAAGGTATTTACTATTTGTTCATTTGCTTCAATGCAGTAAACTTTGCCTACAATTTCATTACATATATACAGCAAATAAGCAAGTATGACTTTTACATCCTTAGTAACTTTTTTTCTCTACAGGAAGACTTAAAAAATATTTGAGCAGATTGCCCAGTAATGTGAGACATAATGCATGTTTCTTGTTCTCATATATTTATTTAAGGAAGTGTAAAATAAAAGTTCAGGAATTGTAATTCAGATTTTTTTTTAAAGGATTACAGCTTTGTTCTTTGAATTACTTTTCAAAATTCCTTGTTAATTTGTTTCATGGCACACTTTCATCTGATACTTCAAATTTTGGCAGGCAATATAAAAAAGTCTTCAACTTCTGCTCTTCAAGGGCACTGTAGTGACTAAACAGCACATTGGTGAGATCACTTCACCAATGACACCCCTGACAAAAGGATAATGCATGATGCATCATCACACGTATGTTCAGTGAGAGCTCCGACTTCACTATGAGATGAAAAAGGTTCCTAGAAGTCTCTCACAGTCACTGCTTTTTTCATTGAGTAGTTAAGGGCCAACTGTTTCCCCTTACTGAGACCTTCTTATGATTTGTTTTGGGTGGGATATTAAAAGATGATTGGTGCTGTAGGATGGTTTGGGCCTTATTGGTTTATTACTATTCAGTACAGGTTCTAGGACCACTTTCACCCAAACAGAAAACAGAAAGTAGGAGGACAATTTCTTTGTCTTTTCTTTGGTTAGATGGTAAAACTAATGGACAAGTGCCCCAGCTCACTGCACTGAGGATAGGCAAGCAAAGGTGATTACCAGTTAACTGATCAGCCGGCAGGCATTGTCAGGTCATCACTGGGTGAAGAGTTCAGAGATCAGAAGGTCATAGGTTAGTGGCCAGTGGCAGCTTGGTCTGCAGTCACAATTCTTTGGTAAGGATGGGCATGCATATCATGCCCTTGAACTTTAGTAGCCACCACACCTAGTACACCACTAGGTTAAACAATATACTCAAGGATTGATGTAACTGGTGCAAATGTGTGTGGGTATTCATAGGGCATGTAAATTAAACCAGCTTCAGGTCCTGGAGGAACTCTTGCAGCAGCTGGATGAAGAGTTCCATTTGGCATGTCAGTGGTCTGTATTTGTCTAATCAAGGGCATTATGGCAGGGCAGCTGGCATAGATGTATGCAGGGCAGCTGGTCAGAGAATGGGCGCAGGCCCAGTAATCATCCTTGAGACAACCTGGGCTGTTTCCACAGGACAAAAGCCAAGGGCTTGTGATTTAGTGCTGGCATCTCTGCAGGCGCCATTCAGAATTGCAAGTCCCTCAGCTGCATCTTCTTAAGGCTGCCTTCTCCTTCTGTTGCAGGTACCCGTAATTTCTTCACTTCATCAATGGCTCTCTTCAGCATGATTTCTCCTCTGTTCTGAGCATCTTCCACAGTGCTTAGTACATGCACATCTTCATTTAGATCCTCCCAAGTGGGTGTGCCTCTATTTTGCTCCTCTTCCTTCTCATCCCTCATTGAGCCTTTGCCTCCGAACATTATTTTACATCCTGTTTCTGCTTCAATCTGTTCATCTGTAAGTCTTTTGGTCCAAGTATCCTCCCAACAAAATTAAAATCTGGGTTTTCTTTTACAGGCACATAAACTTTCACTTGTAACTGAACAATAGGTCCCAGAGCATCAGGCAATTCTGCACTCCTTTTCTCTGTCCTGCCATTTAATGTGTCTTGGTACGTGTCTTTCCATACTCTGCTAATTTCTTCCTTCAGCAGCCCCTCAAGGTGTTTGAAGATCCCGCAGAAGTTGGGCAGAATGCTCATGAGCTTCTCATCATTTATCAGCTGCATCATGTAATCGGGGTGGACTTTGGCTTCATCTTAGTTTCCACTTCTCCAATCATATTCCAAACCCACAGCTCACCACGCCCACTGCAGGGAGCAAGGGCAGGGCAGGGGACTGAGCCCAGGAGCCCTCAGGCCACACAAGAGGCACCTAGAGCTCTAAGAGCCCTCTGAGTGGTGCAGGAACCCCAATCAGCATTTCCCCAGCCACTGAAGGCACTTTCCCTCCCTTGGCTCCCAATGTGGTCCAGTCCCCTGTGCGGCCTATCCACTTGCGAGGGCCAGTGAGCAGCTGGGCGGTGGGGGATATGAGAGAATGATGTATACATCATCCTCCTTGAATAATTAATATTCCATATATATTTATTAGGAGTATTCACTTATGTAACTACCTTAAATGCAGTTATCAAATTGAAGGAATTTAACATTGATATAAATCTTACAGTTTATATTTCAATTCTTCATATGTCTCAATAATGCCCTTTAGAGAACTTTCTCCTCCATTATTTGATACAGTCTGGGATCATGCAGTGCTTCAGTTATTATTGTCTCTTTAATCACTTTACCAAAGTGTTAGCATCATCTGAAACAGAAACCCTGACTCCATCATGCCTTAACATACTTCTCTCCCTTCTCAGCTTCCCTGCAACCTGTATGCTACATTTATCTCAATGAATTTATACACCCCAGCAATTGAATACAAGTGGAATCATACACGATCTGACCTTCTGTGTCTTCAAGTTTCATCCACATAGCAGCATGCATCATAACCTCACTCCTCTCTAGGAAGAACATTATTCCACTCTATATCTATCCATTCATCTGCTGTGAGTCTGTGGGTTGCCTCCACCCCTGGCCACTGTGAATAAAGCTTTTGTTAACATTGGAATATAAATATGTGTCTGGGTCCCTGCTTTCAATTGTTCTGGTATATAACTAAAATTGTGATTGCTGAGTAAAGTTGTATTTCCATATCCAATTTGTTTAGGACTGCCAAAATGTTTTCAAATAGCAGTTGCATCAAGTCACATTCCCGCATTGTACTAAGATACGTATTCCTCTGTACGCTCTTTAGCATTCATTAATTTCCTTTTTTTGATAGAAATTTTAGTGGGAATAAAGTGGTATCTCACTATGGCTTTGATTTACATCTCTCAAATATCCAATGATATTGAACATCTTTTCATGTTCTCCTTGGCCATCTCTACATGCTCCTTGTATAAATGTCTATTCATGTTCTTTCCAATTTTTATAGTGAAAAATTTAAAAACCTTTCTCACTTCTTTCTGTGCATATTTACCCACTGTTTTCTTTCTGGTTACCCTGGGACTTAAATTTAATATCCTAAATCTATAATTATCTCATTTTTATAAACTTTAAAAAATCAAATCAATTTTATTGATACATATTAATAAAACATAAATCCATTTGAAGTGTACGTTCTATGGTATTCAGTATAATCTCATAGTTGTGCATTCATCACTCCAATCATTTTTAGAGCATTTTCATTATTCTAGTAATAATAATACTAAAAAACAGAAAACAAAACCCATCACGCCCCAATCTCTTTATGCTTCTACTGCCATACACAGCTACTCTTCTGTTTCTATCTCTTTAGTTTATTTGTATTTTTTTTTAATTTATATTTTTTAAGAACAGTCTTATATATGCAGCATCACCCACATTTGTATTTTACATGAGGTTTCACTTATACAGTCCCATGTTACAGTTTTTGGCTTTCCTTCTAGTAATATACATGTCCTTAGACTTCCCCTTTCAACCACAGTTATGCCCATATAATAGCTCTGTTAGTCACAAACAACATTTTCCTTCATTTCCAAAGATTTACAAAACAACCTTTAAACCAATTCTGCACAGATCAACCCTCAGCTTTCCATTATCTACCTGCATTCTATTTTCTAGTGGAATATATTCTACTTATTAATTCCATGAGTTTACATAATATATTTAGTTCATAATAGTGCAATCAAACAGTATTTTTGCTTTTATGTCTGGCTTGCTTCACTCATTATAATGTACTCCATGTTCATCCATATTTTCATTTGTTTCACTACTTCATTTCTTCTTACTGCCACATAATATTCCCTTGTGGTATACACCACCATTTGTTTATGTCAGCTGATGTACACTTGATTGTTTCCAATTTCTGGCTTTTGTGAATAACACCATTATGAACATCAATGTGCAGATATCTATTCATGTCACTGCTCTCAGTTCTTCTGGGTATGTATTAATACCTAGGAATGGTATTGCTGGGACACAAGATGTCTGTAGTCAACTTCCTTTGGAACTGCCAAACAGTCCTCCAAAGTAGCTGTACCATTCTATATTCCCACCAACAATGAAAAGTGTTCCTATCTGGCCACATCCTCTCCAACTTTTACAGGTTTCTGACATTTTAATAGTGGCCAGTCAAAAAGGTATGAAATGATATCTCAATTTTGATTTGCATTTTCCTGATCATTAGTGATGTTGAACATTTTTACATGTGTTTCTTCACCTTTTGTATTTCTTCTTTGGACAATTGTCTTCTCTAGTCTTTTGTGCCTTTTTAAACCTGGTAGTTTGTCTTTTTATTGTTGAGTTGTATGATCTCTTCTTATATCATGGATATTAAACCTTTATCAGATATGGTAGCCAAATATTTTGTCCCATTGAATAGGCTCCCTTTTCACCATTTTGACAAAGCCCTTTGATATGCAAAAGTATTTAAATTTGAGTAGGTCCCATTTATCTATTTTTTCTTTTGTTGCTCCTGCTTTGCATGTAAATTTTAAGAAACTACCAGTTACCACAAGATCTTGAAGATGTTTTCCTACATTTTCTTCTAGGATTTTTATGGCTGTTGCTTTTATATTAGGTCCTTGATCCATTTGAATTATTTTTTGTATAAGGTGTGAGATAGGGTCCCTCTTTCTTTTTTTTTAAAGATTTTATTTATTTATTCATCCATCCCCCCCTTGCTGCCTGCGCTCGCCGGGTCAGCCAACCACGCCGTGCGGGCGGGCCTGCCCCCACCAGGAGGCCCCAGGAACCGAACCCGGGGCCCCCATATGGTAAACGGGAGCCCCACTGATTGAGCCACAGCCGCCTCCCTCTCTTTCTTTTTATTTATCCAGTTCTCCCAGCATCATTTGTTGAATAGACTCTTCTGGCCCAGCTGGGAAGTCTTGACTGCCTTATCAAAAGTCATTTGACTGTAGATATGTGGATCTATTTCTGAGTTCTTGATTCATTTCCATTAGTAAATCTGTGTGTCTTTTTGCCAGTATCATGCAGTTTTTACCACGTATCTTAGTATGGTTTAAAGTCAGGAAGTGAGTGTCCTCCAACTTCAGTCTTTTTTTAAGACATTTTTGGCTATTCGGGACCATTTTCCCTTTCAAATATATTTGATAATTGGCTTTTTCATTTCTGCAAAAAAAGCTGTTGGGATTTTTATTGGGATTTCACTGAATCTGTAAATCTGTTTCAGTAGAATTGACATCTTAACAATATTTAGTCTTCCAACCATTAACATGGAATTTCCTTCCTTTTATTTAAGTTTTCTTTAGTTTCTTTTAAGCAATGGTTCTTAGTTTTCTGAATACAGGCACTTTATGTCTTTGATTAAGTTTATTCTTAAATAGTTGATTCTTTTAGTTGCTACTATAAATGGAATTTTTTTCTGATTTCCTTCTCAGATTGTACACCAGTAGTTTATAGAAACATTACTGATTTTTGTATATTAATCTTGTGTCCCACTACTTTTCTCAACTCTTCCATTAGTTCTTTGTTGTGGATTTTCTAGATACCGGATCATATCATAAGTAAATAATGCAAGGTTTATTTCTTCCTTTCTTATTTTGGTACCTTTAATTTCTTCATCTTACCTAATTTCTCCAGCTAGAATGTCTAGCACAATATTGAATAACAATGGTGGCATTGGGCATCCTTGTCTTGTTACTGATCTCAACAGGAAAGTTTTCCATCTTTCACCATTGACCACCATGCTAGGTATAGGTCTTTCATATAATTGCTTTACCATATTAGAAAGTTTCCTCCTATTCCTATCTTTTGGGTTTTTTTTTCAAGAAAGAGTGCTGTATGGGTAGATTGGGCAAAAGTACACCAAATGTAAGATATTGCTGCAGTTAGTATTAATATTTTTAACATTGTTTTATCTAATTTTTCTGTAATGTAATTTTTCTTTATTTTTAAAGAAGATTTAGATTACAAAAATGTTACATAGAAAATATAGGGGATTCCCATATAGCCCATCCCCTCCCCCTTCCACAATTTCCCCCATTAACAACATCTTTCATTAGTGTGTTACATTTGTTACAATTGATGAATGCATATTGAAACACTGCTACTAACCATGGTCTATAATATACATTACAGTTTATACTTTGCACTGCACAATTTTATAGGTTTTGACAAAATGTGTGATGTCCTGTAACCAAACAGTTAGGTTTTCAGTTTTAGCTCTTTCTTTTCTTTAATATAAGACTTTATGACTATAAATTTCCCTCTCAGCACTGCTTTTGCTGCATCCTATAGGTTTTGAAAAGTTGTGATCTCATTTTCATTCATTTCAAAGTAGTTACTGGTTTCTTTTCTAACTTCCTCCTTGACCCACTGATTCTCTAAGAGTGTGTTGTTTCACTTCGATATCTTTGTGCCTATTCTGGTTCTTTGCACTTTATTGATTTCCAGCTTAATTCCATTGTGGTCAGAGAAATTACTTTATATAACTTCAATCTTTCTGACTTTGTTGAGAGTTGTTCTGTGATGTAGCATGTGGTCTATCCTGGAGAATGATGCATGAGTGCTCAAGAAGAATGCATGCACAGCTGTATTTTGGTGTAATATTATGTATATTTCTATTTGACCTAGATCCTCTAACTTAATATTGATGGTCTCTGTTTGTTTATTGACCTTCTGTCAAGATGTTCTGTCTAATGGTGATAATGGTGTATTAAAATCCCTCTCATTCTTGAAAGACAATCTTGCTGGATATAAGATTCTTGACTGGCAGTTTTCTCATAGAATCGGTTTTTTTTTTGTTTGTTTGTTTGTTTGTTTTTTATTGTGGGTAAAAATCAAAATTTTCAAAATACATACCAACATTTACAAAATGATAGAATCTTAAATATATCATACAAATGCCTTCTTATGTCCATGGTTTCTGATGAGAAATCAGCACTTAATCTTATATTGGTTATCCCTTATATGTTATGCATTGCTTTTCTCTTGCTGCTCTCAGAATTCTCTCCTTGTCTTTTGCATTTGACATTCTGATTAGTATGTGTCTCAGAGTTGGTCTATTTGGATTTATTTGGATGGGAGTACATTGTGCTTCTTGGACATGGATATCTGTGCTTTTCAATAGGGTTGGGAAATTTTCTTCCATTATTACTTCAAATATTCCCTCTGCCCCTTTTTCCTTCTCCTCTCCTCTGGGACACTCATAACATGTATGTTTGCACATCTCTTATTGTCATTTAGTTCCATGAGACCCTGTTCAATTTTTTCCATTTTTTTCTTCATCTGTTCTTTTGTACATTCACATTCAGAGGCCATGTTTTCAAGCTCACTGATCCTGTCTTCTCCCTCCTCATATCTGCTGTTATATGCCTACAGTGTATTTTTATTTCATTTATTGCACCTTTCATTCTGATAAGATCTGCAATATTTCTCTCTATGATTTCAAATTCTTTGTCCTCATGCAGTGTCTTCTTAATATCCTTAATCTCTTTAGCCATCTCATTTAATTTATTAAGGACATTTGTTTAAACATCTATGATTAGTTGTCTCAACACCTTTATATGATCTGCAGGCTTTTCTTGTTCCTTTAACAGGGTCGTATATTCCTGTTTCTTGGTATGGATTGTAATTTTTTGTTTTGCCTTTGCATGTATCTTACTAGATGTATTTATTTTGGGTACAGTCTCTCGCTTTAGTTTTGAGCTTTCTTGTATTTTCACCCTTGCTGGTTGTGTAGTAGGAGTTGAGGATGTAGTTGGTGCTGTAAGCAATGGAGGCTGAAGCTACCCACGTTGCCCTAGGAATTGATGAAGCTTCTCCTACCTTTCTTCTCTGCCAGGGGAAGGGACAGAGCTCCAGCTGTCTGTAATAATCCAAGTTGTACAGGACAAGACAGCCTGTAGTTGCCCAAAGAGACGGAAGAAGTTTCACACACCCTCCTCTCTTACCTTGTGGGCAGAAATCTATGACATGTGGGCCCAAAATGACCACAATTGCCCAGGCAAATGGACATAGCACCAGATTACCTCCCTACCAGGGTTGGGGTTGTACCCTCTGGAGTGCCCAACAATCTAATCTGTGTGGGCCAAATATGCCTGTAGTTGCCCTGAAGGGCTGAGGGAGAACTGTCCCTTCTGCTCTTTAGGGGTGGAACACCTAACAGTTTGGTCTCTGCAGGCCAAAAGAACCCATCATTGCCCAGAGAGGCTGAGGAAACACCAGTCTCCTCCTAGCTTATTGGGTGATGGGGGTGGATCTACGGGTACCCAACTATTCAGTTGATTTAAGCCTAGGGTACCTGCCATTGCCCAGAGAGGCTGAGGAAATATCAGCCCCCTCCTTTCCTATTGGGGTGTGCAGGTGGATCCACAAGTACCCAACAGTTCAGTCCCTGTAGGCTGAAAGTACCTGCTGTTGTCCAGACACCAGAACCCTTCTATCCTACTCAGAGTGAGGGTGGATCCATAGATGTTCAATAGTCCAGTTCCTGCAGGCTGTAAGTGCCTGCTATTGCCTGGAAAGCCTGACCTCACCTTTCCTATTGTGGAGTGGGGGTGAATCCACAAGTACCCACTTGTCTAGGCTGTCTGGGCCAAAAGCACCGGCAGGAACCCAGAGAGGCTGGGCAAATACAGTCTGGCTCTTGTCCTCTTGAGGATGGGGATGGAGCCACAAGTGCCCAACCATCAGGTTTGTACAGGTGGAAAGACCCTGCAGTTGCCTGGAGAGGCTGAGGAATCCCAGCTGACCTCCTATCATATTGGGGTACTGGCATGCAGTCCCAGGTGACAAACTATTCAGTTTGTGCCTACTGAAAGGACCTGCTGTTACTTGGAGAGTCTGGTGCAGGTCCTGGCAGCTTCCTTTCTGCTGGAGGTGGGGCTGGAGCCTAGGCTAGGGCTGCAATCTGACCTTGGTGGAAAGATGACAGTACCTCACGTCACTGTGATTTTCAGTCAGCCCAGCTTCCCTTATGTTGGGGGTGGAGTCAAAATGTCAGCTACTGGTCTCTTTCTGACTTGGACAGGCTCTAACCCTAGCTGTTGTTCCTAGGATTTACTTTAGCTAGCTGAGTCCACTAATCAGTAGCTGAAGTCAGTAGCCAATTGTCTCTTCCTCTCTGTTTATGGGAATTGGAGCTTCTAATCCCAGATATGGAATAGCTCCTGAGATGGCATGTGCCACTGGATTAGGATGGGCACTGGCTTTTGTGGGGGGCTTGCAGTTTCCCAGAGAGGTGGTGTAGTTCCACCCAGCTTCTTCCCTGCTGTGGTGGGACTGGGGCTTAGGCTGGAGCTGCAATCTGGTCTGGGTGGAAAGAAGCCAGTCCCTACCAGCACTGTGATTTTCAATCAACCCCAATTCCCCTCATGCCAGGTGGAGTAAAAATGGTCCTTGTCAGCCTATTTCTACTTGGACAGGTTTAAACTTTAGCTGTTCTTAGAATTATACTTTATTTCACTGAATTTACTAATCAGCAACTGAGGTTGGTGCTACACCATGCCTTCCTCCCCTGTTTTTGGAAATGGAGTTTCCAATTCAGGCCATGGAAAAGCCCCTGAGGTGGCTTGCCCCATGGACACTGGTCTCCATGCCATAGAGGGCACTACTCATGAATCATCTCTACAGATGGGCAGTTCTCCTCCTTCCATACTTTCAAGGATATTGCAGGATGCTCTTCTGGCCTCCTGGAGCCCCAAAACAGGTGCTTTAGATAGCTCTGGGTGGTTACCAAGTGCCCTATACGATGAGCTCACTCTTGGTGCTCCTTACTCTGCCACCATCATGGCTTAACCCCTGAGAACTCTCTGTTCTGTATTTAATTGTAGCAAATACCCCTTAGTTGCCTGTTGGCAATCAAATTTTTGAGTATAAGATTTTATGTTATCTCATGAGGGTCACTTGTAAAATATTCTTTTATTCAAGTACATCTTTTATTTTAATCACTTTTCTTCCACCTCAGCCCCACCTTGAGCTTAAGGCAGAAATAAAATATTCCTGAATTATATTGTCAACAATAGAAATAAAGCTTTATCTTCCACATGTGTGTAAATATTTATAAATTAAAATGATAAAACATAGATTTTAATATTCTTACTTTGAAGGGACATGCAGCTCTTTGTTTAATCCAATGTTCCCCATATCTCTCTAGATTTATTCAGTATCTAATAGTATGACCAAGTCATATAAATGATACCAACACTGGTGTTTTTATTTTCTTCTTGTAGGAAGAATAAAGGACAAAGGTAGATGCTGAGAATGACAAGGAATAGAAGTTATACGTGCAGAAACTTCTTGAAGAAAAGGTATTTCATTTTTCTCCTTCATACATTAAAACTTCCTGATATTGGGGAGCATGAGTTCCAAGGTAAGGCCCACTGACAGGGTGCAAAAATTAGAAGTTCCAAGCCTTACATTTTACTAGATGTGTAATTTTTTTGTAAACACTTACACATTATTTACTCCTGTTAGGTAAAGTATTATTCTAATAGGTAGACAGAGGGGTCACCCTCTATTTGTGCTTTTGGATGTAAATGAAACAAATGCCTTGGGAAAGAGCCAACATGTGTCTGTATTCTCTACAATACTTTCTACTGAGAGTTTAGACAACTTGTTGGTGGGAAGTAAATATTGATTTGGCATCCTGACAGTGCAGAAAGAATGAAAAAATTTCCACCAGAACCCCCTCAAACATTTCCTTATCAATATTTTTGGGGCTGAGTGGAAAGCTGTGTAGAGGATGATGAGGCCAAGAGGAATTGAAGCCCCTTAGGGGTTTATTGAGATGCTGCTGTGACTGTGTGATATTTTTTCTTCCCTTTCAAGTACTTTTTAATACACATATAGGCAACTCAGATGTACCCCTCTTGTAAGCGATCAAGGGCGGTTTATTGGCAGGTGAGAGTCCTGACTTTCTAGTCATAGCTAGCTTTTTGTTTTGACATCATTGACAGTATGTAATGTCATCTCAACTTTCTCATTATACTTGTTCCTATAAATTTTCATTGTTCATTATTAAAATGAAGTGGAATAAATAAAAGCTGAATCATATGAGTCAAAATAGCAAAAATATTATTGTCTTGTGGTTTTTAGAAAGTATAGAAAATATAAATACTTTACATTTATATTAACAAATAGCAGTTTCTGTGCTTTTGTTAAATCCAAGAATAAGTAAATAATAAGATAGATAATCTTACTGTCAGCATATATTTTTGAAACAGTATCTACATCCACTTTAATAATAGAAGCTGATTGGCATTCTTTTGCTTAAAGTTAAGTGCAGATTTGCAGGTGCTAGATATAGCCTTCTGTAGTGACAACCTGCTTTTCAGATGAAAGGCCATTTCTTAATGATGTTTGTTCAGTACCAAACCCACATCATAGAGTTCAGTGATAATTAAGCTATAAGTTGTTTTTAGCTTGAAAATGACTTTTTAAAAAAACATGACATTTTAATGAATTTTTTAATGTTCAAATTCTAAATATGTCTTGTATTTCTTTTAGTTTGAAGGTATCAATTATGAACATAAAATGATAAATCCATCTGTGTAACTCTTTATTAAATCTTACTAAAATTATATGGAACTGTTTTGTTGACTAACACATGTAGAGGTTAGCTAGAGTTAGTGTAAAAAGTCCTGTTGAAAATGGCATCAGACCACTTAATACTGCAGTTTGATATAGTGTCTTTTTATGCCATGCATCCTGGACTCTGGAATATAGTTGCCTGGTAGTATTGATTTAATTGGCCAAGTTTATTTGTGGGGGTAAATTTAATGCAGCAGCCTTTATGAACATTTGGAAACTGCTGCTATTGTTCTTATACACAATGAATTGCATCATGTGCCTTTAGATAATTTTTCAAGCTAATTTTATTCTACTGTGACAATAATAACATTTGAAAAGTCAAAAATTATTTTTTTATTACAGAAATAGGTGTTTTTGCTGATATCTTTGAATTTTGTGAAAAAAAAATGGGGATGTCATTGGTTCCATGTGAATGTCACTTTTTAATTAGGCCCAAGAGAAAAATTTATAAAACAGGAAACATCTCTTTTTTTAGTCTGTTTTTCTTCTCTCTCAATTCCAGAAATTATCTTTGTCCTGAATCCTAGGAAAAGTTTTCTTTGACCACCAGGTTTTTGTTTTGTTTAGAATCTAAGCTATGCCTACAAGACTGCATGGGCAAAAGAGTCCATTCATATATTTTGTTTAGTTTATGACATGCAACTCCTTATATTTGTTTACATGATCATCAAACTGTGGAATAACTAAGCTCACTTCATTAAAGTAACATACTCATTAATTCAATATTGATATCTTATTATTAAAATTCTTTTAAGATACTATTATAGGAAAATTTCCTTCTGATGTCCACCCCTTGCATTAGGTGCTGTTTGAGCTAGAATCCTGAGATTATACAGGTGAACCTGGCCCTGTGCTTTGGCCTTTTGTTTAAGGTTTGGGCCACAGAATTGTTTTATGTTAAAGAACAGTTTCTCTGCATCCACCTTGATGAGATTTTTTTTTTTTTTAAGATTTTATTTATTTATTCATTTATCCCCCCCTTGCTGCTTGTGCTCGCTGGGTCAGCTAACCACGCCGTGCAGGCGGACTTGCCTTCACCAGGAGGCCCCCGGAACCGAACCCGGAGCCTCCCATATGGTAAACGGGAGCCCTACTGATTGAGCCACAGCCGCTTCCCATTGATGAGATTTTATATTGAGGAGATTGTCATCACAAAATCAAAAGCTGTTCTACCAAGTGGCAATGTGGAACTACACAAAAATATTATACCTACTACTGCAAGGTGAGCATGAGAACTGAAAGGTCTAACTAAGGTCAGTAAAATTTAAATTTTAAAAATAATTTCCAAAAAATTATATTTGTGCATATTTTAAGATGTGTATATTTTCCTCATCAGGACCTGTTAAATTAAAATTAAAATGGGAAAAGGGACTGATTTTATGCACCCAATGTTTTTCCCCCATGCAATAATACTGTATCAGTCAGGATGGGTAGGGTTTTCTAAGGTAACACCCCCCTAAGTCTCAGTGGCATTTCATGGCAGAAATTTATTTCTCACTCACATAAATGGTCCACTGTGAGCCATCAGGAAAGCTCTGCTCATCACTGTCAATCATGGTTCCTGGCTATTGGAGGTGTCAGTTCACCATGTGCTTCCATAATCATAGGAGTAGGATGAAAAGAATGGAGAATCATGCATTGGTCTCAAAGCTTCTACGTGGAGGTAACACACAGCATTTCCACTCATATTTTATGTTAAAGCAAGTCACATGTCCTCATGTAATTCAAAGTGTGTAGAGAAGAGGTAAAATGCTACCTTATGCCAGAGGCAGAACTGGGAATATGTATATGAGTGATAACAAAAGTTCTCCTTCAGGTTACAGGAAACATAAATATTTCATCTACTGCCATTATCAGATTACATTAGTCCAGTGGAGGCAACATTGCCCCCCTGGGGGGTGAAAATTGATTCCTGGGGGGGAAATGACTTAAATGCTACAATTATTTGTGACCCTCCAAAGTCCCACTCTATGCAAACAGATATAATGTGTATCTGTGATATTAAAATTTCTTATGTATGTTTGTGGTGGTGGTAAGGAAATTAATCTAAAATGTCTTTTTATGGGGCAATAATGAAAATTTGGCAACACTGCTCTAGGAAAAAGCCTGCTGAATTGGAGAGTCAGGAAGTATAATTTCTAATCGGGCACTTAAACAATTTAATGACTCTGAAATGCTTAATTCCACTTCTCACACTTTGATTCCACAACTTTATGAATATGTAAATATTTTACCATGTCTCTGTGTTCAAGATACAGAGATTCCTTTATTCAATATTTATTTAGCCCCTACTATGTGCCAGGCAATGGTCTAGGCACTAGGGTTACAACCACACAGACAAAACTAAACAAACAAAGTCTTGTTGCCATGATGCTAAAAATCTAAGGAAAGATGGATAATGAAGAGATATATACAATATGATAACAGAAAGAAGAAAGAAGAGGCTGGATAAGATGAAAGAGAGCAACCTGGTGGGGTGTGCCAGTTTGAATAGTCAGGGAAAGTGAAGTACATTTGATTAAAGGCATGAAAGAAGAAAGGGGGAGCTCATTTGACCACAGGGGAAGAGAGTTCCAGACAGAGAACTCCAAGTGCACGGTCCTTACCTGAGGGTTTTTGGGTAGCCTGAGTGGAGTGAGCAAAAGGAGAGGAAGGAGAGGAAATTTGAGAGGTAACTGAGGGCTGGACTATAAGGTCTTGAAAGTTATAGAAAGAATTCTGGCTGTTATTCTTAGTAAATGGGAAACAATTGGAGGATTGAGTAGGGGTGTAACATGATCTAACATGTGTAAATGAATGCTGCCTGAAGAAGCACTTAAGTGGAGACACCAAAGAAAGCAACTCAGTGTTACAGCTGCTGGTTTGAAGTAGAATGAAAAGAGTGAAAAATTATTGGGTTCTGGACACATTTTGAGGATAGAATCAATAGAACTTGCTGATGAAGAAAAGGATGAGTCCAAGATTTTTTTGTTCTGACAAAATGGAATCTTTCAGGCACCACTTACTTAGATGGGGGAAATGCAGTGTTCAATTCTGGAGATGTGAATGCATTCAGGACTGAAAATTGGTCACAGCATTTTTCAGTGTAGAGATCATTTGTGTATCAGTTCAGATTAAGTTTGGCTACATGTAACAGTAATCTCAGAATAACAATGATTTAAACATAAGTCTGAAGGTGGGTAGTCCAGGGCTTGCATGGAGGCCCTGCAGTCATAGAGGACCCAGACTCCTTCTAGCTTTCAATTTCCTTATCCTAGTACATGGCTTTCATCCCCAAGGTCAGGATAGATGTTGCAGCTCCTACCAGAGAGCATGAAGGAGGAAATAGGAAAAGGACAGAAAGTCACATCTCCCACAGGAGTTGACCAGTTAATTATTTAGTTAACTATGGCCACAAAAATGCTGTAAACAGCCACAAAACCTTAGTGGCATGAAACAATAAGAATTAATTTGGTTAAGGGTTCTATGGTTTAATTGACAGTCAATTAATCTTAGCTGGTCTTGTCTGGGTAGCTCAGCTTCAGGTTTAAGGTCTGGCTAAGCTTGACTCCTCTCTGAGGTTGGGCTCAGGTCTGATACAATTGTTTTCTTTCTGGAGCTCAGGCTGACAAAGTAATTCCTACACTAGGAAGGTTTATTTGTGGCTATGGCAGAGACATAGAGAGCAGACCAATAGGAAATATCTGTTAATAATCCCATAGGCTAAAGCAAGGAAATTGCTGAGCCTAGAGTCAAGAGGTAGGAAAATGTACCCTACTAACAATGGAGGGGCATAACAAAGACAGGGGATACAGGATCCTGTTACTGGGAAGAGAGAGAAGAATGGGAGCAATAATTAAGTTCTCTGCTACAACTGGAGTGGGTTCCCTAAAACTGCTCTTTTCAAGCTTATCAATGGGGACCAAATTAATGAATTACAAGATCATGAGGATGTTTTTAATGGAAATTGCTAAAATGTAAAAGGAAGAACTTGCCGTCCAGATAAGATGGTATAGACCAGTTTCTCCCTGGTCCTCTCTGTTAAACATAGCTAGAAACCCTGAAAGTAATACAGGAGACAAACTAAAGGAGAACTCTGAAATGTGGTTAAAAGAAGGAGAAAAGTTTTGTGACCCCAGGACTGGAGGAACAATACAGTGGCAGGGCCTCTTGTGTAACCCCAGCCAACAGAGGAAGGGCACAAACACTTCGCATTTCCGAACCCCCAACCTAGCAACAGAGGGCAGGTCTGATTGTTCCCTCTGATAGTACCAGAACCCTGAAAACATCAGGCAGGTGAGCCTGACTCACCTGCATGGGAAGTGATCAGGAGTCTACCAAAAACAGTGTCCAGGGAAAGTGCTCTTCTTCCTTGCTTGGCCTGAGGCTCTCTTCTGCCAAGGTGTACCAAGATGTGTGCGCAAACCAGCAATCAGGACCCAGTCATGCAAGTGTCCCCAACTGGGATGCCTCTTTTACCCCTTGGAATCTGAAGGTCTAAGACCCACTTCCCCAAGCAGAATGTACTGGCTATGCTTGAAAAGCCCCTGCCCTGACTAGAGGTATGGGGCGAGCAGGTAGATTGGCAATAGGACATAGCCACAAGGGGCTAACTCAAGAACCCTCTTTGTACCAGGAAAAGCAAGAAGGCTAAAATAATACTGCAAATGCTTTGAAATTTAAACTTAGACTAAAACCACAAAAGGCAGGCCAAATACCCACATGATAAACCTAAACAGGGTGCCTTCCTGCTAAATAAATGACTTAAACAGAACTCAAGGGTGTCCTAACATAATATACAAAATGTCCAGGGTACAACCTGTCATACAAAGAACCAAAAAAATCGCAACTTAAATGAGAAAAGAAAGTCAACTTTTATCAACATCATGAAGAACCATATGTTTGGATTATCTGACAAGGATTAAACAGAGCCATTCTCAAAAAAGATTCTGTAATCAATTATAAATTCTGTTGAAATGAATGGAAAAATAAAAAATCACAGCAAAGGCATAGATGTTGTAAAAAAAAATGAACCAAAGGAAATTATAGAACTGAAAAATTCAATAACAAAGAAAAAACTCCCTGGATGGGCTTAATAGCAGAGTGGAGATGACAGAGGATATAATTAGTGAACTCAAGGAAACAGCAATAGAATTCACAAAATCTGAACATATGACAAAATGTAGATTGAAAAATATTGAATAGAACCTCAGGTACTTGTGGGACAATAACAAAATATGCTACATTTGTATCATTGTGGTCTTATGAGGAGAGGAGAAAGAGAGTGAAAATATTTGAAGAAATAATGGCTGAAAACTTCCCATGTTTGGTGATAGACACAAAACTGTAAGTAGCTAAGCATGCTCCAAACAGAGTAAATCCAAAGAAATCAAGCGCCAAGACACATCAAAATTAAACTTTTGAAAGCTAAAGATGAGGAAATATTGAAAGCATCCAGACAGAAATAATTCATTAATTACAGGGAAAAAAAAATTCAAATGACAGCAGATTTTTCATTGAAAACCATGGAGGCCACAAAAAATTAGCGCAACATTTTCAAGTGATGAAAGAAGAGAAGTGTCAAACAAAAATTCTATATCCAGCAAAACTATCCTTTGGGAATGAAAGGAAAATAAATACATTCTCAGGAAAAGGAAAACAAAGTCTCTGACACTAATAGGCATACCCTAAACATTGGCTAAAGGAAGTTATTCAAACAAACAAGGAAATGATTTAAAGAAAGAATTTGGAACAAGGACGAACAATTTTTAAAAAGTAGAAATATGGGTGCATACAAGACTTCATGAGTTTTATACATCACATTTTATGACAGAAACAAAACTTAAACAACCTGAGTGTCCAACAGAGGAATAGTGTAGAAATTTTATATTGTTTATGAATTCCAAAAATAGATATTGGATTTTGTTTGTAAACTGGTCTCTTCCTCTGGGCATATTATATTGTATTAGATTCAGAGATTTCACTCTTACTTGATTAAATTATGATTAAGACTGATTGGGCCACAACAGTAGGATGTTGAGTCCCCACCCCCTTGGTAAGCAGGTACTTACAGAGAAAATGACAAAGCAGAAGAGTTAGTTGGAGTTTTTTATGCTGGAACCCTGGGAACTAAACAGAGAGAAGCAGATATGTGAGGAAGGGGAGAAGTCTTCATGATGCCCCAGGAAGAGAGATGAGCCATTAGCCTGATAGTCTATACTGGCCTTGGGGAAAGAGCAGAGCAGCTGAGCCTGAAAAGAAATGAGCCCTGGGAGAGAGATGAGACTTATCCCAGCCTACAGCTGATATTGGAAGAAGCTGGGACCATGGACCCTTAAGAGAAAGAGGAAGGCTGAACCCATGCAGATGTTAACAGCCATCTTGCTCCAACACATGGCAACAGACTTTGGTGAGGGAAGTAACTTTTGCTTTATGACTTGGTAACTGTAAGCTTCTACCCCAATAAATACCCTTTATTAAATCCAACAGATTTCTGGTATTTTGCATCAGCACCCCTTCAGCTGACTAATACAAATGGATAAGTAAAATGTGGTATATACATGCAATGTAATATTTTTCAGCCATAAAAAGGAAAGAAGTTCTGATACATGTGACAACATGGATGAATCTTGATGATATCACGTCGAATGAAATAAGCCAGATGCAGAAGGACAAATATTATATGATCTCACTGATATGAAATAATTATAATAATCAAATTCATAGTGTCAGAAACTAGAATATATCCTACCAGGAGCTGAGGTGGTAGTAAGGAGAGGGGAGTTCATGCCTATTTGCTATAAAGCTTCCATTTGGGGTGATGGAAAATTTCGGTAATGAATGGTGGTGATGGTAGCACAACACTGTGAATGTTAACACCACTGAATTATG